>CM055838.1:39075398-39667898 GCA_029490765.1 Euthynnus affinis | reverse complement strand
TCGAGGAAGTGACACGAGGAGAGAGGAGTCGAGGAAACATTTTTTAAGTCTTATCCTTTACTTGTTTTCTGAGTAAAATCTGTTTAATGTCAGTCTGATCAACAAAAGAACCATAAACAACTTTCCTCACATATTAGAAAGATCTTTTCAAGATTTATCTCTTGCATTAAACTGTTTCTTGCTGACAGATAGACTCTTCTTGATTTTAATTGTATCCATAATAACAATTAAACACATTTATATTTTACATCATTTATCATAATTTCCATTCAGTCAAATGTAAGGTTGAAAATTCCTCAGTATTGAGTTTGATATGAGTTACATATCATTATCATTTCCATTTCGCCTGAAACATTTAGCCAAATACATATTTTTCAGGGTTCAGAAGACATTCTGATCATATTCTGGGTTATTGAATAATGAATTTGCTATCAGGATTATCCAAAATATAAACACATTCTGCTAGCAGAAATGGTTCCTGTGCCTCTGAGCAGGACACAGTAACAATAGGTAACAGGCTGCAGAGAGGAAACAGCTGCTCTAGAGGTGATAACTGTGCACCTTTATTAGTATTAACACAGTGCACATCTGTGCAGACACAAACTCCAGAAGTTTCTACAGCTGTCAAAGTGGACTGACAGCTGATCACAGCTGGATCACAGCTGTCAGTTGGCTTTAACAGTTAAAGAACAGTTGATTTCATTACCTTTTTCTACATGTGACCCTACTGGCCTCTTGTGAAAAAAGTTAAATTCCCTTTTGTTAAGAGTCAATGAATATTTTGAAACTATGCAATTGTATTTTATAATCCCCTAAGTTTATCCTCTGATCTGTTAACCTAATAGACAATCATATTTTGATAACCAAATTAGATAAGTAACTGTATTTAGTAGGTGAACTGAGAAAGTGAATTTTCTTAAATAATTCATAGATATAATGTAATTGAATGTTTTTATACTATGAAGTAAGAGTTATGTTGAATTTATATTTGAATATGTTTCTGAAGGTTTAATCTAATCACATAAGTGATTTTAATCTTTAATCATATGTGGATAAGCACATTAAATAGGAAGTGCACATTAAATAGAAATAAGGGTTAATGTTAATTAACATAAATATTAAAAAGATAATTTCTTTAGAGAAGTTGATTTAGCTTTCCCTTTGTATTCCCAATATGTTAGCCTTGATTTATACACTTCAAGCCACTCTTGCTCAATATATATATTATATTTTTATTATTACTTATAGGCCTTATTATAATTTTTTAATTAACTTATGCTTTATTATGTATCCTTAAGATTGATAAATGACTTCATTTAGTGGTTGGTTGTTTCTTGAGCACAGTAAACTTATTTGGGACAAGAACTTACGGTTTTGAGGCTGAGTGAGTCCCTCACTCAGGAATGCAGATCTCTGCTCTCCATTCAACCTCACTGCCTTGCGTTCCTGAGAATGTAAGAATATTATGCTTATCTGTATTTATTCACATTTCCTTTTAGTCTGTCATAATATTTTGAGTTAATTATTAATTGCAGTTTAATCCAGTCGGTAATATTTTTTGATTAGTTGATTAGTATTAAGTTTGTACTATTCATTTTGGATTATGTATTGTTTGCACTGCAGAAACTAGGGTTTTAGATGGACAGTAAAACTTTAAAATCTGCAATCATTGTCAGCGTCACTTTAACTTGAGAACCTGAGGCAGGCAGCTAAGTTTCCAGAATGTAAGAACTAAAAAAAAAGTGTAATAGTATGAGAAAGTGTTTTTTGTGAATAATGTATCATTATCTTGACAACCTTTTAACTTAATGCAACAGCATGCTTGGATTTGGTTATTAATCATACATTCTGGCCCCTTCGCCAGCAGTTTGTCTTTTTTGCCAAACATTAAAGCCACATTAACCAGTATCTTTAAGGGCTAACCAACTGTGTTTAACATGAAAGGAGTCATTTACAGTGACAAACAACCCTCCTCAGCTCTACAGAGCATTTTAGCATCTTTCAGTTCATTGCTTCAGTTTTTTCGTCTATCATTTCCATCAGCAGTAGGTTGATAATCCCACTGTACACTAGCTGCCCAGAATGAAACAGCAGACATTAGCAACTAGCTGGTGAACATAGTTTTTAGCAGTTTAAGAGCCAGCTGTTTCTCTCAGGGGTTGATCACTTGTTTTGAGGACCCAAACCGGTAAAAGGATCATGAATATTGGACTTCAATAACACATTCTACATAAGTTATAAGGTGTTAATATGTCAATGTTGTGTTTACAGCTTGTTCCACTTCCCCCAAGTGACCAAAACAATAAAGTCCCTACCATGTCTCAAAGAAGATGTAGTGCTACATTATTCACTTAGTCATCATCAGTGAGGTGCATTTGATTGCCTTAAGAATTCATTGTGGCATCTCCTCAGTTCAACCAGATTGGGTTGGCACAGGTATCCTTCTTTATTGATTAAAACTAATCTCTGTACTACAAAAAGATAAAGGACTGACTCACCCCCATCTCCATCCACAAGAAATTCCATGCATAGTTTACCAGGAATACAATCTGTTCTAATAGTAAACAGATGGTATTTTCTTGTTTAACTTATTTTCTTGTCTTTCTGAAAAGCTCAAACATCTTCTTGGGGTTTTTAGTCCAAGGAACTTAAATTGTACTATCCAATATACTTGTAGAAACCATTCAGTTCATAACATGGACAGAAAACCACACATAGGATTGATGACCGTAAAGGAAAATAAGTTTGTAATAAGGAATAATGATTGTTTTGTTAAGATGTTGTTCACACTGACTTAAGATGAATAAATGGCATTTTAGTAGATCATGGCTGCTGCCTATAAATAAGGCATCTACTATCTAAAATAAAATGGAACACCTAACTGAACTAAAAAACAAACACAAATTGTCCATCATATGCATGGTTGTTTTGATGGAACTAGTAGTCCGAATAATGGGACATTTAACATCACTGAAAGCAGCCCCTGGGCTGGATGACTGAGACACTTATTTTAATGTTGACAAATATTAAAATCATCTGCTCAGTTGAGAGAGGCACTAGTGATTCTGTGCTTGTTTGTGAGCATGTACAGTGAGATGTGTCTGTTTGTTTGTCATTTCTTTACTAAAGTGTGTATGTTTTGAGATTTTCTTTTTTGCCTTAGAAGTTTGCAGTTTTTAATAGAGTGAATGGTTTTTGTTCTAGTTTGCTTGTTTTTGTTGTTGTTATTGTTGTTGTTGTTTTTTAATCTTAGGCCAGTGTTGTGTTCTTAAGCAATGTGTTTTTTTATTGTAAAGTTGTTTGTGTTGTACCTTCAGTTCTTCCTTGTTATATGCTCTCTCTGCCTTCAGCCTTGTCTACAGCAGGTGGAATGCAGATCAGTGGGATTGCGATCATGTGATTGACTCAGCCAATTGAGAATGTTCCACCTCATCAACACCTCTTTGGTTGCTTTGGACATATGTTTACAGACTGGTGGTAGTTCAAAATATCATTAATCCTAATTCATCAGATGGTCTCTCCCGCAGGATCACCTTATGTATATATACACAGTATACTGTATATATTTTCTGGATAGTCGATCAAAGTAAACAAAATTCTTTTTGACAAATGGATGGATTGTTATCACACATTCTTTCCAACACTGAGGGCTTAAAGGCAAAATCCACCTTAAGACAGAATTCTGCTAGAATCTAGAACAAATATTATCTCTACATGTCATGATATCACAGGACACAACCTGAATGATTCAGGGAAAATGGAAATTATGAAATTCATCATTCATCATCAAACCCCACGCTCATGAATTTTCAGCCTCACACGTGACCTAATGGAAATAACAATAAATGATGTAAAATATAGATATGTTTAACTGTTATTATGGATCACATTAAAGTCAGGAAGAGTCTGTCTGTCAGCTAGAAACAGTTTAATGGAGGAAATAACATCATGAAAAGAAAAATATCTCTAATAAATGAAGTTGTTTATGGTTCTTTTGTTGATTAGACTGACAATTAACAGATTTTTTCAACTATGTGATAAATCAGAAAACAAATAATACATGAAACTTGGGAGTGAAACACTTAAATTTAATCTGTAATATGTCTCCACTTCGGTATGAAACTGTAGTGATGTATCAAATCAGTTTGATCAACTGGAGCGTCCAATCAATAACTGATATCCAATAAGGGGGCGTGTCAGCCGGTAAAAGACTTCCGTGAAGTCTGCTCTCATGTTTCCTCGCTCATCGCTGCTCAGAGATCCCTCCTCGCTCCTCGATCCTCACTCCTCGGGGCAGAACAAGAGACTTGGGACGCCTGTCAAAATGGCGTGTCAGGAACAACTTCCGGTTCGGTGGAGGAGCGAGGAGACATGAAATAAGAGACTTGAGATGTACCCAGAGAGTTTGGAGGGAGAGAGACCCGCATAGCTACCAGCTGGAAGTGAAGTAACGGAGAGGCGCAGGAAGAGGCAGGAGAAGACTGCCACCTTTAAAGCAGGACCATTGGCCGTTGCCAGGTGTAGCCAATTACCCACAGCGCCCCCTGTACTGCTACAGTTTTAATTCAAAAATACCAGGTTAAGGTAAAAATAGTGATTTAGTTCATTTTCCTCAGAAATTAATTTAAGGAATTAGTCATTCCTGACAAATCCAAATGGCAATTGATTAATGCACTGAGCTCCTCATTGGCACTGACCAATGATGCACTGAGCTCCTCTCTCCTCTTCTCCATCTGTATGCTTTTATCATTTATGTATGTTACTAACTTGACTTCTTCCCTGGAATTCTTTGTGCTTTCTAATCCACAGGAAGCCCTATAAACTATGCTGATGTGTTGGTGTCCTTCTTCTGTCCTTCGCCAGCTGTTCCTGCTGCTGCTGTTTGTTGCTGCTAGTTATGTATCTGTTGTTGATTGTTCTTGCTGTTCTCTTTCACTGTGTATTTTTGACTTGACTTGGAAAAGACATTTACTTTCTTCACTCTTCTTCTAAAGTGTTCCCTGTGCTGGTGGATGGACTGAGTCATAACCAGCACAGGTTTAAATGAGTATTCATATTATTGATATAGTGTATTAATATGCCTTGGTTGAAGTGATTTTGTTATTGTTAGAGCAGTGACTAGTGAACTGTTGCCAGGTTGAAGTGTATTGTGAGATGATAATATTGAACAGGTTATGGTTCTAATAGTGTTACCTAACTAAAGTTGGATCCAAAGATTGAGAGTTGAGATGACCTATAGAAGGGTTCACCCAGTCAAAACTAAAAAGTAGTTGAAAAGTACTCAGTGGTTCACGACCAATAGAAAAGGTGACTGAAGAAATAATTTGTTGCTGAATCAAACTGAGATATCTCTGTGGAATTTAAATATTTACTGAACTTAAAGTTATTTAATTCATTTTGTTTATTTTCAAAAATAATACATGGTACCAGTTTATAGCTTCTTGTCTTGTGTGGTCATTTAATGTTGTAAATATCCACTTCTGCCTCCTATCCGCATCTGGTATCCTCTGATTCTGGTCCAAAATTATTAAAATCCTTACTAAATAGTAGTGTTAGGAGCCGAGTGCTACACATAGCAACCACAACGTCATCAGTCATCTGATTGGACAGCCACTCCCAGAAGCTTGGATGGAGGAAGCTTGACCTGACAGAGCTGAGTCCACCAGTCCCACCCTCTTTGAAATGTATGAAGAAATGTATTCATAATGTACAGGTGTGCTCCTGGTGATGTAGAAAAGCTTTAAATTATATTTATTATGTACATGTTGTGACTTCACATCATGACTTAAAAGTCCATGTAATATATAGTATTACAGAATTATATATATGTTTAAATATTTCTATGTTTTGTGTATACATGATACAGAAAAACATACTAAGTGTAATTATTGATCAGCACTAATAATTAACGGCCATACCGCTGCCTGAAATCATAACAGAGCATCAATGACACAAATAACATCGGCTCTTCCCGGATGAGTGTTCCCCATCAGCTGCTGGGGCTCCTGTGTCACTTTCAAAATTTCTGCCACAGAAATTTTCTAGTTTATATATAATATTACATCACAGAAATGACCCGCAGCAGACCAAAGTTCATTGCAAACAAACTTTTTACATGTTTAATAATAACCATACATTTTTAAACACTGGAACATGTCATGAAAGGATACTAAAAAGCAAAATAGTTGTAATAGCTGTGCAACCTACAGCTAGTGCCAATTACATCCAAACACCTACACATACAAACAAGACTCTCTGATATATATTTTTTACTTTACATTTTTACAGTCCATTTCTTTGATATTTAATTGGGGAAAAAGATGATTGACATTAAAAGGAAGTTAAACCTCAGGGGTTCAACCTTGTGAAAAGATGAGGGAGGGAGGGGGATTAAAACACTGTACCTTGCACCCAAAAAGTAAAACTTAAGGTTCGGAATTTCATTTCCAAATTCTGAAAACAGACCTAGAGGTGAATCTTCTGGACAGCACATTACATGTTTCCCTTTGTACTTAATGAATGAGGTGCACATAAATAAACTGAAAATCAGTGTGAAAGACATAATCATGTACACGTGTGTGGGAAGTGCAGGCCTGCATTACAAGATTGAATTGTGCCGAAATGTACCATTCAAGGCTTATGTTCAAGACCTGGCTGCTTTGAGAAGGCCACTCATTAATGACACTGTCACGATATGAATAACACCAACTATACATGATAAATGACATCATGAAAAACACATGACTATGTATCAGCACTGCCTCCAGATTTTGTCATTGTTTTTAAGGGAATGCAATGGGAACAAGAGCTTTAATGGGAGAGACTGACATTTTGGAAAACATATTAAAGAAGATAATTATCATTTAATATCTGAATATCCAGTACAGATGGACAACATGGACAACCTAGCTTGGTGTACAGACTGAAAGCAGACAAACAGTTTGCTTGGTAACTAGCTACCTCATAACATCCAACAACTCCAAAACTGTCTTAATTTGATATATTTTAGCTTGCAGGCTGGTAACCAACACATTCAAAGCTATACCAAGCCCAGGTTTAAAGACAGTGCTCAAATACAGCACCCCTATAATGAAGTCAGGGCTTCAGAAATGCTGCTCCATGCAGCAGTTATTGTTTAGCTCCACAGATATCTGTTCTTGAAATCATAATTTCTACTTTTTCATTGCTACATACAGTAAGGACAGCTTTGGAGTTGTTGGAATTTGTAGTTTTACAACTTTGTACTGAGCTAAGCATATGTCTTTGCAGTGTGAGAAATGAAGTTTTGTCGTGCAAGCAGTCCTTATACAAACAAGAAAAGCTGGAAGTGTCTGGAAATGTGAATCTGGTTGTAGAGATTATAGTAAAATAAGGCAAATATAGATTTATGTTGACACAAGTGCTGAACTCCTCATAGATTTCTGATTACTTAGATATTATGGAGCTGTCGAGAGTTCAAAATATCATTAATCCTAATTCATCAGATGGTCTCTCCCGCAGGATCACCTTATGTATATATACACAGTATACTGTATATATTTTCTGGATAGTCGATCAAAGTAAACAAAATTCTTTTTGACAAATGGATGGATTGTTATCACACATTCTTTCCAACACTGAGGGCTTAAAGGCAAAATCCACCTTAAGACAGAATTCACAGATTACTGCTAGAATCTAGAACAAATATTATCTCTACATGTCATGATATCACAGGACTTAACCTTGGTTCTCCTTTGTTCATGCTTACATAAAATGCATGAATTCACCTGGTGAAGGATTTTGATCCTACTTAGTCCACACTCCAGATGCCATCCTCTCAAAGTCTACAGGCCACACTGAGACTGCTGCCGGTGTCTGCGAACGCTACACATTTGGCTGAAGGACTGACCGCAGCGGGAACAGCTGTAGGGCTTCTCCTGTGTATGGACTGTGCGGTGCCTCTTTAGGTGGCTGGATGAGATGAAACTCTTCCCGCACAGTGTGCATCGATAACGTCTCTCTCCAGTGTGGATGAGGAGGTGGACCCGCAGGTTGTTGGGCTGGGCAAAGCCCTTTCCACAATGAGGGCAAGTGTAGGGTCTCTCTCCTGTGTGAACCCGTTGGTGCAGCTCCAGGGCAGCTGCACTGGGGAAGACACGCCCACACACAGCACACACCACGGGCTCTTTGGCAGCGGCACTGCTCCTGTAAGGGCGCCTCTGGCTGGTGGTGGTGGCAGAAGGAGCTGTTGGGGGAGGGGGTGGAGGTGGTGCAGCTACAGCAGCAGCTGCAGCAGCAGCAGCCATGTCAAAGGAGGCAGCAAAAGCTGCCATTTCATGAGCACCACCTGGGAAGAGCATGGTCGGAGGGCCATCTATACTTTCTCCTCCTCCCTGTGTGGGGAAGGAGGCTGAAGGGTGGCCAGTTTCTGTGTTCCCCAAACCCAGCTGTGCTACAGCGTATGCAGCACCAAGATGACTGACCCTCTCCTGCATCCATGCCAGGTCCAGGCCCAAGCTGTTGAGGCGGTCGGGGCTGGGCTCATCTGAGGCTACAGGGGCTGACAGCTGAGAAGGGTGAAGTTCATCTTCTGTTGTATTATCAGTCTGGATCTCTGGCTTCAGAGTTTCATCTGTTAGGCTCCTTCTAAGGTCCCTACGTGCTGCCTCAGGGGCTGAGATCCCCCCACCACTCATTGTCATACCGTTGCCCGCAGGCTTGGTGGCTTTGCGTTTTGCTCGAGGCTTACAGGTGAGGTCCACTGTGGCGTCAGTGGGGGAGGAGGGCTGGGTGGTAGAGGAGGTGATGTTGGTGACACTGGTGTCAAGAGCAATATCACTTGGGACGGATTCCACACTGGACTCCAGGGCTACAGAAGGAGAGACAGGCACAGGGATCAGGGTGAATGGAGTAAAAACATGCATTACTGTGTTGATATAAACTCAGTTGGATTTTAAAAAGCCAGAGAGAGAGGGGGGATGAAAATTGACAATAACATTGTGAATTTAGGGATATCAAATACTGTAAATAAATCTGACTCAGATTAATTTGGATTAAATCAGACCAGAGATATTCTCCTAAATTGTACATCAGTTTTCCTGCCCAAGAAAATCAAAGCTGCCCTAATTAAACTTTATTCACTCAAATAAAAATATATTTAAAAAAAAACTTTTGGTCCCTGGTAGTTATTTGTATATTTTGCTGTAGTTTAATTCTAGGAAACTGGTTAAATAAATATCTTGAGAAAGTGGTGTATATGGTAATGTATACTTATACATGGATACATTACTGTGCAAACGTTTTAGACACTTGAGATGTTTAGATTCTTGTCTATAATGCAATACCATTAGGGAAGTGTCTGATTGGGCCCAAATTTATTCTGCAGCATGACAATGAGCACAACATCCAACATCCAGTCAGAGTGTCAAGAACTATTTTCAGCAACAAAAAGAACAAGGAGTCCTGCAACAGATACAGCCCCCATGGTACTGCTGCAAAGCATGTTCACAACAAATATTAATTTCATTTAGGTTTCTTCTGTTTACTGAGCTTTGTATCAATTTAGTTGACCAATTTTGACTATATCCTAAACAACAGAAGAAAACCACAGCAGGTTCTTCTCCTTTCATAGTCCAGGTGATATGTGAAAATTATGTTCATTTTTTCATAAAAGCATCAAACTTAGCACGCTTTTACAGTTTGGGACCCTGAACATTTTCAGATATGGAGCCATTGCAAAAACACCTTGTGGTGGCCATGGCAACCAATTTACTGTCCGCCATAATCTTATGTATATTGCATCATATCTCCTGAACCAAACATGATAACACAGAAAAAGTGATGTCTACCCCCATGTTCTGATGGCTAAGGATTACAATGATACCATGTACAACATCATAAACTGTTCAGGTGAAAAGTTAACCCCTTAACATCCACCCTTTTTTTATAGAATTTTCGCCTATTTGGCATAGCCAAATGGAAAAGCTTATAATAGACGGACTGTGAAAGCCATGATGGATGTATTAGGCTTCATTTGACAGGTGACATCTTCTTGTTTCTGGAAATGTGCTTATTTAGCATGTAGCTAAAACGCAAACAAAACTGTTCAAGTGAATAGTTAATAGTGAATTCATTGATATTGTGATTTCACAGTATCAGAATACCTAGGCTAGACTTTATAATATTATGTCTGTTGCATGCATGTTGTGTAAAGTTTTAAAAGCTTTAATGTCCAATATATGACAATTTGATTATCAATATAGAATGAAAGAAGTATTTGCTATATAAAGATATAATGGAATGATGGCGTCCTGAGTCACTCTAAGTCACACTATGATACAGAGTGTGTTGTGATCCAGCTTCTTTGTTCTTTGTTTTGATAGCCAGTCAAGCTGTACATGCATGTGAGTGTGCATGTCAGTGCATGTGATTCCCTCTGTGTTCTACCTGTGTTCAAAATGGCAGCTGGGTTACAGACTTTCTCATATTACAGCTTTGTAAGCAACAACAGGCAGGAGCTCTGGTTTGAACTAATGTAACAGAAAGCGTCAGGAATCGAAAAGAAGCTCTGTGTGTCATCGACTCTCCGCACTGAAGTTCCCCGCCAGAGAGGCTCTCTGCCCGGCTGACCTGCAGTGGTGACACTTCATGTCTGTGATATATTCTATAGATATAGACATTCAATTGAAGTCATTGAAGATAGTGAAAAGTGTGATGTTGCTGGTATGATGTTAATATGACTGTCAACAGATCATTTTGTTGAGAACTACACATGTCACATGGAAAAAATAGGCAAGACCCCAAATCTCTAGATGAGGCACTGCTGCTATGTGGCTGCTCTGATCTGTTAATATGGGCGCCAAAAAAATAGCAAGAGGTTCTGCAACACACATGCACTGCTCACGCAGGCTGTGTGTCCCAAGTATAAGAGTTAAAGGATGAACTGGCTTCCCTGTGGAAGAGGTGACCACAATGGTCTCAAATCACTTGGGTCCATCCAATCCCAGTCTTTTGGAGATGGCATATCAAGTGCTTGTCCTCAACAGTGTCCTCCTTGGTACACTGCTCTTTTGAGGTGCTGCATTGACAAAGCCATGAAAGCCTCTGTAGCCATGTCATCAGCATTCCAGGTATCCCATGCTGTCTTCTTGCTCCTGATTGCAAATACAGATACTGTGTCACAGCCAGTGAAGGCATGGAACATAGGAAGGGTCTTGGATTTGTCAGGACCCGGAAACTTGGCAATCTCATGGGCAGGTATGTATCTGAAGTTCTTGCCAGTCCCAAATGCCACCCATAGCCCCTCAATGTCTAGCTCTGACACATGTGCAATAGCTAGGACCACAACATCTGTGTCCACAGTCCACAGGGTGATCTTTTTAAATCATTTTCTTGCAGCATCCACCCTATGGAGTAGCGTCCTTGTATCTGCCTCTTCGTGTGTGCAAGGGGCAATCTGATCTGTTTCTTTTGGGTGAGATGATAGAACATTGGGTCCAAAAGTGGAAAAAACTTTGGTAGTAGACATTTCCACAAATATGACTCCACAAATATGATATGATTATAGACGAGGAACAAAAACACTTTTTTCAGCCTTATTTGAACTGATGTAGTTTTGTTTGTGTTTTAGCCACATGCTAAATAAGCACATTTCCAGAAACTAGAAGATGTCATCAGTCAAATGAAGCCTGATACATGCCTCATGGCGTTACAGTCCGTCTGTTATAAGCTTTTCCATTTGAGGATGCCAAATAGGTGAAAATTCTATAAAAAGGGTGGATGTTAAGGGGTTAACTATTCACATGAACAGTTTATGATGTTGTATCACCTCAAATTTGGCACATATCAACTGGACTATCAGTCAAGAACAGAAGTATAAGGCTGCGGTGTGCTCACCAAAACTGACCAGCTGAAGACTGGAAAAACGTAGCCTGGTGTGATTAATCTCTATTTCTTATGAGGCACGCAGATGGTAGGGTCAGACTTTGGCATCAACAGCATGAATCCATGGACCCAACCTGCCTTGAGTCAACAGTCTAGGCTGGTGGTGGTGGTGTAATGATGAAGGGAATGATTTCTTGGCACACTTTGGACACTTTAATACCAATCTGCTCCACTCAAATCATCCCTATTCTAACACTCTTTATTACTACTACCTGCATCTCTCTGCAAGTTTTTAACACTGCCCAGGATGACTCCAAGCAAGGAAAATCCATCTGAAGCTGTTTGATTGAGGTAAAGTTTGTATGTTGTCCCTCTGTTGTTTCCTCCAACTGGTTCCTGTTGGACACTGTTTTAAAACTGGCTGCATCAACTCTAAAATGGTCAGTAACCTTTGCCCTATACTCCACCTGTTCGTTAAAGGGACTGATTAAACAAAAGAAAACAAAAACAACTCTCAACACAATATGGAAAGTGACATTTATCAATAATCCTACTGGCCCTACTACTACTAGCTATATACATCGCAATCCTGGACCACCAGTGATTGAGCAAACAACTGCCATGCAGCATAATAACAAAAACAGCATTTCTTTTTTCCAGACTGTTAAACATGCTAAAGTGTTATGGGACCTAAAATCTTAGCCCAAAGGCATTATTGGTGGACATTTTTGAGAATAATCTCAAAAGGAGATCAGATTCATACTCTACTGTCTGACTGAAACCTGGACTATCTTTGCTTAACTGAAACCTGGCTTCATAGAAATGTATCAGCATATATGATAGACATCCCTGGTTATGTATGCTTTAGAAAGGACAGACTGATAGGTAGAGGTGGATCGGGGGTGTTTATTTTTATTAAAGAGAAGTATAAATGCAGAGAAATAGAATTGACCACTCTTGAATGTTTAGCCCTAAATGTGATTCTTTCACCTCTGATGAATTTTAATGTTGTTGTTCTGTATAATACACCATCACAGTGTCTCCTTTTATGATGAACCACAAGATATAATGAAAAGTTTTGATTCTCACATAGAAACAATATTATATGGTGACTACAACATTAATTGGTTGGACAAAAATAATAAACAAAAACTGAAAATGATTATGTCAAAGTTCAACTTCCAGCAGATGATTAAAGGACCTACAAGAATCACTAGAAACAGTACAACCCTAATTGATATGGCATTTACCAATAAAACAGATTGGATAACAAAAACATACAACTTATTAACTGGTCTGTCTGATCATAATACAACTCTTACTGTCCAGAAACTGACAAAAAAGTGTCTGCAGTTTTTGTAGCAGCAACCCTGACCAGGTAAAAATGGTCATCCGAAGTCCAAAATTGTGCAATTTAAACATTATCTTGGGAATATCAATTGGGATCAGTTTATAGAAACAGATGACGTGGATGTATGTTGTAACTTCATGACTACTGCTCTAGTGAAATTAACAGCAAAATATACCAAAAACATGATATGTAAACAAAGGAAAGCAACTTTATCATGGCTAAATAATTAAATATGTAAACTTATGAAAAAGTGAGTCTTGAAAACATCATTGTCTTCTAAACTCAGTAATGATCCTCTGATCTATAAAAGCTTAAGAAATAAAGTAGTCCTGGAATTACGCAAAGGAAAAGCTATACACAACTTATAGGAAATATCAAAGGCCATAAAGTATCTCTATGGAAACAAATAATTTAACCAACAAATCGTATATTCAAAAAGGAATTAAGCAACTGAATAAATGGTAATAAATGGTACGGCCATCATAGATAGAGCCACTATGGCGCATGAATTTTGTGTCCCAGAGTTCAATGACACAAAAATTGCAGAAATTATTAAGAAGTTATCAGATTGTAAGACAAAAGACATCTATAATTTGGATTATTGTTTCATTTAGATATACACCTCTATATTTAAAATATCTGTGACTCATCTCATCAACTTATCAATTAGGACCAGCAAACTCCCAAATAATTGGTAGTCATCACACCCGTCTTTGTTGTTGATTGGTTTGAGTCATATCTTCAAACTAGAGAGCAGTGTGTGAACGTTGACCAAGACAGGTCATTCGTTTTTACCATATATACAACAGCCAAGTCACCTGGCAAGGCAGCAGAGATTCTGACTGCAGTACCTAACCTGACTGCTTGTTTCATTTTCAGAACACTAAAGCTACTATCGAAATTGCAAAATTAGGAATCATGCAATTGTTGTAAATACTTTGATCAATGGAGGAACCATATTCAGGAACTGAATTCAGGGAGCAAGGAAGTATTTGCATTAAACCTTCATGAACTTGCTTAAATCTTGTGCTTTCGTGATTTGTAATTTCAATTTGCAATTCAGAAATAAGCTGTGGTAACATTGATTTGACTTGCTGCTTCGCAGGCAATAGTCATCTTATCTGTTTATCAGGTTTATGCTGTCCTCACTAAAAGTTGTTGCAAGCAATGTATTTTTTAGCTATACAGCCAGCTTAACATTATATTCTCCAGCATAGCGTCCTCCAAGGATCAGACAGGGTGATGTGTTTGGCAAGATTTAATTGAGGAAAATATGTAATTTGTTAAACTGAAAAAGAACACAAAATACAAACAAGTAAGAACCTTTTTAAGTACTACATAATACCTCTAGTACACAAATAGGGAAAAGATTACTGACATAAACCCATGTGAACAGGTGCTTAAAAATATATCAATGTGGGTAATAAAGGATGAAAATACAACAGGAAATGTCATTTACCAGATCATATTTTAACGGTAAACACAAATACATCCTTATGTAGCTGACAATAAAGTGACCATCATCAAGATACTGCACTTAAACCTAAGACATAGTAACATAACGTCAATATAACCGGAAATAGTTATATATGACTTATGGATGAAGCTTTCTTTGTGGACTTTAAGGCAATGGATTAAGAAGACAGTACACTGTTGGACTGTGATGCTTACTCCATGAACACAGGGGCAAAAAGAACTTCCTGAACTCACCACTAGGTGATACTAAAGGACACCCAAAAAAACAATACATTGATTCCAATACACTCCCTGGCATATTAGGAAATATGCCACTATATAAAAATTAACTCACTTTCCCTTCTGATCCAAGTCTGTACAGGAGAATAGCTACTACTTTGCTGAAATTTGACATGAGTATATGACTACAGTCTTGCAGTGAGTTGACTAGGCCGTCACTCAGTGACTCTCTCTTATATCCGGCTATTCCCCCAGCAAGCTGTGGACTGTGTGAAACGTCATTGTCATGATGTCACCTGACTCAGCTACTCTGTTATTGACCCCCATGCAGCAGAGGCTGGTGAGTTACAGGAGAGCCTGTTGGAGTTTCCTTTTCATCCTGGGAGAAAAGCGGGACCACTTAAGACATGGGTTGTGAAAATATCTTGATCCATTTGATTTCTTGTCACTTGGACTTCCACCTTTCTTACCAGTCCATCTTTATTGGGAACAGCCCTCACAATAATTCCCATTGGCCAATGATTTCTTTTTGTCTGACTGTACTTCATCAGAACTAAGTCTCCTTCTTTGAGATTGGGTGCCTGTGACTGCCATTTCTGCTGACTCTGTAGTGTGCTCAAATATTCTTGCTGCCACCTAGCCCAGAACGCCTCTACCAAGGCTTGAACTCTCTTCCACTGGTTCCTCAATGGATTGGGCAAGCAGGTTGTCATCCTCTGTCGTACAGAAGACTGTTTCCAAGCTTATCTTTTTTTTTATGTCATTGATGCACTTTGTGTGGGTTGGTGCAGAGGAGGACTTTTGCAATTACCTTTGATACTATAGGTCTCTTTCACTCATATCTGATTCTCACATGGAGTAAGGCAAGTTGGTTTTCCATTGTCCATAATGCAGGTCTTCATGACACGCCATATGTTTGTCTTGTGAGTACCCCCTCTGCATACGTTACCTATCCTAATCCATTGGCTCTTCTGCCAGATGTTTCCACCATCCCTGCACAGGTTTTGAGCGTGTGTGTCACTGCTGCTCCCTTAATGCTAAACATGTCAAAAAACTCTGATCTAGCCAATGACATGTTACTCTGGTCATCCAAAATGGCATACATTTTTCTCTGTAGCTTGCGATGAACATTAGGATACACATTTACGAGACAGATCTTTCAGCAGCATTTGCCTTTGAAGTCCTCACCTCATATCTTGGTACACCTTGATGTGACATCTGGCAGCCCTGTGTCTTCTCTCACTCTACCATTCTCTGATGAAGGGGAAAAACCTGGCTGTGACTGCAGAGCAGGACCAGGGTGAAGAGCTGCAAGGTGTTTATTGCTGTCACACTTCGTACATTTGAGGGGGATTTCACAGAATTGTACCAGGTGAGTAGTAGAAGCACAGCAGCGAAAACATATATCGTTCTCTTTTAAGAACTTCTTTCTGTCTTCAAAGCTCATTTTCCTGAACCCCCTACACTTATTCAGTGCATGGGATTTGTTATGCATGTGGCACAGTCTGTCAGGATTTTCTGATTTATTTGCCATTTCTTTTTTGGATACAGTATCTGCTTGTTTTGTGTACAGAGGCAGGTTTCATTTGACCTAACATCCATTCCTTGTAAGAGGTTGTGGAGAGAGTGGGCAGGTTATAGCTGGGGTCATTTTTCTCTTCAGCAAATTAAGTCTTTAAAAAAACAGAAAGGAGGAAAGGCAATACGGTGTATTTGTACTCCAGAGACAACCACTGTCTTGAAGATATAAGGGCAGCCTCTTGATAATGGGGTGCACTCCCTGTGCTGTGCCCAGATAGACTAGCCCTGGCAAGTACCCATCTTTCTTGGTAACATCTAATTCTATCATTAGGTCTGCCAGGTCTTGAACTTTTTGACTGTTTCTGTTCTTGATCTTGGGAAGTTCTCTATTTTGCTGAACAAAGCTCTCTCTATTGCTTCAGGAGATCCATATGTTTAGTTCAGTCTCCCAAAGGAGGGGTTGTCTTACTTTTTTTTACCTAATTCTTAGTGTATGCTCTCATGATTCCATACCCAGCCATTTGATCAGAAAATCAATCTCTTCACTTGCTGACAGCTCAAGGTTCTCAATTGTGTTGATGAAGCTCTCTCTCCAGGCTTGATGGTCTTCAGATATGTCATCAAACTTTGTCAATCCTGAGGAAAGCAGCTGATTCTTAGCAAGGAATTTTTAGCTGTTGTAGTGTCATGATTTGTACTGGCTGAGTGTGATGGCTTGTTGGGGAGAGCACTGTGCTTGTGGTTAACTTCTCTGCTGTAGGAGATCTGTGTAAAGCTATTGTGTGTACATCAGTCTCCTATTGATGATTTGTGATGCAGGGCATGGTGGGTGACACAGTAATCAGTTCTTCTTAGTGTGCTCTCTCGGAGGGGCAAGAACTCAAGTTCTTCAATGTAGTCAGAGCCATCCATATCTGCTGCTGCTGTCTCCAGCACTACAGCTTCTGCACGGGCAGCTTTAGCTTCTCACTGTAGATTGATGTAATCACTTCTGGCTTCCAGCTTGGCTTTTTCTTGGCTGATTCTGCATTGGCATGAGCTCCTGCTGCTTCCGAGCTGACACAAGAGCTTGTTGATGATTGTGAAGAACATGAAGAACATTTTCTGGAGTGATTGTGTGAGAGGATTGAACCTGTTTCAGTGGTTTCCATGGCAATATGGAGTGTAGCTTGTCTAGCTTAACATTCATCTTAAAATCCTACAGTAAATGTTCAACGTATTTTTTAACTATACAGCTAACTTAACATTATATTCTCCAGCATTGCATCCTCCAAGGACCAAACAGGGTGATGCATTTGGCAGGATTTAATTTAGGAAAACATGTCATTTGTAAAACTGAAAAAGAACACAAAATACAAACAAGTAAGCACCTTTTTAAGTACTACATAATATCTCTAGTACACCAATAGAGAAAAGATTACTGACATAAACCCACTTGAATGGGTGCTTAAAAATATGTCAATATGAAAATACAACAGTAAATATCATTTACCAGAGCACCAATACTTTAACAGGAAACACTAATACATTCATATGTAGTTGACAATAAAGTAACCATCATCAAGATACTGCACTTAAACCCAAGAAATAGTAACATAACATGTCATAACCGGAAATAATAGATGACTTACGGATAAAGCTATCTTTGTGGATTTTCAGGCACAGGATTAAGAAGACTGTTACACTGTGATGTTTACTCCATGAACACAGGTGCAAAAGGAACTTCCCGAACTCTGCTTCTTGTTTACTATTCCCACTTCCTTTTCACTGCAGCTTTTGGAACTCACCACTAGGTGGCATTAAAAGACACCCAAAAATCCAATAGACTGATTCCAATACAAGGTTTCTCATACCAACTACACAACAGATAACTCTGCATCAGGCATTTCAGTCATTCTCCGCCATAGCCATGTGTATCAGTTTAATTATAGCTTTAATATTAGTAATAAATGTGTATGTAACTAAAGTGGACTTGTTTGTGTTTTTTTCAGTAACTGTGATTAATAACAATCATAATTCTAACTGACCTCTCTTGTGTGGCCAACAAGGAGGACTACCTATTATTATACCTACTCTAATATGAATTATGTCACTGGACAAATAATTTCATGATTTCTCCATACAGTGCAAATTCCTACTTGCTTGCTTTTGGTGTGATCTTTGTTGGTCGACCACTCCTGGGGAGGGTAACAATGGTGTTGAATGTTCTTCATTTGTACACGATATATTGGATCATTTTCTTCAATACAGAAATGAACAAGGGTAAAGTATTGGGGGGGGGGGGGGGGAGGGGGGGGGGGGGGTATTTACAGTAGTTACAAACAAGTTCGGACTGTAAAATCTGACTGTAATTGACAAGTAACTTACTGTAATTTATTTTATAATAATTTAACTTTACAGCAAGTTCCTTGTCAATTGCTGCCAATTAATTACTGTAAATATAAACACAGTAAACTGACTGTGTTTTTACTTACCTTTACCTACATAGCAATATCGTAACTGTAAAATGAAACACTGTAATTTAATGGTACTGTATCTACGATTACAGTAGCTGTATGCTACTGTAAAATAAAATACAGTAATTTAATGTACTATGTATTGGATTACAGCACTGGACATTCTGCAGTAAATTAGATTATGATTATTGATATAATGCTGTAAACTTTCAAATCACACTTTTAAATTTGAATAAATGAGTACAGAATCAACTCTTTTGACAATTATTTATTGTTAATTGTTGAACAGCAACTACTACATTTTACTTGTTACTTATTTTCATTGTGTGCAGGATTATGCATACCATGTTTACAGATAAAATGACCTTCTTCCATATGACAGAAATACCCTAGCTGAATAGTGAACTGCTGCAACAATATCTGTGATACACGGAGCAAGTGGTTTTCCCTCAGACAGGACAGCTGTACAAAATAAGTTGTTTACCCTTAATGACATAAACTGTAGCAAAAGAATCTATTGCTTGTAGCTCTTCATCTACCAGTTCACTGTGGCTGTTTCCTCTTTCACAATATTTAAAATTGATCTGCTGACCAAACAGGACAAAACATTTTGCGGTGTAGAGCAGTGGTTACAGTCCAATAGTACAATCTGTTTTGCTTTTCCTGTAACATGCTTCATAATAAAAGCCACACAGTGGTTGACCAGTGAGAAGCTTTTAATGTGAAGTAGCAACAGCAGGAAATATTTGGACTGCATGGGCTTACTTAACACAGCTTAATTTAACACAGTAAATAAGAATATAGTAAATAAGAATGTTTTCATTTCAGTATTTCCAGTTCTTATAATTTCTAAAAGCATTTTTCCACATCTGTAAATATCATTCTGTGACAAAGTTTTCAACTGTACATATACACACACATACATACATGTATATGTATATATATGTGTGTGTGTGTGTGTGTATATACATACATACATACATACATACATACATACATATATATATATAAAATTTACACACATGCACTAGACACTGTTATTTCCTTGAAATAAAACACTCTATTCAACTGTGGAAGTCACCAGGTACTCAGATGTCCATAGAGTCTTTAAAATTGTGTTTGTGGATGCGTACTTGTCTGTAAAGAGTCCAACAGCCACCCAAGTCCATTGGGCCAAAAGGCTTTGGATCCTTGCATGTCAGGAGCTACTGCTTCATGTTCTTCAGTAAACTGAAGATGACAGAAAAACAAAAATGTTTTATTATTACTTTTATATTATTATAGTCAAGCTATGATCAAAACACATGCTTTCACACCTAACAAGATTTTAATTACCTATTGTAAAAAACTTTTAAATACATCTTAACAATCACATTAACCACCACTAGCAGTCCTCCCAACCACTATGTTTTTAAAGGTTTTTAACTGTATTGGCCCCATAGCCAATATTATAAACCGCTCTCTTCTATCAGGGTGGGTTCCCATCTACTATAGGCAGGCTATTGTTCAGCCTCTATTAAAGAAAATCAAACCTGGACCCCTCCCTGGATATATTGGAGTGGTTCTCCTCATATTTCACAGATATATCTTTGTCAGTCTCTGTAGGTGAATTTGTGTTGGACACTGCAGCTTTGTCATGCAGTGTCCCCCATGGATTGGTCTTGGGACCTATTCTATTCTCCATATACATGCTGCAACTAGGACAGATCATCAGCAGTTTCAAGAACATCTCCTACCAATTGTACACTGATGACATCCAGCTGTATTTTTCATTTAAGCCTAATGAGCTTCACAAACTCTCTTAACAACTAACAAGTCTTGTACTTAACAACTGTTTAAAGACAATTAGGAATTGGATGGCAAATCATTTTCTGCAGTTAAAAGGAGACAAAACTGAAGTCCTGATCTTCGGCCCTGATAATCTTCAGTCATCTATCAGGCAGAACCTTATCTTCATCTTCCTGGTCTTGCCTGTGCAATCTTGGTGTTAAGATGTTAAGACGCTTAATCATGTTAAACTCCATCATGTTTCCTTCACCTGAGAAACATAGTCAAACTCCAGTCTGTGGTATCAAAAAATTAAATGGAGATGTTAATACATGCTTTTATTTCATCTCGTTCGGACTACTGTAACTCTCTTTTTACTTGCCTTAATATATCTTCCATACACCACTTACTGTCCAAAACGCTACTACTAGGCTTTTAACACAATCCAAACGAGGGTCACAAATAACTCCTAATTCAGTCTCACTGTACTGCACTCAGATTCTACTGATGACTAATAATCAAACACTAACTTGAAAACAATTCTATTACTTTAAAGTACTGTTTTCTCTGTGACAACTAAGAAACTTAGAAAACAGAGACATCACAATTTGTGTGAGTTCGTACATGAGAACAGATCTATGCAGATGACTGTTGAGGTGCTTGTGGTTAAGTCAAAATAAATATAAAATATAAATAATAATAATAAATAAATAAATAAAATAATATGTAAAAACAGGTATATAATATGACAAGCACAACTACAACAAAAAGAGCTGACTAACTTGGTGTTGTCTGTGGATCTTACCTTGCACAGTGAGACCTGAGATGATGGGAGATCCTGGACTCTGGCATCAGCTGTAAGGAGTAGAAATAAGATAAAGAAAGGCATCTTTTTACTGAGAGATATAATTCTTGGAACAATGTAATTTCACACAGTTTGGTGGTAGACTAACAGATTGTCTTATTTGCCTTATGTTGCCACTATCAGACCTAACATTAGAGTAATTCATTAAATTAGATATCATTATAAGAGGGTGATGTTTTCACAGTGAACTAGTATAATAGTGCTAAGTTAGTCAGGGGCTGACACAGTTACAGTGCTCTCACATGTCCTATGAACGCAGAAGATACAAAGCTAAAATCTGTAACGTTAAGGCATGTTGGAAAGTTAGTTTTGTAACATGAAGCTGTTTCAGTTTAACACAATGCAGTCAGGGTAACTATGGATTTCTGTAATCTAAGAGACCACTAGTTAAGGTGATAAAGTTAACACAACACACTTCTGAGTAGCCAGAGATTGATGTGAACAAGTAACTACAAAAACTAGCTTGGTGTCATGTCTGGTGTTAGTCAGGACTGAGTGTTTTAATGTTTGAGACACTTACTGATCAGCTGCTGATGTCGGTGATTCGAGCTGCTGTTCCTGCTTCTCCAGACTGACCGCTAATGTTTACATTACTCCTCACCACGCTGCAAGAAGTTCACTGTCCACACTGCAAAAAATATCTGTTGAACAGACGTCTTTGTGGTCTCCCATATCTTCCAGAGCTCATTTATGAATGAGTTTGTTGCGTGCTTAATTTCAGATTACTCTGCAGTTAAATGTTAGCTGGTAAAGTTACCTGTAGGATTTTCATAATTCATACCATCTTTACAAAAACAGACAAGAACACCATCACTCCTTTAGAGAAACCCCTTTAAGATTTAAAAAAAAAAAAAAAAAAAAAAAAGCTAATGTAGTAATCCAGAAAGCAGTTAAATCCCAAACCAGCTGCAATGGTCCAGATAATTCGTAATTAATTTGTGATTCAAAAACCAAAAAAAGGTAAATCTGTCATTTGTTTCAAAGGAACGGAGCGGAAAATCGTTTTTGGTGTCAGAATCAAATAACGAAAAACCAATCAAACCCAGCCCTTTTCTGGTCTAAGACATCAAGCCAATTGGTTTTTGCATTTGAAACCAAACCAAAAACAGAAGTCACAAGGGTTTTTCCTTTTTTCATTGGTTTAAATATCATAATATAAATGTGTTTTATGGAATTAGGACTGTGTAACATGTTAGTATATTATGGAGCCCCTAAAGTCCCAAAAAGTGTTTTTTTTTAATCTTGTGTTATTTATCTTGTGCGCACTGTGAACTATATGAGCGCACTATGAACTATATGAGCTCATATATACTATATACTTATTCTATATACTCATATACTTATTCGCACAAGTTATTATCTTGTTCCCACAAAATATTTACGCACAAGATATGGGGCTCCATAGTATACTGTACAGGTCCGGCAGAAAATATAACAGTGCTGCTAATTCTCAAACAGTTTCATGGGGTTTCTCTGTTCCTCTGTCACGTCTGCTTGCTGATACATGGTGAGAGACAGACAGATGCTGCATCTCAACTGCTCACATGTGCCACCCGTTGATTGTTGTTGCACACTGCAGCTATTACTGGATAAATTATTTCACCCCTTTCACTGTGGCCGTGGAATTGAATTGAGTAACTTCTGTATGTGAAATGGTTAATGACAGTTTAGTCACACGTGGGCACTTCTTCTTTTGAATGTGGTTTTCTGGGTTTTTGTTGGGAAATAAAAAACGATTAGATCACGTGATTTAGTTTTTCGTTTTTGGTTTAAAATGAAAAAAGGAAAAACCCCTGTGATTTCCATTTTTGGTTTCACACACAAAAACTAACTGGCTTAATGTCCACAGACCTGTTTGATATTCAATCCAAAAAGGAATAATGATAAAACAAAAAACAGGGTGGGTTTGATTGGTTTCTTGTTATTTGATTCTGACACCAAAAACGGCTTTCCATTTTTTGTTTTGAAACAAATAACAGATTTACCTTTTTTGGATTTGAAAAACAAATGAATTACGAATTATCCGATGATACCTAGACCCATCCGCAGACTTGTTTGATATTCAGTCTAAAAAGGAATAAGGATAAAACGCATCGACAAGAACCAAAAACAGGCCAGGTTTGATTGGTTTTTCGTTATTTGATTCTGACATCAAAAACATTTTTTTGTTTTGAAACAAATAACAGATTTACCATTTTTTGGTTTTTGAATTACAAATGAATTACAAGTTATCCGATAATACCCAGATTGACAAATTTGAGATCCTGTGAGTTTTTACTCAGGCTGTGTCAGTGAAGTTGTGAGCTGGTTGGTTGAGCCAGTCATGACCTGATGAACACTAAGACAAATTTAAAAACTGGAAGTAAAAAATAGAAAAAATAAGGCCATCTTGAAGTATTTGAATTCATATGAAAAAAATAATTATTTCAAACTAATGTTTAATTTATTTGATCTGCACAAAGAATTAGAAGGTTTTATTTGAAAGTATTACAAAATGATCTTCAAATTACAGAAGGAAAAGCTGCTATTTTAAATAGAATAACATAATGGTGTCTGCAATAGTATGAATATTACTGTGATTGTCTACAGTAGCATAATGGTTACTGTGATTTTCTTAAAGTAATGCAATGGTTACTGTGATTTCTACAGTAGCATTATGGTTTATGCAGAAGTATCAATACTACTGTGATTTATTTTCTACAGTACAAAGACAGTTACTGTGATTTTCTACAGTAACATAATGGTTACTGTGATTTTCTACAGTAATGTAATGTTAACTATGATTTTCTACAGTAGCAGGATTATTGCTGTGATTTTCTATAGTAGTGTGTTCACTATTGTGATTTTCTACAATATAATGACAATCACTGTGTTTTTAGGCCAAATACACAGTATTATACTGTAAAAATATTCACAATTATTAACTGTGCAGAAGCACAGAAATTACTATGGATTTTTTTACACTGCAGAGGCAGGGACAATTTGATCTACACTGATCTCCATGAAATCATGTTATTTTACTGGCTAGTGTAACTAGTGTAAAAGTTTCATGTTAACAGATAGCAATAATTAAATTTACAGTTGCTTTTAGCCAAAACTTAAAAATAAGTAAAAACATGTTAAAAATCCCTGGAGAGTGGATGAGGCAAGCTCACACACAAAAAAAGCATCTCTTATAAGCAACAACGTTAGCTAAGGTTAGCTTGTTAACAAAAAAAGGCCAGGGAAATAAATTAAAACAGCTCCGTACCATGAGAATTCAATGTATACAATGTATATAGTTAGCAGGTCAATATTAGGTAGCTACTGGGGTAGTGTTCATTAGCTCACTTGTATACTAACATTACTTGAATCTATTGTTGACTCAGAGAACATTTCTATTGTGAATTGCATTTCATTCACTCTGAGGCAGTCCTTCCATTTTGTTATGTGTACTTTACTTTTCTTTAGGAAGCTGAAAAGTTCAACCAGAATCTTGTTTCTCTAACATTCCTGAAGATGTTTTTACAGCAGATAACTAACAACATTAATGATGACTCTGTTCCAGCATTTTTTGCAATGCAGTAATTAATATTGTTATAAGTTATTGGACAAGTTTCCCCAAGCTTAGAGGTTCGTTCTTGAATTTTGGAAACACATATCCACAGGTGGAAGTAATGAATTACCTTTTTTGTTTTTGTACTTGTACTGTGAGTATTATCAAGTAATTTTATCATTTTTATTTAAATTTCAGTAATTTGAATCTGTCATTTCATTTTTAATTCCTATTCCCTTGAATGAGAAAATGTGTCCAAATCTTTGACTTGTACTGCAAGTAACAGTACTTTTACTTGTGTAAAATACTGTAACACTTCCATTCCAGCACCTATTTGTGATAAAATATCCTAAACCCCTTTGCTGCAGAAGGCCATGGAATACTGTCAAAGATCCAGACATAGCTCCAGAGACAGCCTTGAGTTTTTGAATGTTTTATCACAAAGATGTCAATGAACTACTGATTAAAAATGTACAAAGAGACACTCACCAGCTGTCAGCCCACATTCTGCCCTGATGTTGACCTCTACCTTGAGGTCCAGGTTGCAGTCTTCTCTCTCCACTTTCTCCTGTTTCACCAGTGGTAACAGCGTGGTTTCTTCCTGCTGTGACAGAGTGAAACCAACTTTAACATGACACAACATACTTGAGAGAGTTTGCTCTAGTTAAAAGCTAGGGTGGCAGTTCAATTCATTTATCAACGCGTGCTGACATTTCTAGGTGTTGAATTGAATGATTTTTAATTAGTATATAAAAACACCTGAGAGGTGTTTGGCTACCTGAAATGCATCGTGGTCCCACCTGAAATAACACCCATGCCTGCTATGACTAAGAGTTTAATGGTACGTGAAATTCACAGTTTGGTATGCATCTTGGTTTTGGGGTCATGGTTCAATATGATTTCAGTACAGCAGAAAAAAAGAAAGGTAGAAAATAACATTTTATTATTTTTTAACATTTTATTATTGTTTCAATTTTTCTTTTATTTTGAAAAATGTCAACATCCAACAATGGCTCATTACTGACACAGTTTAGCTGTGCTGTAGTGCAAAACTGTTACTGACACAGTTTAGTTGTGCTGCAGTGTATAACGGCCTTTTTGTTTCCTGCAAGAAGTCAGGACATCTGCTGACAGCTGAGCATGTGCAATACATGGATTTCATATAAGAGCTGGATACCGGACCAAAAACGGCGCCCATTCAGTCCTATAAGAATTGCTCGGCTGGTGATACGCCAGAAAAAGCTTTCTAGCTTCCAGGTTTGCTTCCGTATTGTATGGCCCACTGAATATGCGGAGTTGTGTTTCTCCTGCTGGCCCGGCTCGTGAGTTCCTACTCGGCCCATAGACTTTATATCGTGATGATGTCACAGACATCATGGCTCGAGGAAAGTTTTACAAACATAAAACCTCCATGGATCAAAAGTTCATGATAGAGTCCTAATTGACCTTGTTTGCAGTTCATGGTGTCTTGTCAACAGTTTTACAAACTTCTCTATTACAATGGTGGTCTGTGGGGAAAATGCTTTTTGGGCCACTCAGGGATTTTTCACTTCAATACCTTGAGTGACCACTGGGAAACACTGGCTGCAAGGCTGAGCGAAAGCACCGTATCCAGCTCTCATAATACAGCCATAGTGCAACACCATTATTAAAATAGTGCAGTAAAAATAGTGGTTTGGTCCCTCTGACTAATAAATTATTATATATGACGTCATTAGATTATTAATAGTGAAGCATCAGTGTTAGAGCAGCATGTTACTGTTGTAACTGCTGGAGGTGGAGCTAGTTTACACTACTTTATATACAGTTAGAATATAAATCGTTATAAAATAGCTGTCAGCAGGTGTCCTGACTCCTTGCAAAAATCAGAAAGGTTGTTTTCTTCTGCAGCACAACTAAACTGTGTGACTGCTGTAACTCTGTTTTCGGATCCGACAGGTTTTATTAAAAGGTAGACAGTCAACTGTCAACACTTGCTACTATTGACAGAGTTAAGTAAAAATTCTTATTTCCAACCCTACCTTTGGAGAATCAAGTATTATTATTGCATAAAGGCAAAATACACATCACCAATGGTCACTACCAGCATGTGGATTTCACAAAATTTCACTCTACACAATGAGACCAGGCAAGGATGTCCTCTCTCTCCATCCCTCTTTGCAATAATCATTGTACCTCTAGCAGCTGTAATACAGAAAAATGGCAACATCAAAGGTATTCAGACATCCACTACAAAACAGAAAATTACACTCAACACACGATGTGTTATAAATCCTTCAGGACCCCCACTCATCCCTGCAAGAATGCTTTATGGTTGTAAAATCTTTCTCAGAACGTTCCAGCTACTCATTGAATTGGTCAATATCCACCATCTAATCACTGCATGGATGAAAAGAATGTGGCAATGTGGCAACCTGGCATCACCTCCCCACAGGCAATACTAAATATTTAGGCATCATAATATCTTGCAAGTTGTTAGAACCGTTCAATCCAAATTTCACAACACTACTCAAATCAATACCCCTGATTAAACTTTTAATCCCTCAAGTCAAAATTTCACAGGAAAAACAAAACTTCATGGATAAAACTCAAATTTTAAAAAAAATCCATGGAGGATTAGAAGCCTCAAACTTTGAATTATATCACCTGGCCAATCAGCTCAAATATCTTTTAAAAGAGCTCAACCCCCCAAACTTGACTACATGGTTAGAAACTGAATGAGCATTATACAACAACATAAATTTATCAGACCTCCTATTTACCAGCCAAACCATCAAGCAATATTACCGTTTTCAAAATATAACCATTGCTTTAACTCTGTCAGCTTGGTGGAAAGCACTTCAGATAACCAACTCCATAGTTATACCATCCCTCCACTCACCAATTTGGAACAACCCAGACTTTATCAATACAAAAAACATTAATCATACTATACCATGAATCATTATTGTTTATGCTGCTGTGGTTGTGCTGTTGTAGTGATATCATTATCATCATCATTATTGTTGTTATGAATGCTATTAAGACAGACTGGTATGCAAGGTCTCCTGGTCAACTGGTCGATTAGTTGGTCGATATGTTCTTGTCCAACCAAATTCTTGGTCGAATAATCATTGTTATTTTCATCAGGATTAGTCCATTATTTCCTGTATCAGGAGACAGAATAATAAATTACCTTTGAAAAAGGGGGTGTATTCGAAACACCCAGGTTGTTTTCACAACTTTGAACTTGCCCAACCTAATGGAGACTGTATTCAACATTTACTGAGTGTTTACTGGACAAACTGAACATTTACTGAATCAGTGTTTCTCATATGATTGTAACAACAAGAGACCCTGCCAGGCCTAAAAATATTTTTCTCTGGCAAAACTAACACCAAATATCCATTCATTCAGAAATCAATAGCATTTGGGAGACTCTGCAGCACTGTTCCGATACATGAGTCAACCTCTGTGTTGTTGCCTGGGAAACTCTTGGTAGCATAGCTCCGTTAAGGAATACGGCATTGTGTAATATGTGTGCGTTACAGGTGGGAAAGAGTGGCAGAAAATAGACAGTGAATGCAAGTGGAGCAGAGGAAAAGCTTAGCAGTAAGTTGTTAGTCTGAGAATGTACAGTGCAGACTACAGTGTGTCACTTAATAAATGCTGCACAGAGTTAAGTGCCAAGTGTCTTTGGTTTGTTTTGTTCTGCGGTACAAAACCCAGAGTGGAGCTTTGAATTGTATTTCTTTTATGTTTGTGAAACTGGATTGAACTGAACTCATTAGGGGTTGTGGAGGAAACAAAACAGACCCTTGCCAAGTGGAATGAACTCTGAGACTTTGGGAGTATGTGAGAGTTATACACACACAGACACACACACACACAGACACACACACACACACACACACACACATCACCATCATTATTATTGGTAGGATGAGATGGGTGGTGATGAGTGCAATTATTATTATTCAACAGAATACTATTATTAATATTGAACAATTTATAGGACGATTATTATTGTTATCATTATTATTATTATATAGATTATTATTGGAAGGTCGAGATTGGAGATGATGATGATGATGGTGATATTACTATTATGCTCAAAAATTAGTACACTAATTTTTTAATAGTATGATTATCTTGATTTTTATGTAGATTTTTATTACTATTACACATTTTTAATCGGATGGTGAAGATGATAATGATGTTGGTATTTTTTTAGTTCTTTTTTCCAGTCTCTTAAATTCAGTTCAGTTACTGAACTTAACTATTACAATTATTACTATTATTAATTATTATTATTATTATTATTATTTTGATTAACTTTTTGCATACTAATTTATCTATCTTTTGTTATTCTTCTATTCTGTTATGTTTTATTCATCTCTTCATCCCAAACATATATGAATGATAGGACAACCTCGGACTGGGTCCTGGGAGACTGAACTAATTTAGGACAGCTTGGAGTCAGAGGACCTGATTCCTGCTAAGTCCAGAGGATTTGATGGATGGCAAGAAGAGATAGAAAGGAAGAGCTAGACAACAGAGAGATGTTGTTGACCTTGGCTCTGAAAAAGTCAATGAAGCCATTACATGCTCCTCTGTAGCCTCAATTGGGGAAGATAATTGTTAGATGATTTATGATGTAAAAAAGATGCTTAGGGTTGCCAGTATTGTTATTAATAAGGCTGGAGTAGAACTGTGACTGAGCATCTTTAAGGGACTTTGAGCAAGTCTTTTGATGTTCACAGAAAGCCAGTTCGTGGACAGCGAGTCCAGAGCGTCTGAAGCATTGTTCCAGGTGACATCCAACTGTTTTTATTTTCCACAGGTCATGAGTGAACTAGGTATCAACTGAAGCAGAAGATGGACAGTTGATGTGCTGAGAATGTGCTGTCCATAGTCATGATGGCCGGGTCAATGCTTTTCCAGATCCGGAAAAACATCTGACGCTTAGGTTTAAGGGGTAGCCATTGAGACCACACTGTGGTCGGACACACCCAGATCATTGACCTGTAGGTTATTGATGGGGACAAAGTCAGTGATAAGTACGGACATCGGCATGCTTCTTCAGGCCAAGACAATCAGACTCAGAACTCCACTGCAATATGACAGGAGGGGTTGTCAACATGTATACTCCGATCACTAACAATGATGGTGTTAGTTGACATGGATACCAGTGCACAGGTCGGCACTCTCCATAACCTGTTGTTCCCCGTCTCCTTTCCACAAAGTTAGGTTGTAAAAAATATGCAATAAATGAAAAGTACAAAGCAAAATTGTCTTTGAAGTTCTTCTCTACACATTGCATGCTGCGCTGTCTGTGTTATGGGTGTATAAATAAGTAGAGTTTAGCTCAGTAGTTAGTGCAGTCATCTATGATCTGGGAGACTCAAGTTTGAGACCCAGTGTGGGGACCTCCTTCATAAGATTTAACACTTATTTTAACACATTAATATCCTAAAATTAAAAGCGTAATAAGAACAAAAACTGGATTTTTACACCCATTTCCACTTTTATTCAAATTCATATACAAATATAAATAATTTTGCTGCCTCAACAAATATAGATACTAATACAAATACTGGGCTCTCTGCACATCCCTAGTATGGATGTTAACATTTCAGAGTAAGGCAACCAATAGAAGAAAGAATAGGCATAGACAAGGGAGACAGTTTCAGTTCAGCCCGGTGTGTGATTGCTAAACCACCGCCACTGCGAGAGCTGCAGGTTTTTTCCATGTATCTATAGCCGAGAGGGCAGGCCTCACTGGGCACAGAGTAGTCTCTTGGTTTATGCCAGGTTTCAGTTAGGCATATGAAATCAAGTTCTTTGCCAAAGACGTGGTCATGATGAAGAAGGATTTATTGGTAAAAGATTGTGTATTAATTCGTTCTATGGTGGCAGGAGACAGAGTTGAGGAAGGAAGTCTATGCAAACTCCACAGTACACTGTGTTCCACTCCATATTTTGCATCTTGCCTGGTACAGGGTAGTCATGCCCCTCTTCCACTGAAACACATGCACCAGAAATAACCTTATGTTTCATAATTTTACTTAAATAAATAAACACTCAGTGTGTTCATGTGGATTTAGTGGTTGGGTCTACATGAGTTAACACTGCACCACAGATCTCCACTGCCTTCATTTCAATGTATTCAGAGGATAGAACACATTGAACACATACAGTACAATCCCAATATTGAGTAGCTCTGTACAGCAGCTCAATACAGCATATTTAAAAGCATTATGACTAATTTTACCTTTGAAATGTGATGAAAGGGTCTGTCTTCAGAGGTGGCAGGAAGAGGTGGCACCAAAGCCTGATGGTCGTCAGGCCCTAAAAGAAAAGCACCAACACTGAGCAATTGGGTGGTATTAAAGGCTTTTTCACCCTTTTGAACTTGTGGAGTGAGACCACTTCATCATTTAACATGTACAGTCCATCTCTTCAAAGTCACCAGCATCTCTAAAGCTCATTAACATTACCAGGTAATATCTTGTTTGTTTAGTGTGATAACAACTATTATAACAACTGGAGACTCCAAGAAGTTACTGGTTCAGCACATAACCCCCATAAACCAGCAGATAGACATTTTCAATTAAAGAAATTAGATACGTTTATTTATAAGTGGTGGTAGGTGGCTTTTGTTACCTTTCGACAGAGCCATGATAGCTATGTCCAGAGTGGTATCATTCCTCTGTTCTAACTCTGTCAGAAAGTAAATTAGCATATTTCCCAAAATGTTAAACTCCCATCCTTTACCATTATTACATATATTACACCTCATATGAAACTGTCCAAAACCATATTAGAAGCTTGGATATTAAGGTGTCTTGCAGCTGTTGGCTACTTGGTGGCTGCAGAACAAAACACAGCAATTTACATATTATCACGTTCAAGTTTTATGGTGGTAATGTTCGCACATAACTGCGTATTTACACATCAAGGAGATACAGTGCAACATTAGCATTCATTTTGAGTAAAGCTGCAACAATACATCAATTAATCGATTGATTAGTCGATTGAAAGAAAATGCATTGCCATCTATTTTTGATAATGTAATGATCATTTTGTCTCCTTTTTATTTATTTTTTTTAAACAGAAAAAATTCAAAATTCTATGATTCTTGAATGTAAATATTTTCTGTTTTTAGTCTTCTATGATGGCAAACAGATTATCATTGGGTTAAAGACTGTTCATCAGGACAAAACAACATTGGGCTTTGGGAAACAGTGATCAACATTTTTCACCATTTTCTGACATTTTATGGACTAGCCAACAAATTACCATTAGTTGCAGCTCTAATATGGAGTTGTGTTAATATACAATATTCACTCTCTTTTTAGGGTTAGGTTTTCTCTCCAATAACTCCTGTTAACTGTTAACACAGTCGCCAACTGTGTCTGTTTTCTGCTGAACTGATAGTGTACCCACAGTTTACCAGAGCTTGTTTGATACAAACACCTGTCTGCTGCTGCTGGAAACAAGTTTGATGAGAGCTGTGAGACTGAACCAAAAAGGGTGCAGCTGTAAAATGCTCAAAAAAACACTGAGCTGAAAGACGCTAAAACACTCAGTATAGATGAGGGGCATTGTGGAGTCAGGTGTGGGTCCTTTGACCCATTGTTAATATAAAAATATTTGATTGATTTAAGGTATACATTGTCGCCGAAGATTTTCTTAATCAACCAAAGACAAATTTGGGCGACTGAAGTCATACTATCATATTACGCAATGCCCTATTTCTTAACGGAGCTACGCTACCAAGAGTTTCCCAGGCAACAACACAGAGGTTGACTCATGTATTGGAACAGCGCTGGAGAGTCTCTCAAATGCTATTGATTTCCAAATAAATGGATATTTGGTGTTAGTTTTGGCATTAAAAAATATTTTTTGGCCTGGTTCAGTAAATGTTCAGTACGTCCAGCAAACACTCAGTATTACTGAGTACAGTTAGACTCAGCAGTCTCTATTAGGTTGGGCGAGTTCAAAGTTGTGAAAACAACAGGGGTGTTTTGGATACACCCCCATTTTCAATGGCAACCTCCAGAGCTGAAAAATGAAGCCAATGTGGGAGTGCCAAAAACTGCAGGTCCTTGAATGGCTACTTGAGGCTGGCTCCAAAAGTGAGTCAATCTCCATAGACCCCCATGTTAAAATGCCCAACTTCACAGCAGAAATAAACATGTTTACAGCCTGGTACAAAAAACAGATTTGAGATCACAGAAACCAATGGGTGACATCACAGTAACCACATCCATAGTTTTATACAGTCTATGGTTTTCACAGGTAATTTGTTACTCTGTCCCACCCACTGTAGGTAATAATGAATTAATCCTGGAAGACTACTGATGTAGCACTTTTCCACTCCTTATGAAAGTAACGCAGCAATTATTGGACCAATGAGAATTTGGTCGGACAAGAACAAATCGACCAACTAACCCCCAGTCGACCAAAGCCCTAATGTTTTGCTACATTATCTGATCCCTGTCTTAAAGACCCTGCCAAGGCTCGTCAAGATCTAAGATTGAACTGACTCTTCTATGCTGCTAGTCTATTTCAACTCGGAAGCAAACTTTCCTCTCAATATGACTTTATGACTCCTTTATACAGCCTGCCATCAGTTGCTTTGTTATGTGCTTGATAAGACTGTGTGCCTGTATGATGCTGAGGACCACATCACTACGTGAGCCATTAGAGCACAGCAGTCTCTGCTCACTTATGACAACCAGGCTGGAAGTTAAGCCGCGACAGCCACTACATGCTGCTGTATGGCCTTATGCTGATCAAAGGCTAATGCATCAACTCATCAATGAATGTCTCAGGACATTTCTGTGTCGTCTCACATGGCATTTTACGTAGTGACTATATTTCCAGGCCAGCTGCTGCCCCTTCCTCCTGCCGCACCATGAGTTTACCTTCAGGTGGCCTAAAATGAACGGCGTGAATTTCTTCCCGCTGACTCCGTCTCCTCATCTTCCTCTCGTAGCTCCGCATCTTCACGTCCATTTCTCGCAGCTTCTGCCGCAGGGCATCGTTCTCCTTCTCGCTCTTCTCCCTTTCTTGGTCCATCTGGGAGCGCAGCGCCGCGTAGCCATCGTCCACCAGTTTGCAGATCTCCGCCACCGCCGAATTAGCCAGTATCTCTATAATCGAGGCGATTTGTGCTTGAAAGCCGACACAGTCCGCCATCATCGCCAGGTCTTTATAATGTGGTCCCGCACGAACAGAGGCGTGAGGCGGACGGCTGCTGCTGCGGCGGTGCACGTGACCAGATCCACCGCGGAGGAGACTGCTGTGTGACGGCGGACATGCAGGAAGCTCCGGTGTCAGGTGTCTGGACCACACGTTCTGATTCTGTCCGCCTGGTGTGCTCAAAAATGTTGTGGCTCTTAGGGGTGCGAGAGTCGCCTGCTGATGACGTCAGTTTGTTGTTCAGCGGCTCTCGATTTGGATCTAGTTGAAGGTTGATTAATTTTCTCAGTTTTTATGACAAGATATGCTACTATGAACAAATTAAAAATAACTGATAATGATTTTCATGTTACCCGCGATTTGTCTTGATTTATAATCAATCTTCCTTCAAAGCTAGACGATTTTTTGTTGACCTTAAATCACAAATACAGTCTAAGATTTAACTGAAAGAGCATTAAGTTACACATACGTTGATTATTTCTCTTTATGAACCTTGCGCTGTATTCGTTTTGTTGTTGGTTTTCTTTTTCTTAACATATTAAGAACATGTATTAATAACAATTCTGACTTCTCATGTAATGATGTACTGAATTTTATTTTATTGTTTTTTTTATTTCATATAATTGTTTTCTTGTATAAATAATCTGTATTATTTCTTCCATGTTCCTTTTTTTAAAGAAGGAAACGCAAGCTGCTCTAAATGTTTCAAAGGTCTGAACCAAGCGGCAACCTCTGGGGCTGTACAATGAAGCCAATGCGGAAGTGCCAAAAACTGCAGTTCCTTGAATGGCCCACTTGAGGGTGGCTCCAAAAGCGAGTCACTCTCCATAGACCCCCATGGTAGAATCACAACTTTTCAGCTTTACAGCCTGGTACAAAAAACGAGTTTGGTCTCTAAAGCTAATTTCCCCATTCATGACAACTGTACAAGGGTGATTTTTTTTAACTCACCTGTTTAAATTTTATTAAGCTGTAAAGTTAAGCATAATGATGGACATGGCTGCTTTGAGTGACAGATCCACCAGCTGCTAGGTGAAAAAATGTAATGATTAACATACACTATCTTAAATTAAACCTTCAAAATGAAGTTGATCAAAAGCCAAATCTAAACTCATTGTGGCACTTTATTTCATCATATGAATTTGAAGTTTTAGCAATCTTATCATATATATATATATATATATATATATCATTGTATATATATTTGTAGCAATTAGTATTCTTCTCTATTATTATTCTTCCGAAACAAACACATTTTTGACAGCCTAAATGTGAACGAAGAGTTGTTTAACTTTGCATATACATCAGAAGTGGTGAAAAATTTTATATTTTATGGGTCTTGCAAAAAGGCGAGGCAAAATGGCTCGACAGCACCCCCTAAAATTTAGGAAAATTGAGCTCCTCGATATGGATTGTCGTAGAACAATGAAAAGAACTGAAAGAATTAGGTATATTTATCATGACCAGACGCACGAAGAATCCTCTTGGACACATACTCTAAATCCAACATGAAGTCAGCCACTTTGGATCAAAGTTGCAATTTTAACACCAATTTTGTCATTTCCAGCCCACGTACTTTAACAAATTCCTCCTAGAGATTTGACCTCAGCAACTTGAAATTTGGCCAAGGCTGGGTGGCGAATTTGGATCATTCCCCATGAAAATTGAAATGTCCGTATCTCCGGCATACATGATCCTTAAGAGAGCCAAACCTTTTGTTCTTGATAAGAGTCCGGCAGTAAACACATCCATGTGTCAATATTGGATCTGAGTCATAGAGCCACCTACTGGCAACAGGAAGTTAGATGTTTTACACTTTGACACCCTGTGGGTAGCATGGTGATTGGATCCACCTCAAATTTACTCAGAATAGCCTCAAGACCTCATAGATCGTATACTATGAAGTTGGTGATTTTTTGTGGAAAGGTGCAACGCAACAAATTTTGATGTCTCGCCATGAAATTTCAAAGCCTTATAACTTGATTCCACGGGGTCTGATCTTTTCTAAATTTCATATGCTTGTTATATGGGCCTGCACACACATACAGGCTCATATTTTGTGACAGTCATAGTGCCACCTACATCTACATGCTCATAAAAGCATTATTTTTTCATGTATTTGTCGTTGTTGTTGCTGCTGCTTCTGTCCCCCCCCCCTCAACCCAACTGGTGAAAGCAGATGGTCGCCCACCCAGAGCCGGGTTCTGCTGTCGCCAAGTGCTCATGGAGGGAATTGTTGGGTGTCTCTCTGTAAATTAAAGAGTATGGTCTAGTCCTGCTCCATGCAAAAGTGTCCTGAGATTTTGTTGTGATTTGGCGCTGTATGGATAAAACTAAATTGAATTAAATTGAAATGTAACATGTTTCAACAAATTTATATAATTTTTTTAAAACATTAAAATTTGAAATGGCAGTCTATGGGATGAACCGTCCAACTGAGTTGGAACCTTTGTCACTTTGACACTCAACTTCCCGGATGTCCCTTATCCTACAGATGCCATTCAAACTTTAAAATGTTCACAAAACTAGATTGTTTAGTGATATGTTTTGTAGTTTTTCAGCAATTTAAGCCCAAAGTCAGGGGTTTTGCAAAACTTGTGATGAGTTAAAGTGCAAAAGATGTGTAAGAGAAATGAGTGTCCTAATTTTCCTCAAGTCCACGTTAGAAAGACTTTTAACCCACATCCATCCCCTCCCTGGCTGACAGGTCTGTGTGTGATAACCCCCCCCTCCTAACTTGGCTTCTGGCTGTGAGGTAATGCAGGACTGAGGAGATTTTTTTCTCTTAGAAAACTTTGACTTTGGATAAATTCAACTTAAAATATCATGTTTTGTAGGAATTTTCGTTGCGAGTCCACTGGTACAGGTTTGAAAGTCGTGTGACATGGTTTAGACAGTAGTCCTTAATTGACAGGGAGTTGGCTTGCTCAGGGAAAGCCTCTCCCATTGAACAACTTTTGTTCAGCACTGTCTCGTGAGTGATATATATTAAAATTTGAAGCCAATGACATGAACACCCTAGCAGGAGATGTGTTCTGTTTGTGGGCGGAAATAATCGAAAAATCTGATTTTTGTATGCATTTTGCAAATTTCCTGTTGGATTTAGGTCTGGGGTGTCAGTGTATGATTTGTAGGACTTGAGAAGATGAACAATTTAGTGTTGGTGCCATCTCTCTAAGACATTCTTATGGGCCGTAGCGGCTGAAATAGCACCTAGGTGGCGCTAGTGAGTAATTTTGGGGTTTGGGGCTGTTCCAGGGCTCAGGCCCTAACCAGACAAGTACAGAGACAAGTCCTTTGTCCAATGCAGTCAGGAGATCATTTGTGACTTTCACCAGTGCTGTCTCTGTACTATGATGCGCTCTAAATCCTGACTGAAAAGCCTCAAATAAACTATTGTTATGTAGAAAGTCGCACAACTGGTTGGTGATGGCTAAAGGATCTTAGAGAGAAATGGAAGGTTAGATATAGGTCTATAGTTATATATAGATCACTCATCTATTCCGAGACTACCTCAAGTCACATATTTGGTGCTATTTAACTTTTTGGCCGGATCACAACAGCGGGGCCAGCCCTATAAATGTGAATGTCCCTGAATGACTGACTATTTGACTGACTGACTGACTGACTGATGATGTTGCACCATTAGTTGGCCAAATGCTGCCATTTCCTGTGTCTGTTTAAAATTAAACCCCTCATTTCAAATGAAAAGTCCCCTAGTGTTTCATACATAGTCCAGTCATATACTAGGTTTTGACCTAGTTTTGTAAACTGAAGATTAAAAAACTCAAATTGACAATTGAATTCATATCATTTTTGTAGTTTTACTAATGAAATGCATGTCATTAATCATACTCTTTCATTGGTAAAATTCCATAAACAAAATTAGAGCATGATTTGATGTGACATTTAATCATCAGTAATATGGATATAATGAATATATAAGTGGATGAAAGCAAATGATAGAACACCTAGAACAGTCTGGTATGTTAAGAAAATAACATCAGTTTACTGTAATGCAGTCTTTAAAACCTGGAAACACTTATGTCATATCACGGTATTACAATTTCCATATTTTAAGCCAATATCTAGTCTCATATCCCAACTTTGGAAATAAAAATACTGCTGAGTTTATTAATAATAAGAAATGTGAATATATTGATCTGCTTCAGGGGTCATTCAAAATCATCAGAGTAAGATAACTATATTTTTTTGCACTTGTTTAATTAATTAATTTATTTCTCATTATGTTGTTTTATATATTAAAATATTGTTTTATTTTTTCTTGTATTAACATTTATGGATTGATTTAACGAATGAACAAATACTACGTGTATTGTTACAATATTATAATAATATTTCCATAAAAGTCTGTTTCAGGATGCTCTGTCTCTGTTCTGTCTTCCAATAAAGTTGGAGAAAAAAATATGTATACAAACATGCAGCACTCCACATTCACAAAGTTAATGTCTCACTAGCATAATCAAATATGATTAAAAGGCCCCTTTTTCATGTTTTATTGTTAACACAAGAATGCATAATTAAAAACACAGGACAATATTAATGATGAATCCTCCATAAAAGCAAAAGTTAGACATGGAGTTCCACAAGGTTCTGTTCTGGGACCTATACTATTCACTTTATATATGCTTCCTTTAGGGAATATTATTCGAAAACACTACATTGTTATGCAGATGATACCCAAATATATTTATCAATGAAGCCAGATGAATCCAATCAGTTATCTAGACTCCAAGCATGCCTTAAATACATAAAGACCGGGATGACTTGAAATTTTCTGCTGCAAAACTCGGATAAAACTGAGGTTATTGTGCTTGGTCCTAAACACCTTAGAAACACATTATCCAATGATTTAACTAATCTAGATGGCATTACCCTGGACTCCAGCACCACTGTAAGGAATCTGGGAGTTATCTTTGATCAGGATATGTCCTTTAACTCACACATAAAACAAATTTCAAGGACTGCCTTTTTTCACTTACGCAGTATCACTAAAATCAGACATATCTTGTCTCAACAAGATGCAGAAAAAATAATCCACGCATTAGTTACCTCTAGGCTGGATTATTGTAACTCATTATTATCAGGCTGTCCAAATAGGTCTGTAAAGACTCTGCAGCTGGTCCAGAATGCATCTGCTCGTGTACTAACTAAAACTAGAAAAAGAGATCATATTTAGCTTCGCTGCATTGGCTTCCAGTAAAATCTAGAATAGAATTTAAAATCCTTCTTCTTAGTTACAAAGCCCTTAATGGTCAGGCACCATCTTATCTGAAAGAACTCATAGTACCATATTATCCCACTAGAGCGCTGCACTCCCAGAATGCAGGTTTAATGGTGGTTCCTACAGTATTTAAAAGTAGAATGGGAGACAGAGCCTTCAGCTATCAGGCGCCTCTCTTGTGGAACCATCTCCCAGATTCGGTCCGAGGGGCAGACACCCTCTCTATGTTTAAGAGAAGGCTTAAAACTTTCTCTTTGATAAAGCTTATAGATAGGTCTGATCTGACTCGCCTTGGATCAGCCCTTACTGAGCTTCTCTCTCCTCCATGTCTATGTATTTTATTACTATTAATGCATGTTACTAACATTACTTCTTCCCCTGAGTTCTTTGTGCTTTCTGATTCACAGGAAGCTCCATAAACCCATAGACCATGCTGGTGTGTTGGCGTCCTTCTTCTGCCCTCCGCCAGCTGTTCCTGCTGTTGCTGCTGCTTGTTGCTGCTTGTTGTCTATTGTTGTTGTTGCTGTTCTCTTTCACTGTGTACAGCAACACTGTGTGTTGGTTAGGACAGGAGTCAGGTATTCCTTTCAGGATATTTATTAACGATCCAGCTACCTTTGTGCAGTCCAAAAACTTGGTATTTGTAGTAGTGGGTGTAAAAATACAAGCTGTAGGTATGTATGTGTGTGGTCTAGAAGAGATACAGAAATGGAAATAGGTAAGTAAAAATGTAAATAAGCAATGAATATCTAGTCACCCTTTTAACAAAATGAGATATACATTATTGTCCTCTTAGGGGAAATGGAAAATTATTACTGCTCTTGCACTACAAATTTGATATATACTTAGCAATGGTTATAAGCAGCCAAGACACAGACCCTGGACAACTGAGTGTCTATTCTCCAGGCTTGTGGACTTGACATATCTTCTTGCACTGGTAGGATCTTCTCTAAAGTTCGGTTATGTGACTTTCTAGATAACAATCATGTATTTGAGGCTATCCAGTCAGGATTTAGAGCGCATCATAGCACAGAGACAGCACTGGTTAGAGTCACAAATGACCTCCTGACTGCATCAGACAAAGGACTCTGTACTTGTCTTGTTAGACTTTAGTGCTGCATTTGACATTATTGATCATTACATCCTATTGCAGAGACTGGAACATTTAATTGGCATTAAAGGAACTGCATTAAGCTGGTTTAAATCCTATTTATCACATCGATTTCAGTTTGTACATGTTAATGATGAATCCTCCATAAAAGTAAAAGTTAGACACAGAGTTCCACAAGGTTCTGTTCTTGGACCTATACTATTCACTTTGTATATGCTTCCTTTAGGGAATATTATTCGGAAACACTCCATAAATGTTCACTGTTATGTAGAATCCAATCAGTTAACATCAGTTAGCATGCCTTAAGGATATAAAGACCTGGATGACCTGCAATTTTCTAAACTCAGACAAAACTGAAGTTATTGTGCTTGGCACTAAACACCTTAGAAACACATTATCTAAAGATTTAACTACTCTAGATGGCATTACCCTGGCCCCCAGAACCACTGTAGGGAATCTGGGAGTTATCTTTGATCAGGATATGCGCTTTAACTCCCACTCCCTTATGTAATATTGCTAAAATCAGACACATCCTGTCTCAACAAGATGCAGAAAAAATAGTCCATGCATTTGTTACTTCTAGGCTGGATTATTGCAACTCATTATTATCAGGCTGCCCTAACAAGTCCAGACTCTCCAGCTGGTCCAGAATGCAGCTGCTCGTGTACTGGCCAAAACTAAAAAAAAAAAAAAGATCACATATAGTACTGTGCAAAAGGTTTAGGCACTTTAGATGTTTTGATTATTATCCATAATGCCATACCATCACATAGGTACAGAAGCCCTGAAAGGCAAGCAAGATTTTTTTTTCTGGAAATCCAATTTTTAAGTCCTGACCTAAATCTCTTGTGTTTATGAGTTAAGAAAAAGGTTTTGCCAGGATTATATTTCTAAGTTACATAAAAAATTTAAAAAAAAATCTCTGTGAAACAGGTGGAAAAAAATTCATCTGTGAAACAGGTGAATTTTTTTTCTCATTTCAGCCACAAGAGGGAAAGAAAGTGAGCATGTCACAATGCAAGTCCCACATAGATGTATAGTAATAATAATAATAATGATGATGATAATAATAAGACTAATACTAATAATTGTAGCAGTGGGTGTTGAGCAGGATCAGGGGGGCAGTGGGTGGCTTGCAATCACATATCCAGATTCAGAGGCAGACATACCTGCAGAAAGCAACAAAAAGAGAAAGCACAAAACTACTGGAGAGAGAAGATGCCGGGTTAGTAACATGCATTAATGGGACATGAATGCATACAGCTAAATAACACTAAACCACACACAAACAAACTAACTAAACTTTACCACTTGCTATTTGCATTTCTGTAAGTATAATCACCAGTTACATGGCAGAGAATACACATACAGTAACTTACAATAGTGTAACATACATATGCAACAAACTATGTTTTCTTCAAGATTCTTCTAGACATTGCAGCTATAGTGAAAGGTGTAATGTTGCTCGTATGACGTTAATATGGCTGTCGACAGATCATTTTCTTTGCTGAGAACTGCGCACGTCATGTGGAAAAAATAGACGAGACCCCAAATCTCTAGATGGCTGTTCTAATCTGTTGTCCAGTCTGTCCATTTAGTCTGTTACTGTTCATTTTGCAGTCTTTCCATACTACCAAGATTCTGGTGGGGAATTACTCAGTCTTCTATTTATTTTTGTATTTGGTCAAAACACAACATTTGAGTTTGTTAAGTGTAAATATATAGATTTATTACTGTTTTAATCCATTTTTAAGAATGGCGGATAGGGGGTGGTTTCATTAGATGGTTTCTACAGACAGCCGTAGACTGTAAAAAAAAATATGGACATAGTCACCATTATGTCACTTACTGGTTTGTTGACTGCTGTTTTGAGCAAGCCCCCAGGAACAGCACTGGGCTGTGAAACCTATATGACATAGCAGTCAAACCGTGACACCATGTGACACTGTTGGGCCCAGAAAGACTTTTATCCATAGACTTACATAATGAAAGAGATATGTGTAAATCAGCAGATACCTGAAGATGCCTTTGCTTAACTGTTCCAGGCTGACCTACCACTTTTCAGCTCATGTCTTCTCATTCGTTTAAAAGCAAAATCTAAAAGAGCAAATGTAATTCACGAAAATTGAGAAAAAAAAACCCTTAATATCTAAAGTGGTCTTAAAACAACAGTCCGTTGCCTATATGACCATTAACACGTTTTTCTTGCTGTAATTATTCATCCTGTTCATACTGTCCATTAGAGGATCCCTTTATAATGCACTTACAATGGAAGTGATGCAGGACAAAATCCACAGTCCTCCTATGCAAAAATTGCATAGTTTATCTGAAGCTAATATGAAGCTTCAGCATCAAAATGAGTCAAATCAAGTTGATCAAAGAATTGTCTCTCAGCTCTGCAGTTTTTCCCTCAGCTCCACAGAGCATTTTAACATTTTCAGCTCATTTTTTTGTTTCCAGTCCCACAATTTTACACTTATCAGCTGTTTTTATTATGGCATCAGTGTACACTGCCTGCCATCACCAAACGCATGACTTGCTGGTGGACCTGGTGGAGTATACAGCAGCAAAGGAGCCAGATATGTCCTTCAGGAGTTGATGGAGACTAAAACAGAGCTTAAAGGCTTTTGTTGCCCTGAGTCTGCTGGATGTGTGAGCTGTTTGCTAACAACAATAATAAAAACTCAATTCATGCAGCTTGTGTAAGTGAATACTAGACCATGACTGGCTCCAAAATACTGGCGATGTCAGAAGTCTAATCTAATTTTCAGTGAGCACAGAGAAAGTTTCTGTTTTCAACTGATGCATGTACACATAGCCTTCCAGTGTCAAACTCTGCACATACATCATTCTGCACAGTGAAGTTCAAACATCCAACTGTAGGAACAAGAAGAAAACACAGTTTTGAGTGGAAGTGGAAGTTCATTCACTTTAAGCATTTCCATTTAGCACTTTTTCAAAATTTTACTCCCCATTCCCAAACAGCCAATTTAAACTTTCCATTTAACATTTCAATATCCAACTTTGTATTTTCTTTATAACATTTAAATCAATCTATATTACATTGAGTTGTAGAAAAATAGAAACTTATTTGCCACTTTTATTTTTGGTTCAAATGATCCTCCATGTTCAAGTAGTTTGAGGACAGACAGCTTGTGCAAACAGTATTCTGTTCTACTCATCAAGCTTGTTTTGCCTTGAAGAAACCAGCTTAGTAAATGTTAGATTTACATGACCTCAAATGTTATGTAAATGTATACATTTACATGTCTATACACCAGAATCAACTCTAATTACTGTCACTCTGCCCAGCAGAAATGATCAAGAACATTCTCATTTTTCACCAAACCTTTTCAAAATTAAACTTAATTATGATTAATTTAGCGTGCCAACAATATATTAACATACAGCATACATAACAACAACAGTAAATTTCAAATATGAAAGGACATGATGACCGAATACTGTGAAAAGCACATGACATGATGACCATAACTATCAAAAGGGAGTGGACACAATAATGTGAACACCTGAACATAGCTTTAGATGGTTGTGGTGTTGACCTGGACAGCATTATATTATATACAAGAGAATTCAACTGGTTATTTCACAACATCCTCTATTTGGCAGTATGTAGAGCTTGGTGCCTGATGAGGTTGCTGAGGAAGGAGAAGTTCTTGCCACACTTGGAGCAGTGAAATCTCTTCTCCCCAGTGTGGACACTCTGGTGGACCTTCAGGTTGGTGGAAGTGGAGAATTGCTTGCCGCAGTGGGGGCAGGGAAATGGTCTCTCCCCCGTGTGGACCATCTGGTGGCGCTTGAGACTGCAGAACTGGCCAAAGCTCTTACCACACTGGACACACTGGTACGGCTTCTCCCCTGTATGAACACGCTCATGGATACGCAGCTGGCACTGGTGAGTGTAGCGGCGTGAGCAGAAGGGGCAGGCGTAGGGTAGAAAGGGCTGCTGTTGCATTGAGCCAGACTCTTGGTCCTGACTGGTAGAGTCTTGATAAAGCTGGTTTTCATTAGAGAAGTTATCTGTTTGCTGAACACCAGACCAAGAATGCTCTTTTGAATGCGTTTGCTGTTGGGAGTCCACTGTCCCTATGGCAACAGGGAGGTTGTTAAAGGTAGAAATTTGATTACTATGGGCTCTCTTACCGTTACACGTCACCGCAGTGGGTGGCTTGTTGATTTGAACACACAGCAGCGGTTGATACTGTGACCTCTCAATGGCCTTGCTCTGATCTCCGAGGGGTGCTGTGTCTTCTTCAACTCGCTCATGGCCACCTTGTACAGACGACAATGCTGCCCTGCAGCTGTCCTCCACTTCATGGGGAACTGAGTTGAATACAATGACATCGAGCTTAGATGTAGAACTTGTCTGGTCATTTTTGGGAGCAGTGGGAAAACCGGAGGAAAAGTTTGCCTTTTTCTGGCTCAATGATGACTTTCTTGATACGGTTTCTGGAGAGAATGTGGAACAAGATGGTTGCTCCATACGTTCAGTCTTGCTGCTCTCCTGCCACTCCAACTGTGTTTGGGTGGGACTGTGTTTCTCTGCAGCATCATCTGATGAACCGAAAGCAAAGAAAATAAATTAAGAGAGAAAATAGCGGCTGTATTGTTTTTTATGTGCAATGCACTACATAAGGTTTCACATTATACATATAGCACGTTGCCTATATCCCTCTCATAGGTTAAAGGAACATGCGAGCTGCATGTGTCATCCTAATAACTACAACTGCGTATACCTGACATCACTGCAGATTAGCAGTGAGCAGTAACTGTGTTGAAAACTGTGAGAAAATGCTGGAAGGAATTGCATTCATGATATAATTATAAGTGCTACATTACATTATGCACAAGTCTAAGGTCTGTGCTGCCCTTAGATGGCAAGGAAGTCTGTTCCACAAGCGTGGTGCAGCAGAGCAGAACGCTCCATTCCCCATGGCGTTAAGTCAAGTCAATTTTTAGCCCAATATCACACATCACAAATGAACCTCAGGCTTCTCTATCCTTAGACCCTCGATTCAGATAAGGAAAAGCATTTTAACATGGAAAAATTGAAAGAAACCTCAGGAAGAGCAACAAAGGACGGATCAGTATGAAAGATCATCATGTAGTATGGTCATAAGACCATATTATATCCACACAACATACAGTATTAACTGTCCCTATACAAAAATCTAAAACTTCATTTCAGAGTCCATGTGTTTTCAGTCCTTTGTTCTCTTTGGTCTGACTACAAACTGCAGAGGTCCAGGCCATGTGCTAAGTGCATGTGTGTGTGTGGGCTACACCACGTTTGCTGTGGAGTGCCCTGGTGAATGTCTGTGAGTGTCTGTGTGTCACTGGAGCATGAACATGTTGTGCAGCAAATCTTTTCTTTGTTATTGGTGCTGATGATTTGCAAGCTGTCCATGACTTTTATGCTCGTTTGTCCAGGGATCTTCATTCTTCAGTTCTTTGGTCTGTTATTAGAGTTCACAAAATCAGAGTTGACAGTCAGATGAAAGTTTGTCTCAGCTACTCTCTGTGGGTGACTGGTTCTTAGAGCAGGTCCTGTTGTTTCATGGTTCGCTCTGTCTGCATTTGAAACATGAAGAAACTTTCCCAGTGATTAAAAAAACACACAAACACAGCCAGTGGTTGAGGGTGCAGTAGGAGATCAATGTGACTGAAAGAATGGATTATTTCATTTTTGTGTCTGAATAATTCCATGAGGAATTCGATTCTGGCATGTAAACCCGCCAGCATCCAACAAACATGACGCTGCAGCAGATATTCAACAATGAAAATACATCAAATATATAAACACAGACCCACAAGCACAAACACAATATACACATCCAAACAAAACAAAACCTGCATCTCATCCAAGTCACAGTCACATAAAACCTACAGTGACCCACTCTGAACTGCCCGCTTCAAAGCACACACAGTTTAGCTATGACTACACTGTAGTAAAGATAAAATCACCTTCATAGCCATTGGACAGCCAATGTATGAACTGTTTGATGCAGTTTGAAATGATTGAATGGAAACCCACAGGAAGGGATATGACAGGAAAACAAATGGATACCTTGCACTTCATCCATCTCTTCCTCCTTGCACTGAGGGCTGCTGGTGTTTTTCATACATCTGTGGCCCTGAAAAGAGGAGGGAGGTGTTTAGGAGGTTATGACATGAGTTCTCCAGTCAACAGGAACAGTCAGTAGTATTCTTTAAAACAGGAGTCATTGAGTTGGTGCGTTTGTGCAGTTTCTTGTTAGATATGACATAATCATTTTATGGAGATAGGTTACAACATGTTCATAATTAAATATCATTAAAATATAAGAAATATCAAATAATTTAGCTGTATGTATCACAGATGGACTCTCCTGTTTAGAACTTCATAAGCTCACAATATAGTAGTCATTCACTTCCTTCAAACTGCTGTAGCAAACTGCTGCTTCTGCTAAATACATAAAATAAAAACCAAACAGTTAAACATTTAAAATATGATTTATTGGCATATTTACACTTGTTATGGATGGATACATGGGTACAGATTTATATATCACTTCCCCTTCCCTCTTTGGTGAACTGAAAGCTCAGATTAATAAATACATTCAAATGGATAAACTAATGTTCTGTGGTACTTTATATATTTCTGTATACTAAAGAAATACATAGAGAATCATGTGATATGTTGTCTGATTTTGATGAGAACATAAATCTGTCACAATAGAACAATACTATAAATTTGAATTGAACTTTGTTGGTAAAATGACACATTTGAACCACTTCATGGCTAAAATGAGCACTTCTTTGTTTAGAAACGGTATGTATATGCTAAATGTCTTTAAAGAAATAGCCTTTACACCACTCAGGGGAAACAAATTGAAATGAAATGAAAACAAATTGTTTCATTGACATATGAAATTGCCCCCCACCACTCCAATTTGATCAGGTGGGGGTTAATGTTTTCCTCCTGTCCTCGCCAATTTTTTGAGTCATCAGCTGCCACTGGACTCTACAGTTGAGGAGTGTGGAGTTGGTCTGGTTACAAAAGATCAGATGTACAACAAACCATGGTAATATGTAAAAGGTGTAAGAAGACTCTAACAATAAAAGTGGGCAATACAACAAACTTATTTCACCACCTCAAGCAAAAGCACCCAGTTTGTTTTCAAGGAGATCAAAGATCCCGCCATATCATCATATCGTCAAGAATGTCATTATCGCTAACCCGACACGCCAGCTGTCCTTGTTACACAGAACCATCTGAGAAGTCGCCCTTGGAAACTGTTTGGAAAAAGGCACTTTTAAAAAATACTTGGCAGGTGATTGGTTGAACTGTCAATTGCTCACTTTACAAGGCAGTGGGATTTGCAAAATCCAAGATCATGCAAGAATCCTCATAAGGAGCAGTGGTTCAGGGAGGTTCTATCTGCAGTCCTGCAGACTTACATGACACGCCCTCTTTGCTATGTTACATGCCCACTTTACTACACAACACACCCCCTCTGATGTTGTCACCCTAACAGGAAGCCTGATAAAAATGGATTCTCATGTGATCTCATGATCTTGCGAATCCAGCTGCCTTGCAAGTTAACAGTGATAGATGTCCTGAATTTGAGCCACAGTAGAAGACAAATAACAACAACAACAACAACAATAACAATAATCATAATAAACCAGCACAAACTTAGATGCAAAATAGATGTGTATGACAATGAAGCTTAACACCTGATTCCATAGTTCCAACAACTCACGACTGTAGTTTGCCACTAATCAAAAGATCTGTGGTTCCATCCCCGGCTTCTCCAGTCCTCATGTCGAAATGTCCTTGGGCAAGATACTGAACCCCAAATTGCTCCTGATGGCTGTGCCAGCGGGGTGTGTGTGTATGTGAATGTGTAGCTCTGGCAACCCTTCCTGCCATTTCACATATGGAAAAATGAAAAAACATATACATTAATGTAATAAATGTGATTTTTATTCCTTTATTATGTGATTTGTATTTTGTCTTCAATTAATTCAAACTGTCTGTTTCCTCGTGTATAGCAGCTGGCCAAGTGAGCAAAAATGTTGATCTTTTTGTATTATTAAATCATATTTTGTTTTCTACTTTGTAGCGCATCATTTAAATTGAATTCAAGGATTTACAATAGATAATCATTTTAATTTTTCATTGTATTCATTGAGTCTAATAAACACAAGACATATCTAGAGTTACACACTCCAGACTCTATATAAGTGACTATCACACCTCTTTCAAGTGTGTGTAGCATAAAGCAATGTTAGGCTGCCTCTCCCTGCAGCCAGAGCTTTGTTTGTCCCGTACAATGATGTGCTATATTGTCATGCTAATCAAATTCCCCAACTTCCACCTCCAGTAACTGCTCACCTGGTAGAAACACAGTAACAGTAAAACAGGTTAACCTTTAGAAAGCTGTGTACCTCCATGTCATCTTTATGCCATTCTGCTTAATGCCAGGATACTTTCTCTGTGTGAAGATGTTTTCCAGTAAGCTATGGGTTCTAGTTAGGCCAATAAAAACTTAAAGATATCCCATACTTCAGAACCCAAACTGAAGGCTTTTGGGGAGTGGTATTTAAATTGAAATATTATATATTTGTCTTTACAGTGTTTCCTCATGGTCACAGCTTCTTGAAGGTAACTCACCATACTAAAAAGTATTGTGTGCGTATCCAACGTCTGATATCTTATTCCTCTGTGCTGTGGACCTCCGTTGTTGACCAAAAAGTATTAAAAACACACCAATAAGCTGCACTGGTGCACTGGGTGAAATGTTCTGTTGTCCCTGAAGATTAACAGACACTACTGAACATGTGTGGGAACGTGGTTCCGCTTATAGACCCTGACTAGCTTGTGGTGTTAAATATCACAACCTCTTCACTGTGTACTACATTATAAATTTCCCAAAAAACTTCAGTACAACTTGGATAAACTTGGACTTTAAACAGTTATTTATTTCAAACCATGTGAGGGGAAATGTCTCTTTGGTGGAACTGCTTACAACTCAGACATCCGAAACATGACAAAGAGACACAAATACACAGATTTTTTGTAAGGGGCCACAAGCCAAAAAAATTTGGGAACCACTGGTTTAATCTTTAACAATGCATTGGAATTAATGAACTCATTATTTTATGTAAAGTTTGATATCTGAAAAGTAACTAATAACTTAAGCTGTCAAATAAATGTAGTGGGGTAGAAAGTACAATATTTCCCTCTGAAATGTAATGGGGTAGAAGTATGAAATAACATAAACTAAAAATACTCAATACAATTACCTCAAGTACAGTGAATGTACTTAGTTACTTTTCACTACTGCATTGAAACCAACTAAAGGCTTTCCAAAGCTGTTCATTAAAATTGTGCACTCTAAATTCTGACACCAAGATTTTCATTTTTACTGAAATGTATATTGGTTCTTAATATCATTTTCATTGATTACTAATAATCTGTATTGGTATCGGACCTGAAAAAAAACACCCACATTGGTTGACCCCTAGTTTGGTTCATTTTCCTGCCATTGATCAAACGTTAACTTTAAAGGCCCTGGAAATCTATTTTCTCAATCAGCTTCTCTCAATCACCCCATCAGTGATGGGGTCATGTGTGTTCTGTATACACTTGTATTAATCATTTTATGCTTATCCATTTACAAGCACATACTGTATATGATGATAAGACATGTAATAAATAGAAGTTAACCACTGGGTGTAGTTGCTTTTTGAAGACAAAAACATTTTGTCGTATTTGTGTTTTTGTTCTCACTGGTTTGAAGTGGGTGGGGCTCAGTTGGAAGACTGTGATATCATCTATTTCTGTGCACCAGTCAGTTTAGTTATGTTAGTTAGTGTTAAAAATGTTTATGTATAATATAGTATTTTATAGTATGATCCTGCCATCCAGAGAGAGATACACTGAGAGCAGGCAGAGAGCAGGAGAGTTTCTGCCAAAAACAAGAGAGCAGCTGCTCGCTAACTGCTACGTCTGTTTACAGCAGAGAGCAGGAGGGAGGACAGATATTTAACTCTGCTACTCTGTGCTGCGACTGCTGCTGCTGCAGACGGTCAAGAAGCAGGCACTTTCAATGTATAACATTAACATCTGTATTGATAACATACTTAGTACTTATTACTAGTACAAATTAGTTTACAAATGAGTTTTTTTATTTGATGAATGTGGGCACTGATATGAACTGAAATGAACTAAATGGATTTTATTCCTATAAAAAATGACAGTGGGGGTGAGCAAGTAATATAATCAGTGTATGCCCCCCCCCCCCCCCCCCCCCCCCCCCCAGGCCTAACAATTTTTCTGGTGGTAACTATTAATGACAATTTGTTTCTCACAATATAATTCAAATGTTTTCTGTGATCAACTGATTGATTAATTGACTCATCATTTCAGTTATATTTGATTTTGATTGCTGGCATTTTCTTTCTGTTCATCTTCCCTCTCATGCTATTTTTAATGAACAGTGGAGCATTCTGAAAAGTCTTTGAAAAGAAGTCTCAACAGGTATAAAAAGTCAAGCAGTAAGTCCTGTGTAAAAAAAGCTGTGTCTAGTCGTCTTTAGGGAAAGGCTGTGAAACCATGGTGCAGGAGGGCTGTAAGAGCTCTGATGCATCTGATCAGTGCTGGATCTTCTGGTGCCTCTTGAGGTTGCTGGGATGGGAAAAGCGGCGGTTGCAGATGGAGCAGCTGAAGGGCCTCTCGCCTGTGTGGACGTTGCGGTGGATATCCAGTTGGCTCTGGCAAACAAAGCTCTTGCCACACACCAGACAGGTGTAGGGCTTTTCCCTGGTGTGCCTGGCCATGTGCTTCTGCAGATCAGACTCCAGGAAGAAGCGCTTGGTGCAGTTGGTGCAACCGTATGGTCGTTCCATGGTGACAGCGTGGTAGAATGCCAGGTGGAGGCCACTGGAGTAAGGCTTCTGGTAGCTGTGGCTGGGGTTGGGGTGGGTGACAGGGCATTGCAGAGCGATGCTGGATGAATTGGCTTCGTGGACTGTGTGTGCATCGCTAGAGGTAGTAACACCACTAGATGTTCCTGGAGTATCATGACGAGGGAAAACAGACACTGCCACCTGCATTGAACTCTGTCCTGCTGATTCCAGCCCAACACAGTGAATCATGGGTGATGTAATTTGTTCATGTCTGTCGCTCCGTCTGCCTGTTTCTCTACTGCTTGGGTCTAACGTTGTGTTCCCTCTGTCTGACCACTCATACTCCTCTGCCTCCTTGTCTGATGTGCCCCCTCCATCAATGACTATCACCTCTGACAAGGAGGACTTGGAGGTGAGGCTGATGGTGTCTAAGGCAGCATCATTATCTTTTCTGCTATCCGCTACATCATCACAGGAAGTCGGAGTGTCTGAGCTTGCAGGTGGCTGACTCTCCCCTGCTCTGCCATCACCTTGTGTTAACTCCAGCTGGGGACTGTGGGTAGTGTTGCTGCTGTCTGTTTCAGCTGTCCTGTCGACAACAATGCTGACGATGTCGGATCCACTGACCTCCATTTTGCTGTGACATCTGGCCGGGCGGGTGTCCTTTGAGCCGGTGTCATCATCCGTGCTGGTCTCCAACGCTCCCTCCACCTTGATGATCAGGAGCTCCCCCTCCTCCTCCTCAGGCTCTGCTGACTGAATGGTCAAAGAGAGAAGTGCATTAATGAACTAATGTACATATTAGACTAAAGGCAAGGCTGATTAATTCTGTATACAATAATCCCATTGTAATACAATTCTAAGAATAGTGCTGCCTGTAAGATAATAAACCTTGATAAAGAATAACAGATGATAGGCCACATAACATATTCAAGAGATGCACTTTCCTGCAATAATCTAGCAAACACATAATGATGAAGTGGAAACCTAACAAAACAATAAAAATGTTTTGTAAGTGACTGTTATTAATGCACTAAAGTATTGGTGGTCACACCACAAAATGAGGTGAAATAAGGGGGCTGGAAGCTTGGTAACGTAGTGACTATCTGCAGCGGCCGTGCTAATGCTCGTCAGTCACAGTAGCTCCCACACAGGTACTCTCTACTGTTTTCACTTCAAAAGCATCTCACAATAAAATGTTCCTGAATAAAAAGTTATTTAAGAGGGAAAATAAATTAGCCAACGGGGCTGCCTCTACCCATCTAGAGCACACCTCCCTGCTGTTTGGAGCATGGAAGCTGCATAATGAATTGCAAAATGTTTATTTTGATATATTTGATTCAGAATCGACTCAAAAATTCCAAGAATGGATTCACATTTTTCAGTTTAGCCACGACTGTGTTTTCCATGTTTCCTGACATGAGTTAGCTGCTAAATCCCATAGATGGTGCAATGATGCCACGCCTGTTTCACGGACCCAAATCTGGGGTCAAGAAGGAAGTGAAGTGTGTGTCATAGAGACAGAGATCGCAAGCAGAGGAGTACCTGACAGTAAAACAAATCCAACGTGGTCTGTCGGCTGCGAAAGCGATCATTTGGACATATTTTGGATTTTATTATCTCAAAGGGAAGAAGGAGCTTGACAAGAATAATGTCATTATCAGGTGCTGCAGAGCACCTCTGCAGGTTTGTGTTATTGTGGGCTTATTAATTTGTAACCAGTCAGAAAATAACACTTAATTGATCTGATTCACCAGCTTCCTCACTAATATTACTAGCGCTCTCTCTCTTCATTCACTCTCTAGCTCGCTCAACCACTGCTTCTCTCTCATCTTTTTGAAATGAGTCGGGAAGCCGTCAGCAGAGCCTAACTTTACTTTTAATGTTTTCAAATGAAGAAAAATGTCCTCTCCTCTTCCTAGTAATGGTTTTGTCATATGGCAGGTTGTACAGTGTTACAGCTTGAGTTTCTCCAGACATTAATTCTGGTTCAACTTTCTCGCTGAGGCCCCTGCAGTCTCCCCCGCAGATTAACGCACAGCGCACAACAGGTCTGCTGCCAGCTGGTTATCTGAGGATGGGAATGAGAAATTAATTTTCTCTCAGTGAAAAACTCTGAAAATCTCCTTTAATCATATGACAAACTGCCAAAAACAAGTCAATAAGATGCAGCAGCGAAACAACTGTTTAAACAGTTGGTCTGTATTTTGAATATAATAATAGTCAATAAAATTCAGTAAATAGCGAAGCTGCCCATTTCATTACTTTATATCCATGTAGTAGGCCTAAATATATAAATATCAATTAGATGGTAATCTGCATGAGAAATGTTTGCAATCATTTTTATTTTTGTATTAAGTATTCATCTGACCCTTTGTCTTTTTTTTTCTTTGAGACATATAAAAGTGTCTATTGCAATCTCCTCTCGTCTTTTTTAAAAATGAGTGCGGAAGCAGACGGCAAAGCCTAAATTTACTTTTAACACTCGTTGTTGTTAGGTAGTTAGTTGTCAATCTGGCAAATGTACAAATGTACAGTATTTTTGACCTATTTTTGACCTTTGGACAGAACCAAATCTGCTTCCCCTTATTCCAGCTTTTATGCTAAGGTAGGCTAATTGCCTGCTGGTTTGAGCTCAGTACTCCGAATTCTCGAAAATGTAAAACTATAAAAACTACTAAACATTTGTGACACTGGAACCAGAACTGGAGCAACTCGCTTGCCATCCGGAGAGACACACCAAGAGCAGGCTAAACAGGCAGAGAGCAGGAGAGTTGCTGCTGAAAAGAAGCACTGAGACCCAGGGAGACATGAAGGCAGCTGCTCACTAGACTGTGGCAGTACAAACCAGTACTACCGCTAGGAATAGGGTTGGGTATTTGATTGATTCTCATTCTGCTTACTGATTCTGGCTTTTATTGATTCACAGTTCCACTTCGAATATGGTAAAAAAAAAAAAAAGAGGTCAAATGTTTAGATTAAAAAAATCTTTATTCTTGTAAGCGTTCACTTTGACTTTTGTTTCATTAAAATTAAGTAAATTCAAAAAATTTTATCTGAACATTCACAAAGTAAATAGATACAATAAAAAAATATGACAATGATCACTCTTCTCTTTGGTCATCTTTCTGCCAAGGAGAATGGTGTGTTACGGCTTGGTGCCCCTGGCTCTACTGGAATCACACTCTTTACGGTAATATCTGTTGTCATTTGACGACGCTTTGTAAAATAAAAGGAGAAAATAATCAAATACGAGTAAGTAGCTTACCACAGCCAAATGGCCGGTGCCGTGGAGGCCCCGCAGTGTCGCTGTGATCTCAGATTCAAATGCTAATAGTTGCACACATGTTAAAACTTGTTTAGATTAATATTGATCACCCTTACCCATTCATAGACTTAATCATTACATATAACAATAACAAATAATGTAATAGTTCACATTTTTTAAGACAGCATTTTGTGGAAAATTCATACGTTCAGTGTACAGTTTTAATTAACTCAGAACTGTTTTTCAATACACTGACTACTAGTTGTTGATTGTATACTATTTTGTCCTCATACAATGTAATTATCACTTGATAGTCTCTGTACTGCCTTTATTTCATTATTAGACTCAATTGGCTTCTTTCAGTCTGTAAATAAACCCACTCACTGTCATAATCACACCCTGGATCTTGTGCTGACTTATGGCATAGAAATTGAAAATCCCCTCAAAATCCTATTTTATCAGACCACCGTTTGATAACTTTTGAATTTTTATTGGTAGATTACACACCATTAGACAAAAATGTTTTCACTAGATGTCTTACTGATAGTGCTGTAGCTAAATTTAAGGAAACCCTTCCATTAGCGCTGATTGCCCAAATTGATAATTTTATTGATAGTGCTGCAGGTGCTCTACAGCAAACGCTCAACTCCATCGCTCCTTTAAAAAGAAAGATAATAAAGCATAAGAGATTAGCTCCGTGGTATAATTCTGAAACCTGCAAATTAAAGCAACTATCTTGTAAATCTGAAAGGATTTGGCGTTCCACTAAATTAATAAAACATCTTGCATAGTCTGGCTTGAAACCCTTAAAACTTAGAAGAAGGCCCTCTGTAATGCCAGAGCTGCCTATTACTCCGCATTGATTGAGGAAAAATAAAAACAGTCCTAGGTTTCTTTTCAGCACCTTGGCCAGGCTGACAAAGAGTCATAACTCTGTTGATCCGAGTATTCCAATGGCTCTCAGTAGTAACGATTTCATGAGCTTTTTTGATGATAAAATTCTAAAAATTAGAGATAAAATTCAACAGTCTCTACTCTCAAAAGGCACAGATTTATCAAGTTCCCTAGAAACAGCCACAAAACCTGATTTAGTTTGGACTGTTTCTCTCAGATTGACCTTCCTGAATTAACTTCCATAATTTCGTCATCAAAACCTTCGAATCGTCTCTTAGATCCCATCCCAACTAAACTCTTTAAGGATGTCGTACCCTTAATTAGCACCTCCCTATTAAATATAATCAATATGTCTTTGGTAACTGGCTATGTACCGCAGTCCTTTAAAGTAGCTGTAATTAAACCCCTCTTAGCCAACTATAGACCCATATCTAACCTTCCTTTTCTGTCTAAGATTCTCGAGAAAGCAGTCGCTAATCAGTTATGTGACTTTCTAGATAACAATAACCTATTTGAGACTTTTCAGTCTGGATTTAGAGCGCATCATAGCACAGAGACAGCGCTGGTTAAAGTTACAAACAACCTCCTGACTGCATCAGACAAAGGACTTGTCTCTGTACTTGTCTTCTTAGTGCTGCATTTGACACTGTTGACCATCAAATCCTGTTGCAGAGACTGGAACATTTCATTGGCATTAAAGGTTCTGCATTATGCTGGTTTAAATCTTATTTATCAGATCGATTTCAGTTTGTTCATGTTAATGATGAATCCTCCATAAAAGCAAAAGTTAGACACGGAGTTCCTCAAGGTTCTGTTCTGGGACCTTTCCTATTCACTTTATATATGCTTCCTTTAGGGAATATTATTCGAAAACACTCCATAAATTTCCATTGTTAACCAGATGATACACAAATATATTTATCAATGAAGCCAGATGAACCCAATCAGTTATCTAGACTCAAAGTGTGCCTTAAAGATATAAAGACCTGGATGACCTGCAATTTTCTGCTGCTAAACTCGGATAAAACTGAAGTTATTGTGCTTGGCCCTAAACACCTTAGAAACACATTATCTTATGATTTAACTAATCTAGATGGCATTACCCTGGCCTCCAGCACCACCGTAAGGAATCTGGGAGTTATCTTAGATCAGGATATGTCCTTTAATTCCCACATAAAACAAATTTCAAGGACTGCCTTTTTTCACTTACGTAATATCACTAAAATCAGACATATCCTTTCACAACAAGATGCAGAAAAAATAATCCACGCATTTGTTACTTCTAGGCTGGATTATTGTACCTCAATATTATCAGGCTGCCCTAATAGGTCTATAAAGACTCTGCAGCTGGTCCAGAATGCAGCGGCTCGTGTTTTGACTAAAACTAAGAAAAGATATCACATTTCCCCCATCTTAGCTTCGCTGCATTGGCTTCCAGTAAAATCCAGAATAGAATTCAAAATCCTTCTTCTTACGTACAAAGCTCTTAATGGTCAGGCACCATCTTGTCTAAAAGAACTCTTGGTACTGTATAATCCCACTAGAGCGCTGCGCTCCCAGAATGCAGGTTTACTGGTGGTTCCTACAGTATTTAAAAGTAGAATGGGAGACAGAGCCTTCAGCTATCAGGCTCCTCTCTTGTGGAACCATCTCCCAGTTTCGGTCCGAGGGGCACACACACTCTCTATGTTTAAGAGTAGGCTTAAAACTTTCCTTTTTGATAAAGCTTAAAGTTAGGTCTGATCTGACTCGCCTTGGATCAGCCCTTAGTTATGCTGCTATAGGCCTTGACTGCCAAGGGATTACCATTGATGCACTGAGCTCCTCTCCCCTCTTCTTCATCTCTATGTATTTTATTATCACTAATGCATGTTACTAACTTTACTTCTTCCCCGGAGTTCTTTGTGCTTTCTGATCCACAGGAAGCTCCATAAACTATAGACCATGCTGGTGTGTTGGCATCCTTCTTCTGCCCTCCGCCAGCTGTTCCTGCTATTGCTGCTGCTTGCTGACTATTGTTGTTGTTGCTGTTTTCTTTCATTGTGTACAGCCCCCCCCCCCCCCCCCCCCCCCCTCTCTTTCTCTCTCTCTCTCTCTCTCTCTCTCTCTCTCTCTCTTTCTCAACCCAACCGGTCAAGACAGATGGCCGCCCACCCAGAGCCGGGGTCTGCCTTAGGTTTCTTCCCGTTAAAGGGGAGTTTTTCCTTCCCGCTGTCGCCAAGTGCTTGCTCATGGGGGGAACTGTTGGGTTTCTCTTTCTGTAAATTAAAGAGCGTGGTCTAGACCTGCTCCATGTAAAAGTGCCCTGAGATGACTTTATGTTGTGATTTGGCGCTATATAAATAAAATTTAATTGAATCGAATTGAATTGATAAGCAGAACAAAAATTCAAATGTCTTAATGGGTACCATTTGGAACCGGTTTTCAGTTCCCAAGCCTAACTAGGAGTCACCAGCTAGGTTGTAGTCTTCTTCTTGCCCCTGACCAGTGGATTTATGTGAAACCAACAAACAAAACAGGGGGAAATGGCTTCATAGTGCTACTAGAAGACAAAAATTCCACAGGGTACCTTTAATGAAAGTGTCTGTTAGGTGTTACTGTACCATGGAATAGCTACCTCTGTTTTGGTGGTGGTGACGACCTCTTGATCAGGGTCCTGGTCCAGGTTGAAGGGCTGGGTCTTCTGCACAGACTGCTGAACTCCTGGACCTCTGTTCAGAAACCTAGTCCTGCCCTGCAGGGAGGGGCCTTTTAAGAGAGAAGAATGATTGGTCACTACTTTAGCTCTATATATCGTTATTTGTAAACAGGACAGACTCATTGGCCTTGTTTATATTAACATGCATCTTTGGTGATCCAATTGTCACAAGGCGGAAGTCAGTTTTTAGTGTTGCATGTTTTATTAAGTTATGATTTTAATTTTCTATTGTATTGCTGTGGTTTTAAACTACATGCTCTGATCTTGAAGTGTGTTACTAATGACTTTCTGCCTGTGAATGACTTTTAACCCTATTTGATGCACCTGGGCAGCTCATTTAAGACATGACAGACAGTTTAGCAGGACCAATGAGCTTGTGCCAGGTTGTGACAAGAGCCAATCCAGGGCCGAGGGGAGGACCAGAGAGCAACGAGGACTGTTTTTATACGGGGGCAGACGGGACCAAGAGCAGGACGTCAACAGAGAAGGAAAGGCAAGAACGGCACGGAGAGGACCAGCAGGAGCACGCTGAGGGGACACGCCAAGAGAAACACACCAGTGAGACCACTGTGCCTGCGGCGTAAGTAGCGCAATACTTGGTGAGAATTTAGCTTGGGAAGGCTACAGGCTCTCCTTTTTATCTTTTTACTGGTGGTGTTTTTTGTGTGTTTTAATTGGGAGGTGTGCCTGTCCTCAGTGAAGTAGACGACACTGGAAGAAGAAAGAAGACTTCCCTGCTGCTGGGACAGCTGTTTTTTTTTTGTTTGTTTTTTTTTAAATCATATTTTAACTGTCAAACTTTTATCCATTGGCTTCCTTGTTTAGTACTTTCAGAATTTCAGTGCTTGCTCCTCTGTGAACTGTTTTAGATTTTTATTCATGGATTTGTAGGGTCTTAACATTGTTTTATTAAACCTGATTTTATCACTTACTATCCTTTTCGTTTTGTTTTCCTCCTCTATCACTGCCAATGTTGCTATCACCTGATAATTTGTACGGATTTCACCCCAAACCATTATTCACCCCATACAGTTAACCCAGCTCACACAATCACAATCACATAGAGAATCAGATTGGATGTTGTTTGTGCATGTGTGTGCGCGTGCACATAACAGCTAACCTACTGGATGTGTAGAAGAACAAACATGCATTAACATTAGATCCTGTTCAATCCTGTAAGCATGTCGGGAGATTTAAATCATCGATGAAGTTACACTACTGTGCCTCATGCGAAATTGCGCACAGCGTCATAGTTTAGTTTAAACTGAAATGGGTCAAACTTGCGTGAACAACCAGACTCGGGAGTTTCTTGAGCTCTGTTTACAATTGGCATTAACATGAATCTCGGGTGATCCGATCACAAGTGGATAGTAAGTAAGTACAGGTGTTCAGGACGCATTGAGATCCAATCACTCAGGCCCTGTTTACACCTGCAAGCATGAGGTTCACGCAGGCTGTGTGTCCCGGGTGTGAGCAGACAGAGAGCAGGAGAGTTCCTGCTGAAAACAAGCACTGAGACCTGAGGAGACATGAAGACAGCTGTTCGTTTACAGCAGCAGGACAGAGAACAGACATGTCACTCTGCTACTTTTTGCTGCGACTCTGCTGCTGCTGCTGTAGACACTCCTGGAGCAGACACTGTTGGGTTATAATTGTATTTAAATCAATTTAATTCACATGAAAAAACAAAATAATTTCTTTATCTTGTTATCAAACAAATTGAACAGCTTTGAACAGAGGGTCCTGTGCCTCGTCTGCTATAAAATAGAGGACTTCAGTTGAGTAGGCGGTCCCTCAATGTGGCCCAAGATGCATTGCATCTACACCACTTAAAGTATGTGGCCACATGCAGCCCAGGCCACCTCAGAATGTGGTCTGAATGATGGGATCACAATCCGTCCTCAATGCGTCTTGAGTGCATTTACACCTGTATTTGGCGCTGTCCACTTGTGATCGGCTCACCCGGGATGCATGTTAATACCAGGTGTAAGCAGGGCCACAGATCATATTGGAGGTGGTCTGAGGTCTTAGCAGCATAAACTCAATGCATTCAAGGCCACAGTGAACCTACTCAATTGACTTCCTCTATTTTGCTGCAAACTAGGCACAAGAATTGCATTGCTGCCTCCTGGTCCATAGCTGTGTTCAACTTTTTTAATAACAGGATAAAGAAATGCATTCTTTTGTTTCTTTTGTCCATTTTTCAGGTGAATTTAAAAAACGTAATTGACTTCCTCTTTTCCCCATTCCTCTAACCAGTTTTCCTCTTCAAATAGGAATATAAATTAAACCAAAGCCAGAAAATAAATTGTATTTCTGTTTGTCTAAAAAAAATATTTCAGAAGCCAAATGTTGCTGAATAGTTTCCGCTGTCCGGTCACGCTGATAACTGCAGGATATAATGGAGCTCATGATTTATCAAGATGATGGCTGCTGTACTCCAAAGATTATGAACCTGGACTGTGTGTGTGTGTGTGTGTGTGTGTAACAGCTGACCTGTTGGATGTGTGGAAGAACATAGAACATTATGACCAAAATCTCATATCCTGATAATGATACCTATTAAGATATAGCACATTTCTATTCAGTGAATAAATAGTTGGTCTGTGCCCCCTCACTCCCCCCGCTGTCCATCCTCTGTGTAGATTAAATTAAATGACTCTTCTTGGCTTTTTACTCCTGAAACTTTTGTTGTACTTACCATAACGTAACAAGTGTACTTTTCATCAACTCGAGTACTTCACCTTCTTCACGGTCAGTGTGTGCAGCACACACGGAGGGCAGAACCGCCCCCAGTGAACCATAGAGAGCAGGAGAGTAGTGTGACCAAAAGTGCCAGCAAAATGCAGTGGAGACTCTCACACTGAGCTAATATTAAACAAGTACACATACATTTGGTAAATGACATAAATAAAGACAGTCTCTGTGTTTTGCTGTCATTTATAGCCACCATCTCACTGCTTCTCTGCTCTTTCTCAGCGCGGGCAGGGCTGAGCCCTGTGTGTTTTTGTGTGTGTGTGTGTAGCGCAGCAGAGGAGGCAGACAGCAGTGGAGAGTGCAATAAAAGCTTTGTGAAAAGCCAAGAATCATCATTTATCAATGTAATCTGTACAAAAGATGACGAAAAATATTGCCATAAAGACTGTGATTTGCGTCAAAACGAAATAAACTATAGCATAATATGAAACTAAATCATCACATGATTTATATCGTCATATCGCACAGCCCTAGTCCCCCGTTACATAAAGGGAAGGGGTGCACTGGATTTATAACAAACACAAGATCCATCCTTGCAAAATGGAATGCAACATAATAATTTTATCTCAATTAGCTTGTGTTGTGTGTTTGGAAGCCAACACTGTGACTGAAAATAACAGTTGATTAATCGCTCAGTCCTACGGCAGCATTTTGCATAATTAGATACTTTGTCAAACTCTTATATTACAGCAGGTTTACAAAGCTACAATCATCTTATATGTAGTATAAAGACAAGTCACATTCTCTCCGTGTTGCTTAAAGGCAGATTTGTTGATTTAAAAGGTCCAGTGTGTAATATATGTGGTATTTATCAAAAGGTGAGGTTCTAGATTGAAGCACTCCACCGCTCCCCCTCCCCTTCCTCAGATTTCCAGAAGCTACGGTGGCCCTCAAGGACAAGAAGCTATTTGCTGACGTCATTGTCCACAACAGCTCCGAGCATTTCTAGCAAGTCAAATGATGAGGTGAAGATGTATTTAGTTATTGTGGCCATACACTTATATTAAGTGATGGAGGACAGTAAAAAGACATTTTTATACCCCTTTTCTATTTACACATCATGCCTTTAAGCGTTGTTCTCCAAGACTGTGGCAGAGTGCAGATTCAATCCCACAGCTAATCAGGTGCAGGGACTTTTACTCACTTAGATGAGGCAAGGACCTCATAGATGGTGAGGAATTCCACAAGGTTCTGTTCTTGGACCTATACTATTCTCTTTGTATATGCTACCTTTAGGGAATATTATTCAGAAACACTCCATACATTTCCATTGTTATGCAGAGATACCCAAACATATTTATCAATGAAGCTTGTTGAATCCAATCAGTTGACTAGACTCCAAGTGTGCCTTAAGAACATAAAGACCTGAATGACCCGCAATTTTCTGCTGCTAAACTCAGATAAAACTGAAGTTATTGTGCTTGGACCTAAACACCTTAGAAAATTATTATCTAATGATTTAACTACTCTCGATGGCATTACCCTGGCCTCCAGCACCACTGTAGGGAATCTGGGAGTTATCTTTAATCAGGATATGTCCTTTAATTCCAACATAAAACACATTTCAAGGACTGTCTTTTTTCACTTACATAATATTGCTAAAATCAGGCACATCTTGTCTCAACAAGATGCAGAAAAAATAGTCCATGCATTTGTTACTTCTAGGCTAGATTATTGTAACTCATTATTATCAGGCTGCCCTAACAAGTCTATTAAGACTCTCCAGCTGGTCCAGAATGCAGCTGCTCGTGTACTGAACAAAACTAGAAAACGAGATCATCTTAACTTTGCTGCATTGGCTTCCAGTAAAATAAACAAAAGAATTCTCAAAATCCTTCTCCTCTCTTACAAAGCTCTTAATGGTCAGGCACCATCATATCTTAAAGAGCTCATAGTACCGTATTATCCCACTAGAGCACTGCACTCCCAGAATGCAGGTTTACTGGTGGTTCCTACAGTCACCAAAAGTGGAATGGGAGGCAGAGCCTTCTGTTATCAGGCTCCTCTCTTGTGGAACCATCTCCCAGATTCGGTCAGGCACCCTCTCTATGTTTAAGAGTAGGCTTAAAACTTGCTGAGGGGGTTTGGCTGGGTGGCGACTTTCAAACATTCTCCATGAAAATTTAAACTGTCATAACTCCAGCATACATGATCCTAAGAGACCCAAACCTTTTGTGATTGATAAGAGTCCCGCCCTGAATGCATCCATGTGATCTGGGTCATAGCGCCACCTACTGGCAACAAGAAGTTACATGTTTTACGCCCTGTGGGTAGCACGGTGATCGGATCCACCTCAAATTTACTCAGAATAGCCTCAAGACCTGACAGATCCTATATTAAGAAGTTGGTGACTTCCCGTCGAAAGGTGTCGCCCTTGCAACACAGTGAATTTCGATGTCTCGCCATGAAATTTCAAATCCTTATAACTTCACTCCATGTTGTCTGATCTTTTGCAAATTTCATATGCTTGTTAAGAGTCCTAGTCTGAAGACATGTAAAGTCTCATATTTAGAAAAAGCCATAGCGCCACCTACTGGCAACAGGAAGTAATATGTGTTGTACTTTGTCTGATTACTCCTAGGAAATTTGGCCAATGCACCTGAAATTTACTCAGCTAAGAAACAAGACATTGGTGATGCTACATTTGGCAGCTCATGACCCAAAAAAATGGCCATATTTTCATCCCATTGTCGACACATCCTCCGACAATGGGACAATGATTATGTTGTTGAATGTTTATGCACCACCAAATAGTGAATGGGAAAAGAAAATAAATGTTATGCAAGAGATGGGAATCATAGATGTGTGGAGGGAGCTCTTTCCGACAGCTAGAAATTATACCCACTTTTCCCACCCCCACTCTGTGTATACATGTATCAACTACTTTTCAATGTACAATACTGAACGACGGATAAGAATAATTCGGTGTGATACAGGAAATATTGATATTTCGGATCACAGCCCTGTGTATCTCGTCATCAATTTAAATAAAAAATATAGACGACTTTATGGAAGATGAACTCAAGTATATTGAATAGCCAGCAGACCAAAGAAGCACTAGAAGATGAAATTCAAGCCTACATGGATTTCAATGACATGGGGGAGGTGGAGCCACCTCTGCTACGGGACGCATTAAAAGCTGTCATGAGGGGAAATATTATTGCACGGACTGCACGTTTGAAAAAATTAAGGCAAGAAAGACTAAACATGCCACAATTAAAACTGAAAAACCTGCAAAGACACCACACAAAGATAACATGGACCCAAAAATTGAACAAGAAATTAAAACTGTCAAAAATTAAATCAATGATATATACACACAGGAAATACAAAAGAAGCTGATTTTTCTGAAACAGAAATATTGGGAAGTGGGAGGAAAATAATCTAAACTATTGACATATAAATTAAGGAAAAAACAAGCAGATAGTGCTCTTAAATTAACAAATCCTAAGACTAAGGTGACTATAAACAAGAAAGAATACAACACTGCCTTTTGGCTTTCTATCAAAAACTGTATTCGCAGACACAACTAGACAATGACCCCCCGATAAACACCTTTGTAGACTCGATTCAGTTACCATCAGTTACAGAAAGCCAAAATGATACTCTCCGAGGTGAGATAACACTTGAGGAAATAAACTTGGCAATTACAAGACTAAAGGCAGAGGGCTCCCCTGGCTTGGATGGCTTCACCTCTCAATGGTACAAGATTCTAAGGGCCAAACTGGCACCGACCTTAATGAGGGTTTATAACTGGGTTTTGGAGAAACAAGAAATGCCTAATTCATGGAGAGAGGCAATAATTTCCCTTATCCCCAAGGAGGGTAAAAGCAGAGAAGAGTGTGGCAATTTAAGACCAATTAGTGTACTAAATGTGGATTATCGACTGTTTACATCTGTCATAGCAAGGAGTCTTGAAAAATGTCTGCCAGATCTCATCCACCTTGATCAAACTGGCTTTATTAAGCAAAGACAAACGCAGGATAACATTCGGAGGACACTGCATATAATGAGACGTTGCAGAGAATAAGGTCGAATCTGCTCTGATTAGCCTAGATGCACAAAAGGTAGGTGGAAATTCCTGTACAAAGTACTTCACAAATTTGGATTCCATGAAGATTTTATAAAGATGATTCAAACATTATACGACAAACCTACAGCCAGAATTAAAGTAAATGGAGATCTAACTGCACCATTCACACTACAGAGGGGGTGCAGGCAGGGCTGCACTGTCTCTACCCTCTTATTAGCTCTTTTTATCGAACCTTTAAGTCAATGGATCCGTGAAAACGAAGACATAAAAGGGTCACAATTTTTGGGAGGGAGCATAAACTGGCACTATTTGCGGACGATATTTTGATTTACTTGGAACAGCCTACCCATTCTTTACCCAAATTAATGAATTGTCTAGAGAGGTATGGATCTATGTCGGGTTATAAACTCAATGTTTTAAAGACACAAATTCTCATTTTTAACTACACTCCTACTAGAGAAATCAACCCAAAATACCAGCTAAAATGGGATGCAAACAAAATAAAATAATTGGGCGTTTACCTACCAAAAAACCTAGCAGATTTGTTTAATATTAACTTTGGTCCTCTGAACTGAAAGATTCGAAAACGGTGTAACAGCCTATTGCACTCTGATACAGAAAGGAGCGTTGAGGAGTTTTCAGCAGATGAAGGAGGAATATAAAAAGGAAAAGCAAGACTTCTATAGATTCCTTCAGATGAGGAACCACATACAAACAATTATGAAAGATAGTGACCTATCAAACTTAGAAAATGGGATTATGAAATTTTTTTTATCTGCCTATAAAGGTGTCTCCAACAATAAGATTATTTCAAGAATATATAATTATTCCTCAAACAAATATCTAGGGGTCCTTGTGGATGAAAAGCTGGACTGGTCCCCTAACACCGATGCTCTCTACAGGAAGGGGCAGAGCCGACTGTTCTTCCTGTGGTCACTGAGGTCCTTTGATGTGTGTGTGGAGATAATGACCATGTTCTATCACACAGTGGTGGCCAGTTCTCTCTTTTTTGCTGCAGTGTGCTGGGGAAGCAGTCTTACTGACAAAAACACCAAGTGATTAGACAAGCTGGTCAAAAAAGCGGGCTCAGTGCTGGGCAGGAGACTGGACCCTCTAAGATCGGTAGTGGAGAGAGGTACAGTGAAGAAACTGAATGCTATAATGAAAAATAGCAGACACCCTCTCCACAGCCTCCTGTAACAATAGAGGAGTAGTTGCAGCAGTCGGCTTTAGGAGGGCCTTCATCCCCACAGCAATCAGACTCTTCAATTTCAATTGACTTCGATTGTTTTTGTTTTTATTGAGTTATGGACATTTTGAATTTCCCTTCTGGGATTAATAAAGTATCAATCAATCAATCCCTGCACTATGTTTGTGACAGAGATACTGTTTGACACATGAGAGGTAGAAACCTCCTCTTGATACACCTAATTGTTTTTGAGCCTGGGTGAACACTCATTTGAAACTGAAGGCTACCTGAGTTTGTGTGTATTTGTGCTTGTCACTTAATTCCTTTTGTATTTATTATCCTCTCTCATAACCAATTTATTTTTTGCTTTTTGTTCTTCTTCATTCATTTCCCTCATCTCTTCTTTTTGTAAATTAGTACTGCCGCCTGGTAATCAGAAAATTATGCTCTGTAAGTACATCCTTATTTGTGCTGTGACCTCTGGCATCCAATAAAAAATGGGGAAAAAGCCTCCTGGAGCCAGCAGCAGTCAAAATAGTGGACAAAGGAAGTGATGTTTATCTCTTTCTTGAACTGTCTAAAAACAGCCCGGATCTGAAGAAATCTACATGCCCATGACAGAAGCCCTTTGACTGCGCCCTGCCCTGACATGCGCAAGGGTGTGGAAAAAGTCCATGGTTTAAGGCTAGAACATGATGAAACCATGGTTTCCTACAATGTAACATCTTTATTCACTTACATTCCAACCATGGAGGCAGTGGAAACTGTGTGGCATCATTTAAAACATGATGAAAATTTACAAGACAGGACCAACCTCACCCCAGACCAGATTTATCAGTTACTGGAATTGTGCCTAAACACCACATATTTCCAGGTTAACAACACTTTCTACCGACAAAAGCATGGCTGTGCAATGGGCTCACCGGTTTCCCCAATTGTAGCAAATTCATACATGGAAAAGGTAGAACAAATGGCATTAGAATCATACAAGGGAACATCACCAAGCCACTGGTTCAGGTATGTGGATGACACATGGGTGAAAATCAAAACCCAACAATTACAGGCTTTTACTGAACACGTAAACTCAGTGGACAAAAACACCCAGTTCACAAGAGAAGATGTCAAAGACAACCACTTACCTTTTCTGGATTGTGATGTGCACTTTGATGATGACAGAAACCTCCACATTGGTGTATACAGGAAACCCACTCACACAGAACAATACCTACTTTTTGACTCACATCATCCTCTGAAGTACAAACTGGGAGTTATCAGAACCTTGCAACACAGGGCTGATAAAATACCTATCACCACTCAAGCCCAAGAAAAAGAGCATAAACATTTAATGGGAGCTCTGGAAACTTGTGGCTATCCCAGCTGGACTTTTGAAAGAAGGACACGCTCCAAAAAGAACAAAAACTCAGAGAGAACAGAAGCAAAGGAAAAACACAAAAACATAGTCATCCCGTATATATCTGGGGTATCCAAGAAAAAACTGGTGCACCCAAAAGACAGGCTACCTCACTCCCAGAAAAGCAACTTGGTATACGCTGTCCAATGCAGCAAAGACTGCAAAGACCTTTATATTGGGAAAACTAATCAACCACTAAACAAAAGAATGGCCCAGCACAGAAGGGCAACCTCCTCAGGTCCAGTTTCAGCTGTCTATTTACATCTAAAGGAAAAGGCTCACTCCTTTGAAGACAGTAATGTCAGAATTTTGGACAGAGAAGACAGGTGGTTTGAAAGAGGAGTGAAAAAAGCCATCTATGTGAAAGTTGAAAAACCACCCCTAAACAGGGAAGGCGGTTTGAGACACCATCTTTCACCTATTTACAATGCTGCACTTTCGATCATTCCCAGGAAACTTAAGAACAAAAGCTGCCCGAAACCAACAACAAGTGACTCTAACAAACAGAAGAACGGTCATTCACAGACAACGTCTGTGTCTAACCACTGTCGTTCACAGGGATGACTCACAGGCCAAAACAATGGTCAGGTGAAACTCCACTAACGAACTATTGTCTTAGAAAATGGTTGGGCTGATGAAGACAGTTGAGTAAGAGGCAAAAGTCTTCATAAGACAAATCTAAGTCCAGTTGCCTTGGAATCATTGTTGCCTAGAAAAGGGTGTGAGGGCCAGATCATTGCTGCTTGGAGCTTTAATATTTATTTTATACTTGTTTTATAGATTTTCTATATTCATATATTTTCAGGATAATTATTAGACTTTTTGTTTAGATTTATATTCACATTTGTTCAATTTAAATGTGCAGGTTTACCAAATAAAAGATATTCATCAGATGTGCTAATTGCAATGATCTATATATTAATATATATTTACACAATGACAGTACTTCCTTGCAGTGTCAGTATTGTCATTACCACTCCACTATTAATTTATATTTTCATTATTTATATATTATAAAGCAACATAAAACAGTGGTGAATTTTGACCAAAGATCATTGTAGTACATTTTATGGATTAATTTTCATTACCATTTCAGGTTATGTAAACTGTAATTCACTAGTTTGAACAACAAAATAGAAATATAGAACACAACACTAAGAATAGTGACATTTATGATATAAATATCTTTTATTTAACAGAAACATTTTTGGACATCTTTTTAAATCTGGACAATAAAAGGAAAACATAAACATGCAGCTTTTAGTGTTCGAACACAAACATTTTGACAGCTTATTCTGTTTTCTTCAGAGTTAAATGATAAAGACAGAATAAGCTGCCAAATCATTAGTCTATTTGAACACTAAAAGCAGTGTGATTAAACTTATCTGATCACCTTCCAGCAGTCAAATTGCTGCACATATAATAGCTGACAAGGATCAGACCAAATCCACACCAAGATGTTCAGTTTACTGCTCTGGATGAAGATGCTCTCATGGCAGGATCGACATCCATGATTCACTGCTGTTCCTCATCTGCTCCAGGAGCTGCAGGAACACATCATTAATTTACCATTTTATACAGTTGTACATGTGAAAATAATGCTACTTAACCAAGAGTGGGACTTACATGTAAGTTAATATGCTACATAGGAAAACAGATGGGTATCACTTACCTTGACCTCTCCTGACTTGGTCTGCAATACTTCTGATATGACGGGTGTGAATGTCACAGACATGACGAATGAGAAAAATGAAACAGCATAAATGAATGAACTGACTGTTATAAATCATCTATCTATCTATCTATCTATCTATCTATCTATCTATCGTGCTCAACAGAAACTGTACAACCTTCTTCAATGCAGATTTTCATCCCATCAACAGACTAGATCAGATTATTTAACTTATTAACACACTTTCAGTCAGAGAGTGTAGCTATTCAGTGAAATCAACTTTTGATGTCTTTGGTTATAATGAAAACCTACATACTCCCAGCCATCAATGGCACATGGTGAAATACTCCTGACCTATTATGAAGATAAAAGCATTACCATGCATCGATGCTGCAGAACCTCTCTCATAGCTAGAGAAACAACCCCCGCCCCCATTCCAAATGTGTACATGGGCTACAAAATGACACATTATGAGCAATAACTGATGGACTGATAAATACCTTAGTTATCAGTCCATGTATTGTCTTTACTGCCACAGAAAATGAATAAATCTTATTATTATCACCACGTCACCTCCCTGGTGTCTCTATCAGACCAGCAGCTCTGTTAGAAGCTCAAACTGAAGCTACAGTGTGCTAATGTTTTTATGTGCTAATATTAATTCTACTGCTAATAAACATTGTACATAATCTGGGCTTTAAACCATTAGCAGAGGGGCAAAATAAATATACATTACACTCTTACCTGTCCAGCAGTAAACAGGAAACTTCAGTGTTAGTCTCCGAGTATTTCTCTCAGGGATTTCTGTCTGGGTTTATCCACTTTATGCCGATGCATGTCCCAATTTGGTTTTGGTTTCTTCGTGTTTTTATTTCTTTAATGACGACAATTTACGCTCCTGTGATTGTCTAAATAAGTATGATCCTCCATTAATCAGATTTTGGTTCCAAAAACTTAACAAAATATTTGGTCTGTTCCTTCTTCTTCATTTTAAAACCAGTGCATTTCCGGTAGTCCCCCACTGAATCTAAAACGTATAACGTTTATGTTAGGTTTGTCTGTTCTGCGCTACCATGGATGCATCCATGTATGCATCCATGTATGCTACTGTAGAAACATGGCGATCCATCTTGGCGGCCATCATGGAGGTCAACCTGGTCCCATGTAGATATAAAAGGCTTATTTCTAAGGTCACAAAAGGGCAAAAATTATTATTTTCAGCTGATTAGATACTAATTAAAATATACTTTTAAATAATCTATTCAATTTTTACCAAGTCTGTTCTTTTAGATACATATTACACACTGGACCTTTAAATTGTCCTGTCTGAAATTTTGGATGATTTGTTGTGCCTCATGCTCTGTGTGAATGAGACAAAAGCAGGCCTGCATGCAAGTCAACCCGACGTCACGCTGTGGTGGCCAATCACGTAGGCCGGCGATTAGACCAGAAGATGAAAGACCGGAAGAGGAACGTTGTTTATTTACCATGCAAGTTAACATTGTAGCATTTCAGCATTCTGCTTTGGACCGAAGATGATTAATTGAGTGATTGATATTACTTTATTTCGAAGACGATAGAGGAGAGACTCATCGCTGCTGTGAGTAATTTCCCAGAGCTGTACAACCATATATGAGTGTTTCTTCTTTTTCTTTGTCTCTTTCATTGTTTCATGGCAGCTGGCAAACTACTTTCATGCATATTACCGTCACCTGCTGGACTGGGAGGTTTAAGTCTGGGCAGAGACAGTGTTAGTTTATGTGTTATATTCAGCTTCAGTGCTGTTGTTAGCTTTCAGCTTTTAAGCTTTATTGCTATAATTTTTGTTGTGTGAATTGATGGACCACTGAGTCCATTTGTCCTGCTGTACTCCAAGGAGTATTTGAAGTTTGCTGCCTGTTTAGTTGTGTTCACCACGCTAGACTGGTTTGTGTTTGTCCCATTCGGGACTACTGCAGCTGTGTTTGTGCAGGAGTAAGTTCCTTTGTCGATCAGAAACCAACCAACCAACCTAACAGTTGGTGCTGGAATTATTAATGTTAATAATCTCTTGATTTCATAGTTATCTATGATAATTATGAATTATTTCTAATAACCAAATACACACCTATTAGTCACAACAGATTTGAATCGATTAACTCCATTTTTTGTTTTACACAATGTATAAAATGAAAAATCAAATTACAATAAACAAAAAAAGTTGTTTTTAGTCAAAAAGAATATTAGGCACTTTGAGTCATGACAGACCCCTAAACTATGACGTCACATGATTAGTTACATTACATGGGCACCTGCTGCAGCTTACAGGACTGTTGTGACTCCTTGGGCCTGTTCTTTCAAGCTGGCTAACAAGATAGCCTGGCTTATTTCGATAAGCCTCACTAATTTAAGTGAGAGTTCCGTTCCATCAGAGTGGTGTATATGAGTTGCAGCCATAGACTGTATAAAGATAGGTTGCAGCTCAGTAACCATGGTAAATTAGTCAGCAGAACTAGCCTGCTAGTTGCGCTAGAGGCAAGTTTACAGTCAAGCTTAGCTCAGCTGCATGTCAAAGAATGTCCGACAGACAGAAATACACTTTCAAAGGATGGTTCCATCATGTCTTTTTGCACTCGAAATCCTTTAATTTAAAAGCTCAGCATTGATGATTTAAGAAATAAAAGTGTGCCAGCATTATTTTGAAATGATTTATTTATTCATTCACTGATTTTGTTCAAACTGTGAAGACAAAAAGAAAATTAGACAAAGTCCAAACTACGTCCTTCTGCTGTGTTTAAATGTACACAGTGGTAACTGCTTATAGTGATCACAGTTACAATCAGCTGTTTATCAAAAACCGCTGAGACAGAATCATTCTTATACAACATTTATGATGTTTAAATAGAAAACAAGCAGTCTGCCTACAGTATTCATTTTGGGTCTCTTCATACATGACAACATACGGAAAAACATTTTAAACCACATAAATCTATGTTTGTACTTTACTCCCATGATAATGTGCTGCTGTTGCGTGAACAGTGAAATCATGACAGAGACAGCAAGTCATTTTTTCTCAATGACAAATATATTCTCCCCAAAACGTATGACGATGGGAGATTTCACCGCTTCAAAAATGTGCACACTGTGTTTGAAACAGCTGTACTGAATTTTGAAACAGCCATCAAAATCCATATCTTTATGTTCTTGTTGGCTAATAAATATACAAATGTCAATTAGATGGTATTTTGCATGACAAATGAAGAAAAAGAAAATGTTATAATAATCATCTGCTTATAGTGATATTTGACCCAGACAGACGTGATCATTATAAGCTGCTCCCACTGTACTTATATCCTTCTCCAGTTTCCAGTTTATGTTTAACTTTCAGTGATGCATCAAAGAGGATGATAATGTTGAAAAGTTCTCTTAAATTGCTTATACCGTAATTTTGAATATACATTTGATATTATCTAGCCTAGTGATAATATAACCAGTCACTGATCTGAATGCTCATTTATTGACAAATAAAGATAAAACCATGAACGGGAACAAGCGCTGCTCTCCACCTCCACCATGCAGACTCATCAAGTCAGATGTAGGGATTGAACCATCAGGCTATCACTGTCCATCTACAAGTATATATTCAATCTGTCATCAGTTTTGTGCCAAGACTGCAATTAACAAGGTGAAGGCACCTCGTTAATTGCAGCAGTTTTACCCTTTTTAGTGATAACTCCTTTATATTCTCCATATAGCTTCATCAGCAGGTTTGTTCTGTTGCTGAGACAAAAACCTCTCTTTTTACAACATAATATCAGCTTTTCTACAATCGACTTTTCGTGGCTGCTTATGTACTCAATGCACACGCACACTTCAAACTTATTCCAGTCTGGCTAGACTTAATGTTGACTAGATGCAGCAAAGCTGCATTAGTGGAACGGCTTGAGTCTGAAGTGAAAGTTGACGTTAATTCTAGCCAGACTTTTTCAAATAAGCACAGCTGTCTTTAGCTGCTTTCATGGAACACCCCTCAAGTGTCAAGCTGTCTCTGGTTATCTTAAAGTGAATCTAACCGTCACATCTACATGAGGGACAGACTGAAAATGACTATGCACATTCATCTGTACTCACAGCTTTCGCCGCCTCGATTGTTTGCTCCCCTCATGTATGTAAATGGGGTGAACAAAATATTAAGAACACTTTTCAATATAATGCACTCCAGTATAGGTTTTCAACGGTGGTCGATGCTACCTTATTGGGACCTACACCGATTACATTACTATTTAATTAACTTACTTACACAGCGCCAATACCCTAGTTTGCTTTTTCTATATAAACAAACCCATTTATTTAATTTCACGTGTCAGCGCCTGCGTTCTTCACATAAAAAAACTCCAATTTGTAAACTATCAAGCATGTTCTCAATACTTAGTTGGACGACAGGTGCTACAATTATAACCAGACAACACTGACATTGTCAGGAGTTTATTATTCAGTGGGAAAATGTCCTCACCTTGGCATCCCTACTCCAGTACACCACCACCCACTACTACAACTTCAATAATAAAAGTAGAATTATCACCTTTTGGACAATGTCAAGAAAAAATGAAAATGTTCCTATGAATAGGCCTACATTAAAAATACAACAACAACAATAATAACAGCAATATATAGCAAATAATACATAGCAATATTTTTCTATCAGTGTCCTCAATACTGTGAATAATACACAGGGTACATCTCAAGTCTCTTATTTCATGTTTCCTCGCTCCTTGCCTGAACCGGAAGTTGTTCCTGATACGCCGTTTTGACAGGCGTCCCAAGTCTCTTATTCTGCTCCGAGGAGTGAGGATCGAGGAGCGAGGAGGGATCTCTGAGCAGCGACGAGTGAGGAAACATGAGAGCGGACTTCACGGAAGTCTTTTACCGGCCGACACGCCCCCTTATTGGATATCAGTTATTGTGATTGGACATTGCAGCTGATCAAACTGATCTGATAGATCACTGCAGTTTCATACCGAAGTGGAGACATATTACAGATTAAATTTAAGTGTTTCACTCCCAAGTTTCATGTATTATTTGTTTTCTGATTCATCACATAGTTAAAAATCTGTTAATTGTCGGTCTGATCAACAAAAGAACCAAAAACAACTTCATTTATTAGAGAGATTTTTCTTTTCATGATGTTATTTCCTCCATTAAACTGTTTCTAGCTGACAAACAGACTCTTCCTGACTTTAATGTGATCCATAATAACAGTTAAACATATCTATATTTTACATAATTTATCGTTATTTCCATTAGGTCACACGTGAGACTGAAAATTCCTGAGTGTCGGGTTTGATATGAGTCACATCATTTCAGCAAATACATATTTGGCAGATGACACCCTTATTATATTCTGGGTTATTGAATTATTAATTCACTATCAGGATTATCAAAAGATACAGATGCAAATAACCAATAAATAGTATAAACGCATTCTGCGAGTAGAAATGGTTCCTGAGCCTCTGAGCAGGACTCAGTTTAAATGCAGAATGCAGGTTGTTATTCAGGTGTTTGTTCAACAGGTAACAGGCTGCAGAGAGGAAACAGCTGCTCTAGCGGTGATAACTGTGCACCATTATTAGTATTAACACAGTCCACATGTGTGCAGACACAAATCCATCAAAAGTTTCTACAGATGTTAAAGCCGACTGACAGCTGATCCAGCTGTGATCAGTTGTCGCCGTCATCTGAAACGGACGTCGCTTCACATGACTCTTCGGAGGAAAGCACGTCTCATGTCTCTTAAAACAAATTTCCTCGTTTCCTCTCTCCTCGACTAAGACGCAAGGAAAAGACGCAAGTGAGGGAAACGTGGATGCAATTTAAGAGACTTGGGATGCACCCACAGAGTACACATAAGGGCTATTTTTGGTAGAAAATAGTTCTAATGAGCTCTCTCTATTATCCAGACTAACTATGTTACTGAGTGTCATTTTTCAATGCTGCGGGCAACATTGCAGATATTAGCCTACATTCAACACTGCGTATTGGGGTGGAGGCAGACAGAGAGAGAGAGAGGTCTCAAAACCACCACTACAAGCGAGAAAATGTGATTGTGCTTTGGGTACTGGATACTAGTAGATTTATTCATAATACGAAGTTCATCATAATGCTAACGCACCAATGACCATATTCAGAACAGTTTTGGACGGAATTTTGTATTCATGGTACGTGCTGGGGCTCCATACCCGCCAGTGTATCCCTGTTGTGCCGGTTGAGGAGGCGGACCCCTGGGAAGCGGGTGCTGATGGAGCTCTCCGCTCCTTTCGCTCTCTCCGCACGGTACCGGGCGATCTGCAGCTCCAGCAGTTTGATTTTCCGTCTCAGGAACTCGTTCTCCTTCTGGCTCCGGGACATTTCCAGATGGACCACGGCGTATCCGTCGTCCACAACTTTGCAAATTTCTGCGACAGCCGCGTTAGCCAGCATCTCCATGATGGAGGCTATCTGTGAATGGAAGTCCATGGCAGTCGACATTGTCATTGCGAGCTCAAATAGTCGGTCTCTTCGTTTGAAGAAACGGGCGTTTGTCCAAATGACACTGGCAGGAATTAAAACGTTGCAGCACTATCTAAAATACATAACTGGTTGGCTACACCTGTTGAAAATTAAAGAGAAGAACTTAAGCACCCAGAGTGCGGAGTCTTTGGTCTTTGTTTGATGTGTTGACTGCGCGGAAGCACATATTTTATCAGTAATTTTCCGAAAGGAACGATGGTTACAGTAAAACAGCGCCCCATCTGTCCAGGAGCCGACCTGCCACACAGTATACTAATCTAACTATAAAAGGTGTAAGTGTCTTTTATCAATGTCATGAAATGCATTTTTAATTTAATAGCATTTGCTCAATGCATAGGCATTTTAATAATGCATATTTGCATAGAATGATAACTGAAGATCTGGTTCCCAATATATTCTCTCCCTCTCTCTCTTTTTTTACCATTTCAGTTAAGATTTTTCAAAATATGTACATCCAATGAATCAACCCATCCACAGAGAGCAAAGCAAACAACAGGCAGAAAAAAAGAAAAACAAGACAAACAGTGGGCAATTAAACATTTAACATTAATATTATGGCTTTCAGTAGTACTAACTTCATGAGCTTCTTAAATGATAAAATTCTAACAATTAGAGATCAAACTCAACAGTGTCTCCCCTCATCAGGCACATACTTATCAAGAGCCCCAGAAACAGCCATGAAACCTGACATAAATTTGGACTGTTTTTCTCAAATTCACCTTCCTGAATTAACCTCAATGATTTCTTCATCCAAACCTTTGAATTCTCTCTTAGACCCCATCCCAAATAAGCTGTTTAAGGAGGTCTTACCCTTAATTAGCACCTCCCTGCTAAATATGATCAATATGTCTTTAGTAACTGGCTATGTACCACAGTCCTTTAAAGTAGGTGTAATTAAACCCCTCTAACCTTCCCTTTCTCTCTAAGATCCTTGAGAAAGCAGTCGCCAATCAGTTATGTGACTTTCTAGATAACAATAATTTATTTGAGGCTTTCCAGTCAGGATAAAGAGTGTATCATAGCACAGAGCTAGATGATGACAAATGACCTCCGGACTGCATCAGACAAAGGACTTGTCTCTGTACTTGTCTTGTTAGACCTTGGTGCCGCATTTGACACTATTCATCATCAAATCCTATTACAGAGACTGGAACATTTCATTGGCATTAAAGGAACTGCATTAAGCTGGTTTAGATCCTGTTTATCAGATCGATTTCAGTTTGTTCATGTTAATGATGAATCCTCCATAAAAGCAAAAGTTAGACACGGAGTTCCACAAGGTTCTGTTCTTGGACCAATACTATTCACTTTGTATATGCTTCCTTTAGGGAATATTATTCGGAAACACTCCATAAATTTCCATTGCTATGCAGGTGAACTGCATAGCAATGCATACCCAAATATATTTATCAATGAAGCCAGATGAATCCAATCAGTTAACTAGACTCCAAGTATGGACATAAGGACTTTAAGCAATTAGTAGCATTTTTCTGCTACTAAACTCAGACAAAAATTAAGTTATTGTGCTTGGCCCTAAACACCCCAGAAACACATTATCTAATGATTTAACTAATCTAGATGGCATTACCCTGGCCTCCAGCACCACTGTAGGGAATCTGGGAGTTATCTTTGATCAGGATATGTCCTTTAACTCCAACATAAAACAAATTTCAAGGACTGTCTTTTTTCACTTACGTTATATCACTAAAATCATCCTGTCTCAAAAAGATGCAGAAAAAATAGTCCACGCATTTGTTACTTCTAGGCTGGATTATTGAAACTCATTATTATCAGGCTGCCCTAACAAGTCTATAAAGACTCTCCAGCTGGTCCAGAATGCAGCTGCTCGTTTACTGACCAAAACTAGAAAAAGATATCACATTTCCCCCATCTTAGCTTCGCTACATTGGCTTCCAGTGAAATCAAGAATAGAATTTAAAATCCTTGTCATCACTTACAAAGCCCTTAATGGTCAGTCACCATCATACCTTAAAGAGCTCATAGAACCGTATTATCCCACTAGAGCACTGCGCTCCCAGAGTGCAGGTTTACTGGTGGTTCCTACAGTCTTTAAAAGTAGAATGGGAGGCAGAGCCTTCAGCTATCAGGCTCCTCTCTTGTGGAACCATCTCCCAGATTTGGTCAGAGGGGCAGACACCCTCTCTATGTTTAAGAGTAGGCTTAAGACCTTCCTTTTTGATTAAGCTTATAGTTAGGTCTGACCAGGCTCGCCTTGGACCAGCCCTTAGTTATGCTGCTATAGGCCTAGACTGCCAGGGGACTTCCAATGATGCACTGAGCTCCTCTCTCCTCTTCTCCATCTGTATATATTCTTTTACAATTAATGCATGTTACTAACTTGACTTCTTCCCCAGAGTTGTTTCCATAAACCATGCTGACGTGTTGACGTCCTCTTCTGTCCTCTGTCCGTCCTTCCTGCTGTTTGTTGCTGCTACTCATGCATCTGTTGATTGTTGTTGTTGTTATTGTTGCTGTTCTCTTTCACTGTGTCCCAACCCCCCCACCCTCTTCTATCTCTCTCCCAACCCAACTGGTCAAGGCAGATGGCCGCCCACCCAGAGCTGGCTTCTGCTTAGGTTTCTTCCCGTTAAAAGGGAGTTTTTCCTGACCGCTGTTGCCAAGTGCTTGCTCTTGGGGGAAATTGTTGGGTCTCTCTCTCCCTCTCTTTCTGTAAATTAAAGCATGTTCTAGACCTGCTCCATGTAAAAGTGCCCTGAGATGACTTTGTGTTGTGATTTGTTGCTGTATAAATAAAATTGAATTGAACTGAATTATTAATATTCACAATCCTTACAGAGTAAGGTGAGAGACGGTCATATATATTGTCTTTGTCCAGATCATTTAAAAACAGTCCCCAAATCATTTTAAACTCACCAGAGCCAGTTTGTTGTACCATAGTTTTTCTAGGTGTAGTGAGGAAGTAATTTCATCCAGCCACTATTTAAAAACAGGAGGGCAAGTTCAGGATAGTCTTTTCACAGTCTTTTGGCTGTGCCCATTCTGAACATTGGCACTTTTCTGTACATTAAAAGGTAGCAGCATAGCATCTTCCTCTGTCCTTCTCATCTTATCTCTATCTCTGTCTCAGTCCTTTCCAGTGGAAAATGTCTCACAAAAACCTTCAGAGGAAATAAACCATCCAAACCTGCCTATTCAATTTGTGTTGGAATGTGAAGGGTTAAATGAATGAAGCCTCTTTTGCCAGCCTATCAGAATTGTGCGCCTCCATAGTTTCTGGGAAGAAAATACTACTTTCAGCTCTGTGGATTTGAAATGATTGTAAAATTGATCAATCACAACCATATCTTCCCTCTAAATGGGTAGGCTTTGTTGTAGCTTATGGCAAACCATTTTAACATTTAATATCTATATTGGATATGTATTACAGATAGGATTTCAGATAAGAATTCAGAGTATGGACCAGGAGGACGGTGCACTATAACAAATAGAATTGGCTGTACAGTTTTCCAGGTTGGGTGAGAGATATAAAGGACAAGGTTTTCAAAAGAGTTACAATTAAATTTAAGACTAGAGCTGACAATAAGGCTGGAGTTGAAAATGGTTGCAACTCCACCTCCTCTGCCAGTATCTCGAGGAATGTGAGTATTAATATGACTGGGAGGAGTGGATTCATTCAGATTTGGCAGGGACCCAGAGAAAACTATGGAGTCCGACATTGTTTTTGCAAATGTACACACCGACTTAACATTTATTTTTGTGATATCCAATAAACGTAATCAGGAGTTGTTACCACCGACATGGATAACAATTGTGCCATATCTACGTACTTACGTAGATATGGCACATTACGTATTCTTAGCCAGCAGTTTTAAATTTGATTCAATGTCGCCCGCTCTGGCCTCAGGAATACATTTGACTATGGTTGCTGGTGCCGCTAACTTCACGTTTCTGACTATGGAGCTGCCAATAATCAGAGTCTGTTTCTCAGCAGGTGTGTCGCTGAGTGGGGAGAACTTGTTTGAAATGTGAATGGGTTGATGGCAAACTGTGGGCTTCTGCTTAGGACTACGCTTTTCTCAAACAGTCACCCAGCCACCACCCTCACATCCCAGCTGCTCGGGAGCTACTGGGGGAGCAGGAGCTACACTAGTTTGGCCCACACCAGCTACTGGGGGATGGCTAATTACATTAGCTACTGATTGTTTTTCCATGGTGCAGAGCCACACTTCCAGTTCACTAAGCCTCGCCTCCAGTACTGCAAATGAACTACACTTATCACACTTACCATTATCGCTAAAGGAGGCAGAGGAATAACTAAACATAAGTCACACTGAGCAAGACAGAGCAGGAGAACAAGAGGGAGAGAGAGAGGACATCGCTAACTGCTTAGCTTAAGTTTAGTTGTTAATGCTAGCTGCAGAGCTCAAATAACTAACTGCTGTGCAATTAGCAAGAAAAGTCGCTAAGAGAAAAACACCCAGAGAGTGCTTGCGTAGAACTAGCTAAAGTTCAAAAATACAGCGGGTGTCAATCCACAATAATATAGTAAAAACAACTGAGTTGAGAGTGGCATCAGTAGACACAGTCGGCAACTGGAAATGACAGAATACGCTTACCTTAAATCTTTTATTTTGTTGGTAAATGTTGTATAATCCCAATATTATACTTGAGGGTGTTTGTCTTTAAAGTTTACCTTAATGTTGGTCCTTCAGTGATGCTTACTCTCGTGTTATATTGCTTAACTCAGTGGGCTGTACAATGCAGAAGCAAACTCGGAAGCTAGAAATTTTTGTTGGCACATGCGCAGCCGAGTGATTCTTATTGGACTGATTGGATGCCATTTTCGGTTTGGTATCCAGCTCTTAAAATACGCCCATGACTTTTCTTTTTTCTGCTTTTCTCAGCATACTTCCTGGTAGGAGAATATGGGACGATGGGAAAGTAGCAGTAGAAAGGATGCGTGCATAATTGTACGTACCGACTTCTCTTCTCATAACTTGCCCTCCTTTCATGCACCACAGCAGTGGGGCATAATCACTTAAAGCTGCACTTTTTTGGGAACAGAATTACTTTGTTCTTAATATTTGTCCACTAAGTGACAGTGTTGACAATGAGGTTGAATTTGATGAAGAAGATGTCCACGGAAATTCTAACAGCAATGAAGGTTAGTTTCCTAACCGTGAGACTACTTGTCATGGAAGTATTGGATAAAAACAGCAACAAAAAAGTAACAAATAACCTATGTATTGTCTTTGCTTTAAAAAATATTCACATTGCATCAATTCAGACATTTTGTTAACAGAGTTAGAACTTCCTTCTGCTCCAAGGAAGCTTGACACAGGGTGATGACAAATGAAGTCATGGCGAATTTCAACATGAAGGGCGTAAGGGCAAGCTTGCCTTCACAAAGCTCCACCTCTTCACTGTTGTCACAGGTAAAAAAACAAAAAAAAACATATATCCTCAGTGTTGATAGTGTCTATTTTGGTGGTTTAGTGAAAACCAGTAACCACATAGCACAGTGAACAACCTGGCTGCTACCCGCAAATAATTTCAGATTTTCAGTGCACTGTTTTTCATTTTCTAGTGAAACATGCCTTTTATATTCTTTTGTCTTTAAAACAAAGAGCTGCTGACATTCACATTTTTCTGCTAGAATGTAGCCAACTACTAACTGTTTGTGAACAGCATTCAAAGTTGAATCGTCTTTAACTTTACATGCAAGAATGTGTTAAATGTACATGGCCCCAAAGAATATCTGCAACTTAATGTTCTTATTGCTTAGTAGCGTATCTTATCATAAATTCCCTATAGATTTACATTTTCAAATATTTCTTGTAGAGAGTGTCCAGAGGACTACAGAGGAAACTGAGGCAAACATTGCAGCGGCTATTGTCTTTTGCTTGAAGTATGCCCAAGACACAATTGGCAGAGGTGGCAGAAAAAAACTGTCTTGAAGGACTTGAAAGAATAAAAGACTACTGAAGTTTAAAGTCTTTAGACGTGTTTCATAACTGGGGTTGGAGTTCCTTGACAATTTTGTTAATTTTGTGAATCTAATTTTTCATTCATTTTGAAAATTATGTGAATTCATTGTTCAGGCTTTATGAATCAAATTCTTGAAAAAAAAACAAGGTTAACTTCTTCAAAAATGCTCCAATAAAAGGTTATTTTGATCACCTGTTTCATGGCTCTGTAGTTTATCCAGTAAAGCCACCAAAAATTCCACATTCACTGAGATTTTAAAGTTGAATTTTTCTACTGACATTGGATCTTGACATCTGTCCAACTTTGATATGACATTCATGTTTCTCAGTATGTTTACTTTTAATTTACAACAAAAATGTGGCTCTCTTAAAAGTTTGATGTCATGCCAACAAAATCCATACTAACCAAATTTCAACATCTGTCTTTAAAGTTAGAAAAAACTTTAAACTAAAATTCAATGTCTGTCCAACAGTAGAGGGTGACATCAACCTAACGTTGGGTTTGACATCAACCTGATTTAATTTCCAACCAAATTCAGCGTCTGTGTGACATTGGAGCTTCACATTACCAATATTGGGTTATGACATCAACCTGATTTTCATTTCCAACCAAAATTCAACATCTGTCCAATATTGGAGCTTGACATCAACCCAACGTTGGGTTATGACATTAACCTGATTTTCATTTCCAACCAAAATTCAACATCTGTCCAACGTTGGGGCTTGACGTCAACCTGACATTGGATTATGATGTCAACCTGATTTTCATTTCCAACCAAAGTTCAATGTTGGGTGACGCCAAGCTCCAACGTTGGGCTTTGATATCAACCCAATTTTCATTTTCAACTAAAACACAATGTCTGTTCAACGTTGGGGTCCAACGTCTTTATGACGTTTAATTGACGTCCTGTGCCAGCTGGGATAACACTAACATCATGTTTAGTTCCATTCTGCTTGTTTCACTGTCAAAGTGCTAAAGCTACTATCAAAAATGCAAAATTAGGAATCATCCAATTGTTGAATTGTAAATATTTTGATTAAGGGAGTAACCGTAACTGTATTTAGACGCTGAACCCACCTGTTTGTGGACAGGAGGGGACTGACTCTGTTCCCCCAGAAATCTGCAACACTTGGGATTGGCCAGGATGCACCTTCTGAGGGGGCAGACCAAAACTTCTTATCTTCAAAACAGTCTCCCATCTGAGACTCCAGACTGGTTTTACATGCTGTTCTTTCTTGCTTTTGTCTTTGTCTTCTTGTTTTCTGCCATGCTGGTTGAAAACTTGCATTTTGCTAGTCTGAAGATGTGATTCGGAACAATAGGAAGTGAAACCTCCATCTAGAATCAAGAGTTGAGGATCAAAACTAGGAGCTCTCTCCCAAAGGGAAGATTTCAAATCTAGACTGGCTGACCTACTCATCATTACGGGAGAGAAGCCACCCCAAGGAGAAAGCAAGTTATCTGCAAAACCTTAATCTACTTGGTTAAAGCCTGGTACTTTCATAAGTTGTGACTTCAGTTGGCAATTCAGAACTAAGCTGTGGTACTGTTGATTTGACTCACTGCTTCTCAGGTAACAGTCATCTCATCTGTTTATCAGGTCCCTCATACTAACTATGCAATAGATAACCACATCAAGCATTCAAATCATTCACTAGCCATAGCCTTGTGTTCCAGTTTCTTTTTCCCTCTTGTGTCTTGTTTGTAAAATCTTGTAGTGTTTAGTACTTTTAGCCATAGTATTGATAATACATGTGTATGTAACTTAAGTGAACTTGTTTGTATTTTCTTGTGCTTGCATCTCACTCACTTAACCTTAAAAGACCGTATACCCTCAATTCAATTCAATTTCATTTATATAGCACCAAATCACAACACAAAGTCATCTCAGGGCACTTTTACATGCAGCAGGTCTAGACCATGCTCTTTAATTTACAGAAAGAGAGACCCAACAGTTCCCCCCTCCTCTCATTCTCCCCTCACAAAATCATAATTCTAAATGACCTCTCTGGTGTGGCCCACAAGGAGGACTATTTCCCTTTTGCTCTAATATGAGTCATGTCACTGGATGAATAATTTCATATTGGGGCACTGAACTCATAATTCCATATTATAAAAGTATTTGATTACACAAATTCCTATATCAGTGAGGAATCACTGGTCTGATTAGGAGAGACGGCATACATCCCACTTTGGATGGAGCAGCTCTCGTATCTAAAAATATGGCTGAATTCATAAGAAAACCTAAACCATGACAACCCAGAGTCGAGACCAGGAGGCAGAGTTGTAGTCTTACACACTTCTCTGTGCTTCCATTAGATCAGTTACCCGCCCTAAACCACAGAGACTGTGTCTGTCCCCCGACCATTTAAATCAATTAAATCGAAAACTAATAGCAGAAGTATCAATCATAAAAATCTAAAACATATTAACATTAAGTCTGGATTTGCTCAGCAAAATAAAACAATTAAATGTGGTCTCTTAAACATTAGATCATTATCTTCTAAAGCTTTATTAGTAAATGAGCTAATCTCAGACCAGCATATTGATTTATTTTGTCTTACAGAAACCTGGCTATGTCATGAAGAATATGTTAGCCTTAATGAATCCACTCCTCCCAGTCATATTAATACTCACATTCCTCGAGACACTGGCCGAGGAGGTGGAGTTGCAGCCATTTTCAACTCCAGCCTTATTGTCAGCCCTAGACCTAAATCTAAATTTAATTATAATTCTTTTGAATGCGTTGTTCTCTGTATTACCCATCCAACCTGGAAAACTGTACAGTCAGTTCTATTTGTTATAGTGTACCGTCCTCCTGGCCCGTACTCTGAATTCTTATCTGAATTCTCAGAGTTTTTATCAAACTTAGTCCTCAGTACTGATAAAGTAATTATAGCAGGTGACTTTAACATACATGTGGACGTCAATAACGATAGTCTCTGTACTGCCTTTATTTCATTATTAGACTCAATTGGCTTCTCTCAGTGTGTAAATAAACCCACTCACTGTCATAATCACACCCTGGATCTTATGCTGACTTATGGCATAGAAATTGAACATTTGATAGTTTCTCCTCAAAATCCTATTTTATCAGACCACCATTTGATAACTTTTGAATTTTTATTGGTAGATTACACACCATTAGACAAAATGTTTTCACTAGATGTCTTACTGATAGTGCTGTAGCTAAATTTAAGGAAACAGTTCCATTAGCACTGAATTCAATTCCCTCTATCAATACTGCAGAGGACTCTTATGATAATTTTAGTCCTTCCCAATTTGATAATTTTGTTGACACTGCTGCAGGTACTCTACAGCAAACGCTCAACTCCATCGCTCCTTTAAAAAGAAAGATAATAAAGCATAAGAGATTAGCTCCATGGTATAATTCGGAAACCTGTAAATTAAAGCAACTATCTCGTAAATCTGAAAGGATTTGGCGTTCCACTAAAATAGAGGAATCTCGCATAGTCTGCTTTAAAACCTTAAAACTTATAAGAAGGCCCTCTGTAATGCCAGAGCTGCCTATTACTCCACATTAATTGAGGAAAATAAAAACAGCCCTAGGTTTCTTTTCAGCACCTTGGCCAGGCTGACAAAGAGTCATAACTCTGTTGATCCGAGTATTCCGAGGGCTCTCAGTAGTAACGATTTCATGAGCTTTTTTGATGATAAAATTCTAAAAATTAGAGATAAAATTCAACAGTCTCTACTCTCAAAAGGCACAGATTTATCAAGCTCCCTAGAAACAGCCACAAAACCTGATTTAAACTTGGACTGTTTCTCTCAGATAGACCTTCCTGAGCTAACTTTAACCTAACTTAAAATTTCGTCATCAAAACCTTCGAATTGTCTTTTAGATCCCATCCCAACTAAACTCTTTAAGGATGTCGTACCCTTAATTAGCACCTCCTTACTAAATATAATCAATATGTTCTTGATAACTGGCTATGTACCGCAGTCCTTTAAAGTAGCTGTAATTAAACCCCTCCTTAAGAAGCCTACTCTCGATTCAGACATCTTAGCCAATTATAGACCCATCTCTAACCTTCCTTTTTTGTCTAAGATTCTCGAGAAAGCAGTCGCTAATCAGTTATGTGATTTTCTAGATAACAATAACTTATTTGAGACTTTTCAGTGTGGATTTAGAGCGCATCATAGCACAGAGACAGCGCTGGTTAAAGTCACAAACGACCTCCTGACTGCATCAGACAAAGGACTTGTCTCTGTACTTGTCTTGTTAGACCTTAGTGCCGCATTTGACACTGTTGACCATCAAATCCTGTTGCAGAGACTGGAACATTTCATTGGCATTAAAGGTTCTGCATTATGCTGGTTTAAATCCTATTTATCGGATCGATTTCAGTTTGTTCATGTTAATGATGAATCGTCCATAAAAGTAAAAGTTAGACACGGAGTTCCTCAAGATTCTGTTCTGGGACCTTTACTATTCACTTTATATATGCTTCCTTTAGGGAATATTATTCGAAATCACTCCATAAATTTCCACTGTTATGCAGATGATACCCAAATATATTTATCAATGAAGCCAGATGAACCCAATCAGTTATCTAGACTCAAAGTGTGCCTTAAAGATATAAAGACCTGGATGACCTGCAATTTTCTGCTGCTAAACTCGGAAAAAACTGAAGTTATTGTGCTTGGCCCTAAACACCTTAGAAACACATTATCTAATGATTTAACTAATCTAGATGGCATTACCCTGGCCTCCAACACTACCGTAAGGAATCTGGGAGTTATCTTTGATCAGGATATATCCTTTAACTCCCACATAAAACAAATATCAAGGACTGCCTTTTTTCACTTACGTAATATCTCTAAAATCAGACATATCCTTTCACAACAAGATGCAGAAAAAATAATCCACGCATTTGTTACTTCTAGACTGGATAAAGACTCTGCAGCTGGTCCAGAATGCAGCGGCTCGTGTTCTGACTAAAACTAGAAAACAAGATCATATTTCCCCCATCTTAGCTTCGCTGCATTGGCTTCCTGTAAAATCCAGAATAGAATTCAAAATCCTTCTTCTCACGTACAAAGCTCTTAACGGTCAGGCACCATTTTATGTAAAAGAACTCTTAGTACCATATAATCCCACTAGAGCGCTGCGCTCCCAGAATGCAGGTCTACTGGTGGTTCCCACAGTATTTAAAAGTAGAACGGGAGGCAGAGCCTTCAGCTATCAGGCTCCTCTCTTGTGGAACCATCTCCCTGTTTCGGTCCGAGGGGCAGACACCCTCTCTATGTTTAAGAGTAGGCTTAAAACTTTCCTTTTCGATAAAGCTTATAGTTAGGTCTGATCTGACTCGCCTTGGATCAGCCCTTAGTTATGCTGCTATAGGCCTAGACTGCCGGGGGACTTCCATGCACTGAGCTCCTTTCTCCTCTCCTCCATCTCTATGTATTCTATTACTATTAATGCATGTTACTAATTTCACTTCTTCCCCGGAGTTCTTTGTGCTTTCTGATCCACAGGAAGCTCCATAAACCATAGACCATACTGATGTGCTGACGTCCTTCGTCTGTCCTTGGCTAGCTGTTCCTGCTATTGCTGCTGCTTGCTGCTGCTTACTGACTATTGTTGTTGTTGTTGCTGCTCTTTCACTGTGTACAACCCCCCCCCTTCTCTCTCTTTCTCTCTCTCTCTCTCTCAACCCAACCGGTCAAGGCAGATGGCCGCCCACCCAGAGCCGGGGTCTGCCTTAGGTTTCTTCCCGTTAAAGGGGAGTTTTTCCTTTCCGCTGTCGCCAAGTGCTTGCTCATGGGGGGAACTGTTGGGTTTCTCTTTCTCTAAATTAAAGAGCGTGGTCTAGACCTGCTCCATGTAAAAGTGCCCTGAGATGACTTTGTGTTGTGATTTGGTGCTATATAAATAAAATTGAATTGAATTGAATTGAATTGAATTGAACTGAATTAGTTGAACTCTAACATTCATTGAACATAAATGTATCCATTTCAAATTCCCTTTCCAAAGAAATACTCTGAGATATTTCTTTGTAGGAAGCTGTGAAAATGACACAGATTGAGATACTGACTTCCTTGTAACTCTTGGCTGGCTAAACATAATAACAAAAAATGTATTGTCCATTGGTAAATTAGAAAAATCATGGTAATATTTTTAACGTTTCTTATCTGTAGATAACAATAAATGAGTGTTGGGCAGACCAAGTTTAGCATTAAGTTCACCAAAAGATGCAAACTCTTGTCTGATGTACAGATCTCTGATGACTATCAGCTCTTTCTCTCTCCATCATTCATGGAACAGATTATCATTGAAAGAAGAGATGAAATTATGATTAAACCAAATTTAGTTAATGTAGTTTAAGTTAATTAATGAGAATATCAGTAACTTGAATGTGCCTTAACCTGTCTCAATATTTTCACATCTTTTTTAAAACTATTGGAAGATTTAAATGTTTCCATAGAGAGAAAGATTAGTGCTGACAGTGAACCCTTTGTACAGGAATGAGCCTCCGTATGTCCCCATTTGGATGAGTGTGGGGCCATGGAAACAGGTCTAGAGTTGTATGCTTGTATGCATGAATGATAATGCCCTGACATTTGCTGCTAAGTGGTAGTGTCTGACGTCTGGAACAAGAACTCTCATAACTTTTTTGGCTTTTGCAGATGTCCTTTAGATATATGATGTGACTTAAAGCTCCATATCACTGGCAGTGCAATGGAATCATTTTTACTTAACTGTTAAAGGATAGGTTCACAATTTTTCAAATCTGTCCGAAAACAACAGTCAATATTAAGTATGAGATCCCTTCATATAGTGCACTTTCAACGTAAGACATTGGGGCCAAAATCTGTAGCCCCAAAAATGTATTTAAAGGTTCATCTGAAGCTAATATGAAACTTCAACCTGCCAAATTAGCCACACCAAGTCAGTCTCTAAAGTTACAGTCTTTTTAGTACCAAATTTCCTTCACTGCAGCTCAACAGGAAGAGACTGTTTGTGGTGACACAAAGAGGGAAGATTTTAGTGAAAACACTTTAACTGTGGAAGATACCCACTTTATTGGAATAACTCAGACTGCTGGAGCCTAATATTAAAACAAGGACTTTGGATTGTGTCCCCCATCACTTAGACTGTAATTACATTGGCATTTGGAGATATCCCAATGGTTAGTATGAACAGGAGGAATTATTACAGCAACCAGAACCCGTTTTAATATTCATTTGTGCACCCAGCTATTGTTTTAAGGCATAATTAACTAAAACTATGGACCTATCATTTAAGGTAAATAGGAAGGTTCTGGAAAAGTAAAGAAATCTTGGAAGAAAAACAATTTGAATAGCATTATAGCACCAATTATAGAAACTGGCAAATTTTGCCACTCTCTTCATTTAAAATGGCTTTAAAAAAGGATCTCTGTAGACAAGGGCGATTACAGCCGAGTATTGGCTGCCTCTACACTCCAGTCCAGCAAGTGGTGGTAGAGGCACAATAACAATGCTGAGCTCAGGAGAAGAACTTCGGGATAGTCCATGGATGGGACGGTCTCGCGACGTTTTCTTCTGTAGCCGACAGGCCGTACAAGGTCACAGCTGTAAGCAGAGCAGAGCCGAACCAGGACAAACAGAGCAGCCTGCTAGAAAGCGCTTTCTAGAAGCAACGACTGAACTGTGCGGTGCATTTGTCAAGTTGATCCATAAAGCTAACTTTCTGTCACTCAGAGATGGCTAGAGGAAGCCGCAGCCGTCCCTCAGCGCCAGCCAGGTAAAACACTTTCCGTCAGCGGTGTTGTAACGGGTCTCACGCTGCGTATTTAAAGCGCAGGAGTTGCTACTATTTCAGCCAATAGTAGCAGAAACATTTTAAACGTTAAAACAGACTGACATTTGTTAGTAAACCTGAGATAGTTTGTCTATTTAGGCCAATAACTACCTTATACAACTATAAGGTAAATCCAATTATTGTCATAACTCGAGTCAAAAGTGAAGTTAGTTTTCAGCAAGGTCACTACATAAAAGCTGTATAGCACGAGCTGTGTTGTATCCTTGGGGTGATTTTTCTGAGGAGAAATAGTTATATAGCTGAAGTATTCTACATCTCTATACTTACATTGTTACTTAGACTCAGAGTTTTATGCGTTATTAGTTTTGGGCTTGTGGACAAAGTGTAGGCTATTGAATTTTCTTATGTATTATAATGCTTTTTTGACCGTAATGTGACAAGTAAATGTCAATAGGCGATAATGTCAGAAACAATTACTCTGTTCTCAGTGTGGTAGTTGGGTAACACTACGGGTAACGGATACTGCGATGACTCTTACTCAATCATTTGGTCCAACTTAGCAGTTTGGTGATTATTTAAGGTATTTATCAAGCAACAGTTCTCTCTCGCTTCTCCAGTGTAAACATGACATAATGTTATAAATTGGATACTACAACTTATATATGAGAATATATATTTATATATGAGAATATATATATATATACACACACACACACACAGGCAACATATACCCCAATACTGATATATCTGCAATAGGCCAATATCGGCTGATGATATCAGCTGACTGATATATTGGTTGGGCTCTACTCCATACTTATATTTGATAGTGTACTTAGCGAGGTTGTGGTGTGGTGAAGGAGACAAGTTCACTTGGCGGTGTTGTCATTTGTAGAGTAGATTATATAATGTACTTTAAGCCTCTCTAATGCACAGGAAATTGACTGTTTTTGTTCTCTTTGTAGCCCAGCTCCATCCCATGTTCCAGCCCCTGCTCACCCACCTCCATCCGCCCTAGCCCCGGCTCCAGCTCAGTCCCAGGGGCCAGGCCTCATGGCCCAGATGGCTACCACAGCTGCTGGGGTGGCAGTAGGCTCAGCTGTTGGTCACGTGGTTGGCAGTGCCCTAACAGGAGCATTCAGTGGGGGCAGCAGCAGTCCAGAGCCAGCCAAACCTACCCACCAGGTAAGAGGTGGAGTCTCCTTAGACAAAGGATCAATACTTCACGTCCATCCCAACATTTTAGTAGTCAAGTGGCTACTTGTCTGACGTATTTCCGGTTACTGTCACAGTGCCCAAGTGCCTGTTAAAACCTCTGGAAGTTTATCAGAGCTCACTGGGACACTCTTGATTAATGACATCAACCACAGATTACATGATAACCATCTCTGTAGGTTCTGCCATAACTATATTAACAATAATCTCAATAAATCTAATATGTCATTAATTTCAACTTCTTGTCTGTAGATTATTGTTGATTATTGTTGTAATATTGTTAAATAGCTTAATATTTTGTGACCTATAAGATATGTTGCCAAGACAACTTATATATGTATGTTTATATATATATGTGTGTGTGTGTGTGTGTGTGTAGTATGTAGTGAAGTGAAATTTCCATAACAAATCAGAAGCCTCGGTATTCATTTCTAACTTTCTAGTTGCCCTGCTGTGGTCAAATATCATTATACCTCAGATGTGTGATTTGTTTCCTTCCTTGCTTTTATTATTCAAGGAGCCCCCTCGGCCTGCTCCAGCCCAGCCAGGCCCTTGTCACTTTGAGGTCAGACAGTTCCTGGACTGTGCCACCAACCAGAATGACCTGAGTTTATGCGAGGGCTTCAATGAGGCACTCAAACAGTGCAAGTACTCCCATGGTGAGTCTGTGGTGAATGTTTGTTAGAGCCACTTAACGCAACACAGCTCAAAACAAGCGTGGCTTTAACTCGGATAATTGTGGTCATAGCATGAGATTAACTGTGCTTGATTTCTATAAAAGTATTCATGTAACAGATTCTAACTATATTTGGTTGCCATAACAGCTGTAGTAAGCTGTAGTTTGATCATGAATTGTTCCTGTTTTTTATGGCCCTGTTTACACCTGGTATTAATATGCGTCTTGGGTGATCCGATCACAAGTGGACAGCTTTAAGTACATCTGTTTACACCTGGCATTAACATGCATCTCCACATGCATCCTGAGTGACCACTTGTGATCGGATTTCACCTGCCTGCTCTATATACAAATAAACACAGACATCATTTCTGTTTTCAAAGACCAAAATTGTTCATTATTCGCCAAAAGCTATATTCAGCTTGTTTGATAAAAAGGATAAATATTTAGGATATATATAAATATTCCAGAGAGAGAGAGAGAGAGAGAGAGAGAGAGAGAGAGAGAGAGAGTCATGATGATTATATTGGTCATGATCTAATGTTAATTTATTTTCTGTGTTCTTCTACACATGCAATGGGTCATCTGTTACACACACAGTCCAGTTCATACAGTGAAACCATCTAGAGTGAAGCAATCATACTTCTGATAAATCCTGACCTCCATTATGTTGAGCATCACAGCAAAACTAAAAATTATCGTGATTTGACAAGACAGAAGAAACTATCCAGCTACATTTAGCTTCTGAAATATTTTTTTAGACAGACAAGTGAAAAATGAATGGTTTAATTTAATTTCTATTCTAGTTGTCGATTTGAGGAGGGAAACCGGTTAGGGGAACGGGAAAACCAGGAAAAAACAAGAAGTGGATTATGTTTTTAACTCACATGAAAAACAGAATTAAAGCTGCGAGCAGCGTTGGACGGGCCTGAGCCCCCCGCGCACGCCGGGACCCGGCGCCATGGCGTCCTTCACAGTCGCTGCCCGCAAGCCCAGTGCGAGGGGCGTGAGTCTTCAGCTAAGTGGAGTTCGGTGCAGACAGGAGCATGTACAGCAAAGTCGTAGCAAACTCCCTGTTATGGCTAAACATGACATGTCAACGGTGTGAAAATGACAAATTTGTGCTGAAGGAGAAGTGTGTGTGGCTCACGGCAGTGTCATCAACATTATGCCTGTGTTATGCCCCTGTACTGTCATCTACATTGAAATACATGGAAAGCTTCTGAAAAGTTTGTGTGCAAAATAAATCAATTTTCTCCTAATCATCAGGTGCATTTTTAAAAAATTAGACTTGTAAGCCACATGACCTGATAACAGTTAGATTGAAATGTGTACAACATGCCTCTCAATATTACAGAATAACCATGTAGTTATATATATAATCTCCACTTATAAACACTATAACATATAACATATCCAAACATCACTCATAACTACAGTACTGTCATTCACATTACTCACATGTCTTACATGGCTGTCAAATAAGAAGAGAAACAACATTATAACTACTAAGAAAGACATTCAGCTTTCAGCTTCCCTTATAAATGCATTGAACACACATCTGGACTAAGCAGCACCTAACACAGTTCAACTGCCGCTCATCAAATCACATGGTATGACTGTACACAGCATGCTACAATAATTAACACATGAACAACATCACTTACAAGAGAAAAGGAGACTTACTTATCAATGGACACAAGCTCCACTGTTTGACCGCTGTCACAACGCGCTGGATAAGAGTGTTAAATTAACACCAGCATGCTTCGTTAGCGTTAGCTAACGACAATGCTGCGTTTACATCACTTACAAGAGAAAAGGAGACTTACTTATCAATTGACGCACACAAGCTGTCACTGTCCAAACACTGTCCAACACGCTGAGTAAGGGGCTTAGATAAACACAGCTGCAGCTCGTTTAATGACAACGATCAAAAAAACTCCGGTCGGAGTTGTGATTGACAGGTAGGCGGGACTTATAGTTAATAACTGCAACGAAGAAAGATCCTGCATATTAAACAATATATATGTTTTTAAAATGACACAGTAGCCTTGAATTTTGGCCATTTGGACTGAAAATACCCACTTTGGTAGATATATCCGTCCAAATTTAAATTTTGTTGACAATAGACAATAGTCCTCTAACTGATCAATGTCAGCCTACTGAGGAAACGGCTGTCCTATTGAAACCCATTATAATCTGAAAATCGCTCACCACGCTTGGAGGCCAATATTATGAAAATCAGACCTTCTATTACAAAGTTTTTGATAACTTTGGTTCAGGAGACTGTACTGAGCGATATATCACAATCTGAAGCCGAAACTATGAGCGGTCTCGGAAGAGATAGCATTTAAGGCCCAATGAAATGTTGGAAAAATGTGGAAAAATGTGCAATTCTTTTTTAATTTTATGGAATTCCTGTTGGATTTAGGTCTGGGGTGTCAGTGTATGTCTTTTAGGTCTTGAGCAGACGAACAATGTGGTCTTCGTTGCATCTCTCTACGACATTCCTACAGGCCGTAGCGTCCAAAACAAAAACCTAGGGGGCACTGTAGAGTACTTTCTGGCCATGGGGGAGGGATAATTTTACCAGAATATGAAATTTTTCGCCAGACCGGACACACATGCAAAATTTGGTGACTTTTTGAGCATTTTTAGGGGGTGAAATTCAGGTTGAAAGTCGCGTAAGGAGAAAGAAACAAGCAATCGAGTAACAATAGGGTCTTCGCCCCTTGGGCTCAGGCCCTAATAATTTGTTTATCCTGTTGTCAGACAAGCTTAACAGCTTTGCACAGTGGGTCCTGTGCATAGTCTGCCGGAAGATAAAGGACCTCAGTTGAATAGGCGGTCAATGCGGCCCAGAATGCAATACATCCTGGGCCGCAGAATGTGAAGAGTGTGGACACGTGGCCCAGACCACCTCTGAACATGGTCTGAGTGATCGGATCTCAGTCCGTCCTCAATGTGTCTTGGATGTGTTTAGAACCTGTATTTAGGGCTGTCCACTTGTGATCAGATCGTGATCGGATCACCCAAGACGGATGTTAATACCAGGTGTAAACAGGGCCTATGATTTGTCTGATAAGGAGCTACAGCAAGTTGTTGCACTTATGTTAAGAACAACATGATATGAATGTTTATTTATGTTGACCTCTTGTTCTTCTTGTGTTTCTGTAAGGTGTGACATCACTGGTATGAAGGATGAGCCCCAGCTGTCATGATGGACATATTTCAGTAATGAAACATACTGTAGACTGTTCAAGACACATACCCATATGGTTTAATTAGTCATAAATAAATGCTGTGCCTCAGACAGTGAGCATTCTGGTTTTGTTTGTTTTGTATGATGACTGTGAAATTGATGGAATATTTTTGGTAACGTGTACAGTGATTAAACTTGAATAAATAGCTGCTACTTGCAAATTCTGTCAACATGTATTTTATTGATTTTGTATTGATTTCTGATTTGTTGCTATGACTTTTTTTTGTTTTATCTAAAATTGACCTAAACTGGAATATTTAATGTTATGGTTTATTTTCCATTTGCTGTGCATTTTCCAATAATGTCTGTCTAATGAAAGAAGTGGAGCAGCAGCAGCGCTCTGTCTTAGAGCTGCTGAGGAAAAGAAATCCACAGACAGATGCCAATTTCCTTATTTCATCATTCCTCGCCTCTTGATCCTCAAATTACACATAAATCATCCTAGTCTGCCATCAGACCAGTGGCTGCTCTAAAGTGCTTATTTCTGAGGAGCAAAGAGAGATCCCTGAGGAGGCCTGAGCGAGGATAGATGAGATTAGCCATCATGGATAAGCTTGCACCTTGAGCAGCCAGACAAAAACAAATGCCAGGGAGAAGACTTTCAACATTTTAATGACTTCAAAATTGTAAATGTGTTTACACACATGAGTGATATCTTTGGTGGTTGAGTTCTGTACACAGATGGCAGGCAGAGCCAAGATGCCATAGACAATCTTCCCTGAAATGTCCAGATTTTTGCTCAGTTTTATGGTAATACAGTACCCTGTATTAATATAACAGGTATCTAGTAGTTACATAATTATCTCTAAATTCTTCCCAAATATCCAGACTATTCAGTTATCGTACACACTCTGTAATAATAGATAGATATTAGATAGATATTTAGATATTAATCCCCGAAATATCCTCAAAATAGGTACACGGTAGTTAATCATATAACTACAGAATAAGTAATATATAAGTTCCTAAATTGTTACCCCCTTATTCTATAACTGAATAGGAGGAACAATTAGTTCCCCTGCACCTACATATATTTATTGGTACATACTGTACTGGTACACTGTTAGTACACAAGATACACCATGACTATGGAGTAATTACACTGTATGTTGTGGGCTGTATTCTTAAACCTCACCCATGTCATAGTTGTAGCATCACGTACTGAAAACAGGAAGGCAGCCTTATATGACAAACATTCGATTTACATGATGTGGTCTACACATGAAATACAGCAACATGACGCAGTCAGTGGATGTTCTCTTGTGCCACATAGCTTACATAGGGAGTTATAATGTCTGTTATTCATGAAAATGCATGTGCATTTCAGTCTATCTCCACTAATATATTGCTGTATTAATGACCCTCTTGTTTAGCACTGTCTAATGTAAAATTCAGTCTTTAGTGACAAAATCATCAGATTCACAGAATCAGAAATTTGGTGTGGTTTACATTTGATATATAGCAACATGAAGTATACTTATGTGGTGCTAAATCTGGGCCAAAAGTTTGATCATTTGAAAACAAAAATTGTAGAGACCAAGATCAAAACTTGAACGGTCAGTTTCAAATTTTAGTTTTCCATTACAATTTTCGTTTTAAAATAATCAAACTTTTTGGCCTGGATTTAGCACCATATCCTTAGTGGATGTTAACTGATGTAACTAATTTGTGCAACATCCAATAAATGCCCGGCCCTGAACACATCTGCATTCGACTGCAGTGCACCCCGACATAAGCAAAGGTGTGAGGGCCCAATCATTGCTGCTTGTCGCTTTAATTTTACATGAATTCAAGCTGTCAGTCCTCTGATCACACTTTGCTGCATGCCTGCTGCCACAATACTCACACAAGCTATGAGCCCACTTGCTGCCTTTCATATAGCCTAGCATTTCAAAACCTCCACCTCCACCAGTAGGCTTTGAGTCTATCTTACATGTCAAACCATTTTAAACATTTAGTAGCTAGAATGGATATACACTGCAGATATTTGTAATTCAGTTCTTCCTAATCAAAATGAACATTTCAGATATCCACAATGATTGTTCCCATACACAATTGTCATTTAAGATATCCACAATTTACATATGACGTGGCTTTTGCCATTCATATATACTGAACTTTCCATTTCAGATATCTGCAATACATTTCCAGTCATGTGATTAAATGTTAAAATCGCCACTTATACGGTTTAAGAATTTTTGGATATCTTGAATCTATTTTTGAGTACAAAGTTCAAAGTTGTAGATATCTTGAAATACAATTTCTACTTGTAAGAATGTGATTGTTAATATCTTTATTTAATGGTAAATCGACTGTACTTGTATAACGCCTTTCTAGTTTTCCGACCACTCAAAGTGCTTTTTAACATAACACAAAGTATGGCCTTAACACCCATAGATAGCGCAATGACGCAGTGCCGGTTTCACAGACCCCAATTTGGGGTCAAGAAGGAAGTGAAGAGTGTGTCATGGAGACGGAGATCGCAAGCAGAGGAGTACCTGACAGTAAAACAAATCCAACCTGCTTCGTTGCTTATGAAAGCGATCATTTGGACATATCTTGGATTTTATTATTTCGAAGGGAAGAGGGAGCTTGACAAGGTGTCAGGTGCTGCAGAGCACCTCTGCAGGTTTGGGTTATTGTGGGCTTATTAATTTGTAACCACTTTAAAACAGAAAATAACGGTTAATTGATCTGATTCACCAGCTTCCTCATTAACGTTACTAGCGCTCTCTCTCGCCACCAGCAAAGCCTAACTTTACTTTTAATGTTTTCAAATGGAGAAATGTCCTCCCCTCTTCCTAGCAATGTTTTTGTCATATGGCAGGTTGTACAGTGTTACAGGTTGAGTTTCTCCAGACATTAATTCTGGTTCAACTTTCTTGCTGCGGCCCCTGCAGCCCCCTCCCCCGCAGATTAACGCACAGCGCACAACAGGACTTCTGCCAGCTGGTTATCTGAGGACGGGAATAAGAATTTTTTTCTCACAGTGAAACAAGCGTCTAAACAGCTGTTCTCTATTTTGAATATAATAGTAGTCAATAAAATTCAGTAAATAGTGAAGCTGCCCATTTCATTAGGGCCTGAGCACTGGAACCCTATTGTTCCCTGAGTGTTGCTTTCTTTCTTCTTTCTTTCTTATTACGCCACTTCAACCCTGAATTTGACCCCCTAAACATGCTTGAAAACTCACTAAATCTGGCACACACATCAGGTCCGTCGTCTGCCGTCTAAAATATAAGTCACACCATTTTCAAACCTGTATCAATGGACTCGCAACAAAAAATCTTACAAATCACAGATATTTTCAGTCCAAATTGGCCAAAAGTTATGGCATGTTATGTACTTCTTTTCACAAGAGAAGGACTCCCCTCTCTTCTCTCATGCTCTGCTAACATGCAGAATGGGGGGAGGGGTGACAGCTCCTTCAGCCCACTGACATGCACTGAGGCTGCTTGGTGGGTCATTCAGTGCTGTAGATAAATAGTCATAACTACATTTGAAGCTCTGTATTGTAGTTTTTCCTTTATTATATCACCAGCACCTAGCACTTTGATCACTCTCCATTGAAATATATCACTATTCCTCTGTGTCTACAACTTCTTGTCTCTACACAAACACAGTGGCTTCTCATGCAGTTTCTCATTGTCTCTGCACACTTCATAGTACACATTTCAATCAACATCAACTTTTATTAGGTCATGTGGGTTCCAATTCTTTTTTTTTCTAAGAATGCACTTGATGGAAATTCATTTCTTTTACAGACAAACTTATTATAGGCTTCCAATGTATTAATTGAAATGACAATACAGGGGCAAAAACTTGGATTATTTTGACAACACTGGTGTGAGCCAGACACATGTCTCACTCTGCAGAAATTTGTCATTCTCACACCGTTGAGATTTGTTGTTTCACCGTGACAGGGGAAGTTGCTATAACTTTACTGTACATGCTCCTATCTGCACTGCACTTTACATGGCTGCCTAGTCACACCCCTCAGCCCGGGTCCGGAGATATACACCTGAGTGTGACGGATGCGCACGGGGCGAAGGCCCGTCCAATGCTGCTTGCAACTTTAATTAATTTTGAATTTGGTTATAACTTAGTTTGAGCTAAGTTTGAACTTACAAACAGCTGTTCTCCTCTGCAGCTACATGTCTTTGCTTGTAACAGGCTAATATCTACTCTATAACTGTCCAGATACACTCAAGAAATATCTGCAGAAGGTACATTGGATCTCCCATCTACACCTCTGAAACAGGGAGTGAAATGTATATTGCTTGGAGAGTGGGTTTAAGTGTCTCCACACATATAAAAGGTCAAACTCCTTTATTATATTCAAGATATTCTTGCCATTTTTCCATATAAATGTCTGAGGAGGAAATCTGTCCAGCATTGGGCACAATGCACAGCTAAAGTCACCTGCTATTATCATATCAGGGCAGTCCATATCAGCTAGATGCATAGAACGCATCATCTTGGGCATTAGGTGCATATATATTACCTAGCAGAATGTTTTCCCCATGCAATACACCTTTAACTAAAACATATCTCCCCTCAGTATCCTTACAGGATGAGGTTACCGTGAATGGTAGATTTATATGAGTGATCACTCCTCTCTTATTTGTTGAATGTGATGAGAAAAAAATTTGACCAACCCATTCCCTAAGATATTTTTTGTGTTCCTCATCATTAAGATGTGTTTCTTGTAAGAAGCCTATTTGAGTCTTATCTTTTTTGAGAGAGTTCAGGATGGATTTCCTCTTTACCGCATTGTTAGAGCCCCTGATGTTCCAGGTACATATCTTAATGAACATCAACAAAAGGCATGCTACGTGCAACTATAACCAATAAACATAAAATGGACCAGTAAGGAGATTCAGATGAACAGTTAACATCATAGAACTTAGGAATGTCTTCCAAGCATAAACGTAACCAAAAGCTCGAATCACTAACATCTTGACACATAAAACAGTCATGAAAAGGAGAGCAGAAAGCAAACGAAAACAACAACAACAACAACAACAAAATACTGTAAAATGATAAACTAACTTACTTAAGTGTACTTATACCTTGTATAAAGTACAGTTGTGGGGGTCAGTTGGCCAGCAAGAATATAGACTCCCCACACTAGATTGCTATTGTAATTTTATGGTGGTTTTATGGTGAGTCTCAAGATGCGTCATTACCAGCATATTTAACACCACATTCATACCTGTAGCAACAGTCCAACTACCTTCCAAGCCAGGGGTTTATTTTGATGGGGGTAGTTTGCTGATGTAGTCGTTGATTTCTTCTAAGGTCGAGAAGGCTGAGCTGGAGCCGTCGGGGTGGAAAATCTTGATGACAGCCGGGTATAAGAAGGAGTATGTGATCCAAGCTTCTCGCAGCAATTTGCGGCCGTTTGGCGACTCCTTCCTCCTCCTCACAACCTCCACGGAGAAATCTTGAAAGAAGGACACACTTCCACCGTCGACTTTTATCGTATCTCTATTCCTCGCCGCGTACAGGATCCTTTGCTTGTCAGTGCAGTTATGCAGCCTCACCAGGACGGCCCTTGGGTACTCTTTGCCGGCGGGTTTCATCCACGGTCCCGTACCATCCGTGGGCCCTCTCGATTTTAATGCGGCCGTTTTGCATATTCAAGACGTCCAGTATCCACTTTTCAAAAAAGTCGACAGGTGTTTGGCCCTCCGTACCTTCTTTCAGCCCTATGATCCTCACGTTCTGTCGACGACTTTGATTTTCAAAGTTCTCCAGATGTCCCTGTACTTTCAGCTGGACCTCCAGAGCTCCCGCCCCGGGCCGTAGTAGTTGCCGACTCATCTTTCAGGTAGCTATGGCTACTTGTGTGACCAGGCTTACATGAAAAAGTTATTTAGTGACATTTTAGACATAGTGCACACTCGAGGCGGCTTTCCCATTGTTGTTAAAATATAATATTTCCCGCAATCTAGCAGGGAGCATAACCTCCTAAATCTGCTCAGGTCGGCGCATCACATAATCCCCCATATATGAAGAATTTGATCAGGAGAATGTCCAGTTCAGTGCTACTTTATATGCGATAGAACAGCATGGATGTACTGGATGTACTGTATGTCACTGAAATAGATTTTAAGGATATGTACCAGAGACTTGGAGGATTTTAGTTCTACATGCTAGTCTTCTATGTTTTCTTTTCTGCACATTTTGCTTCTATGAGGCCCATAAATTTACAGTAACCAAATACTTAAAGTATTAATAATAATTGTCTGAAACGTGCAATATAACGTTTTCATGGAAAAATAGCCTCCCATCAGCAATACATGAAACTCAGTGGGATTACAATCCCTTCTGGTTGGGCATAACTAGTGGTGTGAAAATGTCCTTTGCAAACAGGAAATATTTTGATTTACATAAAAGAACTATGTAAGAGGTTCCAGTGTCATTTCTAGAGCAGAAATCTGAACGAATCTTGTTTGAAGATTTTTGTTCTTACTGGTATTTAAGATGATTTACAATTCCAATTTATTTCAAAAGTGGTGTTGTGCAGCTGTAATAGTACTTTTCTTTACATATTTGTTAATAATAGTGTAAATTGTAGAAAAACTGTAACACTTGAAAGCCAACAATCTCATGTCCAGAGTCTTTGATGTTAGCAAAAGGGCAGGTAGCTGGTAATATTTAATAATTTATTCACTCTTTGATATGTTCCTTTGTTTTTATATATAAAAATCAATATATACTTTTTGTCTTGAAACCATTGTGGACTCTGATGTTTGTTGTCTCTGGGTAATGTGGTTCACAGCAGGCACCAAGTCTCAATCTCACCTAGAGCACCAAAATGCCTAGGGCTGGCCCTGTGCTTGCAAAAGATGGATCTGACTAAATAATTGGTTCTCAAATGATGGAATGGCCAATGTGATCAGCCCTACATGTACCCCCCTACACACACACACCTTAAGGGATGGATCTCAGACGTCTCACAAATGCCATCAAGGGTCACAGGATGGGGGTAGGAGGAGGCCAAAACGGACAGTCCACAGGCCATGACAAGGTGCAGGTAGCCAGGGAGGTGGCACTTGAGCAGGCAGCCAGGACACTGGGAACCTGGGAGGTGGTACTCAGATGGGCAGCCTGAAGCCAGATGAGGTGGAAGCCAGGAGCCCCAAGCAAACAGCGCAGGAACTAAACAGGGACAGAGCAAAAGTTCAGGTACAAGGCCCCTGGGCCAGACAGAGGCAGAGTCAGAAAGTTCAGGTGGATGGCTCGGAGCCCAAACAGACCTCTTCAGCCTCAGGGCTGAACAGGGGCACAGAAAAAGGTCTCTTACAGGCAGCCGGAGGGCAGGGGCAATGGCTGAAGCTGCTTTGGAGGGCAACCAGGGTGCAGGACAGATAGCAGAGATTGCTCGGGAGGACAACCAGGAAGCAAGACAGATAGGTGAAGTGGCTCTGGAGGGCGAACAAAGTGTAAGACAGATGACAGAATTCGCTTGGGAGGGCAACCAGGGTGTGGTACAGTTGGCAGAAGTCGCGCGGGAGGGCGACCAGACGTGAGGAGCCACTCTGGTGGTTGGAGTGTAAGCAAAGGCAGAAACCCTCTGGAAGTCAGACTGCAGGCTGGTGGCAACATCAAAACCCCTCAGGAGGCTGGGCAGGGGACCGGTGATAATGTTGTAACTCTTCAGTAGGCTGAGCAGGGGGCCAGTGGCTTTAACTTTTACACAATCAATTTACTTCAGTGATTTTGATTTGAAAGCTTGTCTGTTACCAGCTAAAATATTGTTTTCTCTGTTTTAGGTATAAAGATCATTTTTTCTCAAACATCAACAGCACTATGGAGTCTAAAGAGATGGTGACGCTGGAGCTGCAGAAGGTGTCTGGAGGAGAGGCAGACAAGCAGGAGGATCTAGGGATCCACCTGCCAAGCATCAACATCACTGAGCAGTGTACCAGTGGGTGAGACCACAACTTCTCAGGAAGATAAACCACTGCATTACTGGGGGTTAAAAAAGTGCCGTTTCTCACTCTGGCCCAAATGTCACGCAGATACCTCTCAGTACCATGCAATATTGAGGAAAGTGAAGGGTTACTTAGCTCAGTGTAACATATTGTAGATTAGGGCTGGGGATATGACCAAAATCTCATATCACAATATCGGTCATTTCATATCATGATAACGATACATATCACGCTATAGCACGTTTTCTGGAAATTCAGTGAATAAATATTTTATATAAAATGACTCTTATTATATCTTGAATTATATCAGGCCTAGAATTCAGTCATTTTTAGGGAAAAGACACTTTGGCCTTTGATAAATACTTATTTATTGGGGCATCACGGCCAAAATGTAGGACATCAAGGCCAAAACCAATGGTTCAATAACAATATGTGATAATTACATTGTATGAGGACAAAACAGTACAATCAACAATTAGTCAGTGTATTGAAAAACAGTTCTGAGTTTATTAAAACTACACTGAATGTTTGAATTTCCACAAAATGCTGTCTGAAAAAAATGTGAACTATTATATTAATTGTTATTGTTATATTTAATGATTAAATCTATGGATGGTTAAGGGTGATCAATATTAATCTAAACAAGTTTTAACATGTGTGCAACTATTAGTATTTAAACCTGAGAAAACAGGAGTCACAAAAACGACTTAAAACACTTTTTATATGTTAAATATTAAACACACTGATGACAAACTTCTCAATAGGTCAGATCTCTTTCAATAGATATAAAATTAGTACCGGTGTGAAACCGACTTCAACGCGGAGTTTTGCATTACATTAGGCTAGCGAGTGTGTTAGAGTCTGTTTATAAGGTGTGTGTTAGAGTCAGTCAGCACTAAAACTGTTTCTAAAACTGCCTGTGCTTATCTCATAATGTTAGCTGGTAGCTAATGCAAGCTAGCGGGCTAGCTGTCAAGGTTGACGTCACACATGTATTTGCGAGAAATCTTCCACTACTGTTGATATCCAGCGTGATGACAGAGGCACTGGGAAATGTTCAGTCTATTTATTTGCTTGACCACATGTAGTTTTAAATGAGGAAAGGGCACAATGGCCAGTTCAAAACAAGGCACACAAAACTGGCCGTGTGGGTAGTCACATTTTTAAAGGGCATTACGGTGACACTGCGGGGCATCCACGGCACTGGCCGTTTGGCCGTGGTAAATCAAGCTACTTACTCGTATTGGATTATTTTCTCCTTTTATTTTACAAACTGTCATCAAATGACGACAGATATTACCGTAAAGAGTGTGATTTGCGACACCACGATATAAACGATATAGCATAAAGTATAACTATATGCATTTTTCTATCGTCAAACGATATATATTGCACAGCCCTATTGTAGATGATAACAAAAACAGGCTCACAGCTGATAGCAGAGAAGGTTCTTTTAATCAAAAGGAACCTGCCTCTCACTTTTCCAAAAAAAGGTTTAGTCCTCACAGACAGGACTAACATATGATAGCATATCATTTCAGTTGTTAAAGTTATATGTTGTGTGATACTGAAATCCAATGATTGTGTTATAGGTTATATTTAAGTGAAATGTGTGGCAGGGCCATTTTCGTTCAGGAAAACAAAATTGAACGTTAAAATCATCATAAAAGTCATTGTTAGAACTGTGATGGTATTATTATGTGTTCATATTGGTACATGGTATTGGCAAGTACCCAAATGTAAGTACTCGTACTTGTACTTGGTCTGAAAAAAGAAATGGTATCAGTGCATCCCTAGTATAGTATTCATAATAAAGTTCTTAATGAGTACATTCACCTTCTCCCTTCTTTCCAACCTAGATGATCAATGGAGTCCACAAAATCATTTAGCTTGGTGGTGAGATCCAGAGTCAACTTGGCAAGGATTTGGATAAGCCTCTCTCTGATGTTTTCGACTTTATATTTTTTGAGGCCAGAAAGACAAAGGTTCTAACATCTTTTATATTGCCTCCAACACTCTCTCTGTGAGAGCTTTGTGATCTTTGAAAAGTTGAGCCTTCTGGTTTTCTAGGACTTCAATTTTGGCTCTGCCTCCTTTATCTCTTTAGAGTTTAGATCTACACTCGGTGCTATGACAGCTAGCATAGCTGGATCTATCTATCTATCTATCTATCTATCTATCTATCTATCTATCTATCTATATAGTATGTGTATGTATATAGTATATGTGAAAATTGGGACTTGACAAATAGAGTTCAGTAACACTGGTGCTGTAGGATTGCAGTGTTTTCAACACATTTTTCCAAGGTAAAAATGTTGAAATCAGCTGTGATTATTGATATGGATATTTCCATATCTAAAGAGTCAAGTTGTACCTCCTATTTTCTCAAACAGAAGATAATGCATGTGCTGTTTCGATAAACAGGAGCCTCACTGGCGGACCAAGGCCAGAATGCAGGCCATTGCCAGATGAAACATGACAAAGACTTGAGATACAACGTAACTAGAGGTCATTTGAAACTGGTTCTCCACCAAGCGCTTTCAATAAACACTTAAAACAGCTTTAAGACATCAAAGTCTCGCATGCGCTTTTCTCCACTGAAGATGCTGACCATCACTCAAAGATATCCACAACAATTATAACTTCTAGCATATTTTTGATTTAGCAATAACTATTACACAATATTAGCAGAATGTTTCACACTATTTAAACTACATCCAGCAAAGTAAGAGATTTAACTAACTAATATACATTTATGAAAACAGACAGATCTTAATGTTATTCCACCAATGTATTGCTGAAAGAAGTTTTTGTGATTCAGGAAATATTAGCAGCCATACCATAGGGTGTTTTACAGATCTAAAATAGTTTTACAGCTTCACAGTAGCATCACCATAACTAACTTTATATTTACTTTGCAGTATTACTTTAAGTTAACATTAATGTGTTTCCTTTGGGTAATGGTGAAATAGGAATGTCCAAAGATATGTAACATAACATGGTGCTTAGTGTAGGCCAATAATATTACATTGATGTAGTAGTGGACATGCATTCTGGTATACATATGTGCAGATGGGCCTCAAAGGTATAACTTTATATCAAGTACATTATGTCAACATTATATCTCATTTTTTGAGGATGGGGAAAATGGGAAACAATAGATATGGTTAATTTCTAATTGAACATTCTTTTACTTGTTGCTTATCAGATAATTGTCTCTAATTCATGTCATAAGGTGTGTGGTTGTTTGATATTGATCATGTTCAACTGTAAAATGGTTGGAGTGACACAGCTTCTGAGTGTTACCAAATTTTATTTATTACCATAATGAAAGTAGAAAAATACATTGTCCCTATCAACATCAATAGACTTATACCCACAGCCAAGTAAATAAGCTCTTAAAGGTCATATTAACTCATCACTGCAGTTTGCTGTAATTAATAGGTGTCAATACACAATGACATCTAATGATATTTGGAGATTGAGAGAGAGTATAATTATATATTTGTTTTAAGAATGACTAACAGTATAGTAGTAATTGAATGACTTTTCCCAAGTATACCTGTTACAATAAACAAAATAATAAATATCAATATCCCTGAGTGAATAAGGAGCTGCAATATACAGTACATATGCATAATGGAAGGATCAATATGAATATGGTTGGCCTATCTGAAAGTGAGAAAGATTACAATAAGATGTAATACAGCTAGCACAGAGGATAGAGTGTTTCACTCTAGTCTGTTTCTATCACAATTAATAGTTTAATAATACAGATATTTAATATTTCAGTAATAAATGATTGATACAACACACACATCTCATTTAAAAGACTGCAAAAGTAATTAAAAGTCGTTTCTGATCAGCAAAAGAACCACTAAAGGATTTTCATGATCTGTTATTTCCACCTAGTAATATTGGGTAGCAGCTGCGTCAAGCTCCTGCGGTCGGATACATCCGGTTTTAGTTTCAAAATAAATCTGTATACAGTTTCAAAATATTTAATTTGCAGAGGATGTCTTTGATCCCAAAAAAGTGACCGACTGTGTCTGTGAAAGGTTTTACTACATGACAAAAAAAAACCAAGATTCGGCTTTAAACGCAAATTCAGCGATGTAATAAATGGTTAAGGAAAAAGCGAAACAGATTAACTCAACTTTAACTGAATGCTCATTCAAATGCACGGCACATATTTTGAAATGGAAAAGGAGGCTTCCTCTGCTTCCACGTGACAGTTTTAGCACAGATTACAGTCGTCGCAGGAGTCTTCACTCCAGTATAATCGTCAAGATGCCTTTCATCGATTTACAGACTAATTTAGAAGCCAGCGTTTTCTCCGAGGCGTTCATGAAGAAGCTGTGCTCGTGCACCGCGGCTGCTCTGGGAAAACCAGAGGACGTGAGTGTTTTTTTTAAATGTCATAACTGGTACTGTCTTCTCTTTTGATTCGTTCAACTGTTGAGTTTGACTTTATGCAGCTGCCTGCACCGGCTCCGTGCACCTCGCATCTCAGCCTTGTCTCACGGGCGTAATCGCGTTTTTTAAAGTCTTTTTTCCTCCGTTTTACGCGTGCCACTACAGTCATGTGTATTTGGGCTCTGAGCGCTTCCAGCTCAAGGATGACCTTTGCTCAACACTGCACCTGAACACCTCCAGTGTACATATGTGGATGATTCACTCACTGCTGCCCACGCTACGGGTCAGCCGCGGTCAAATTTCAACGAGCTTGAACTTTGAACTTTGCGTTCGTATCTTTATACAGTCTATGGTCGAGACCTCGGGAAGAAAGCACGAGGCTGAAGTTGGCACCCGATTCGAATTTTCCCGTCCACCCTATCTTTTTACAGTCTATGGGTCCACCTTAAAAGCGGCATAACGCCTGTAGATGGCGTTGTACAGTCATTTTTCGAGCTAATTCATGAATTTAATATTTTGACTTTTTTTCTCATCCAGACCACATCATACCAGGTCCACATCAAAAACCACTATAGATAGACTGGTCAGACCTGGACTAGATTATCATAGAGACTCTAAAGTGTCTTAAAACACAATTTCTGATTTGTGAAACCTTTATTCTATTTGTGAAAATGCAAAAAAGGGCGATTTCACTGTTTTTTTCTCATCCAGACCACATTAGACCAGGTCCACATCAGAAACTTCTATACTTGAATGAATCTGAACTCTTTTGACATCACATTACTTTTCCATTTCCATTAGAACACTATTTATGAAAACTAGCTAAAGACAAATGACCAAATTGAGGAGCATACACTTACCCTGATCCATTGATGATGTATCACAGTGTAATAAAACGCAATATATGAAAGGGGATGCAGGGGACGTAGATTTTTTTGCTAAATCTACTGCCAGTTTCTATAGAGAAACTGTAATAAGGATGTGATAGTTGCAATCTGCTTCTTTCATATATAAGGCTTGGTCTCAAACACTTTGATACCAAAGCACTGTGTAATGGCTATTATATGAGGGTGAGCCATAGTCTGTTTGGCATCAGCCACATCACTTTGCAGCAGGCTGCAACAGTACATGTTGCATGGAAGTTAAAGTGAGCTACACTGATGAGTATTAAAGCCATACTTGTCCATTGTGGAGAGGGAGCCTGATTTGGTGTAATTCTGCTTGCTTGCTGTCACTGGAACTGATGGAGTAGGCTACAAGATAGGTGTTTGAGACAGGGTTGGTCCCACCTAATGGGGATTGTTTTCACAGAGAAGGAATGAGTAATTATTGATATTTGAGTGTATTTAATTCATACTTTTCATGCCATTGTCTCTGGTGAGGAGCAGCCACACTTTACTTTTGGGGAACGGTGGGTCCCAATCATCTTTGATGATGACACACAGCTGGACAGGATTGTGAAATACCTGTCAGACTTCCTCAACACCTTCTCTGCTGAAATCAGCAACATGGTTTCTTCTGACAGGATCAAATAACATCCTGAATGTGATGCTGCCAGAGGTAGGGTGACAGCAGTTATAATTCCCTGAACATATTGTTTTCTATTTCTGAAGTATAGCAGAGAAATAAACTATAGTCTTTTTTACTTTGGCAATTTAAGTATATTTACTTTGTAATTAAAACAAAAATAATACTCCACCTAGACAATAACAACAGGCTACGTCTTGGGATCAATATTTTCACCGACTTGCCATAACTTTTTTTCTAGCAGAAAAGAAGAATTTATCCTCTGGAACAATGTGCCATTGCAGGAATTGGAACAAATTGTGGAAATTTAGTTGAGAAAAATTTGGTTTCAGGTCAAGTTGGTTGTGCCTGGTACATGGCATACTGAATCTATATTGTCACTGAGAGCAGAAAGCATATAATATCACATAATTGTGAGGGGTAGATGGAAAGGAGGGGCAGAAGGAAAAAGGGGGAGTAAGCTAAACACAAGTAAACAGGAAAAGCACAAAGCATTGGTGGGAAAAATAAAATAAATTAGAAGGACAAGGGTATAAAGGGAATGACAGATAAAGAACAATACAAACAGGATGAAAGCTATGCATGAGAAATGCAGTAATGGAGAAGAGAGGATATAAAAAGGAAAAGATAGAGGTAAAATAGACAGAAATGTACAGAATGGAAATGGGCCAGACAGTAAGACTGAGGGAAACAAAAGCAGGACATTCAAATGACAGTTGGTCTGGAAGGGAGCAAGAGGAGGAAACAAAGACTGAGTTACATATGGAGATTTAGTAGTAGTTAAAGGGCTCCATAGGTACTTGAAACATTAGTAATAGTATTAGTTATATTAGGAATGCAACTAAAAGTTGTAGAAGTATTTTCAATAGTGACATTAAGAGGATGGGGAAACCGAGAAATACTACTTTTGACCCAAAAGCACACTCACAGACTCAAAAAGCAGGATCATTATGAAAAGAATTTACTTTGTCAGCAAGCACAACACAGGACAGGTTAAACAGGTAAATGGTTAATAATTATTATTAGTAGTATTATAATGTATTTATTTGTTTATATAGAACTTTTTTTTAAAATGTTACAAAGTGCTTCACAAAGCAACAAAAAGTTAAGGCAGTTGAGTTAAGGCAGTAGCGTAGACTTGGGAACTGGATACTGGAGTAATGAGGGTCATGTCTTCAGGCAGGTGCAGGGTCAGATGAAGGGGAAAAATTAGGAACACAGTAAGGACAACTGGTGGGCAGGAGGAGAGTAGCAGGGTCTGAAATGATGGAAAATGTTAGTGATGTTAGTGGACATGTGTAACAACTGTAACAAAGCTGATGAAGATGTATTCATATATATGTGTGTGTGTGTATATATATATATATATATATATAGAGAGAGAGAGAGAGAGAGAGTACAAGCACACTAATGACTGAATTATGGCACTTCTAACACAGGCCACAGTGCAGGCTTTGGTAAAGGTGAGGATGATGACCTTGCCAGAAGCAGTGAGCGAGATAGAAAATGGCCAATTAGAGGAAAGGTGAGAAAACAATGGTAATTTTGCTGAGTAAGAATTTGAAGGATAAATTAACCAATTGACCAATCTATGAAGAAGATTGTTTTTTAAAAAGGTAAAAATAACTACTCTTCTACTCTTTGTTTAAGTAAGAGAGAAGAGATCTTCATGGCAGTGAAGATTGACATGGAGAGGCATGGACTAATTTAACAGAATAAAGGTTTCACAAATCAGTTTGATTAACTATCTGGATGGATTCTCCATGATAATCTAGTCCAGGTTTGAAAGCTCTAAGTATAGTGATTTCTGATGTGGTCTGGATGAGAAAAAAGTCAAAATATAAAGTTCATGAATTAGCACGAAAATGACTGTACAACGCCATCTACAGGCGTTATGCCACTTTTAAGGTGGACCGGAAAATTCGAATCGGCAAAAGAACCACAAACAACTTCATTTATTAGAGAGAATTTTCTTTTCATGATGTTATTTTCTCCATTAAACTGTTTCTAGCTGACAGACAGACTCTTCCTGACTTTAATTTGATCCATAATAACAGTTAAACACATCTATATTTTACATAATTTATCGTTATTTCCATTCAGTCACGTGTGAGGCTGAAAATTCCTGAGCGTCGGATTTGATATGAGTTACATCATTTCAACTTTCCCTGAAACAGACATATTTTACAGAGTTCAGATGACACCCTGATCATATTCCGGATTATTGAATGATTGAGCAGGACTCAGTATAAATGCAGAATGCAGCTTGTTATTCAGGTGTTTGTTCAACAGGTAACAGGCTGCAGAGAGGAAACAGCTGCTCTAGCGGTGGTAACTGTGCACTTTTATTAGTATTATCACAGTCCACATGTGTGCAGACACAAACTCCATCAAAAGTCTCTACAGCTGTTAAAGCGACTGACAGCTGATCCAGCTGTGATCAGTTGTCGCCGTCATCAGAGACGGACGTCGTTTTACGTGACGCTTCAGAAGAAAAGCACGTCTCATGTCTCTTAAAACAAATGTCCTCATTTCCTCTCTCCTCGCTTGGTTTCCTTGCGTCTCTCCTCGCATCCACGGTGGGAGGGACAAAGACGCAAGGAAAAGACGTAAGTGAGGGAAACGTGGATGCAATTTAAGAGACTTGGGATGCACCCTTATACAGTCTATGGATGCACCCAGAGAATTCGACCTGCTCTCATCAGGGCTGCTACTTAGATACTTCTGGGTCATTTCACTCAGTTAGGAACCTTCCAAAGCGAAAAAAGACTGTTCGGCCGCAGCCTCTTATTCTGCTCCAAGGAGCGAAGATTGAGTAGCGAGGAAACACGAGAGTAACCGTCACGGAAGTCTTTTACCGATCGACACGCCCCCTTATTGGATATCCGTTATTGATTGAACGCTGTGGCTGATCAAACTGATCCATCACTGCAGTTTTATACTGAAGTGGAGACGGATCAATTAATTTCAGTTAAATGTATCAGTCCCAAGTTTCATGTATTATTTGTTTTCTGATTCATCACATAGTTAAAAATCTGTTAATTGTCGGTCTGATCAACAAAAGAACCATAAACAATTTTCTTCATGTATTAGAAAGATTTTTCTTTTCATGATGGAGGAGGAAATAACCTCCATTAAACTGTTTCTCGCTGACAGAGAGACTTGTCCTGACTTTAAATTTTATCCCTAATAACAGTTAAACACATTTATTTTATAATATTTATTGATTATTTTGCTTGATTGATTATTTTTTGATAATAGTGAATTCATCATTCAGTGACCCAGAATATATATATTCTGAACACTGGAAAATATGTATTTGGCTAAATGTTTCAGGGCAAATGGAAATTGTATAACTCAAATCTGAAATGCAGGAATTTTCAGCCTCACATGTGGCTGAATTGAAATGATGACAAATGATGTAAATAAATAAACGTTTTTGTACTCCTTCATGACAGAGTTACAGCTATGATCAGTCTGATCTCCAGCTGTGATTGGCCACAGCATCCTTCAGTCGCAGTCGGGTCTCTAAAAGTTGACTCTGGCTCAACTTTGTGGCAGAAGGGCCAGTGTGGCTCTGTTGCAGCCAAAACACCCACAGCCGAAACATAGTACCCTCATTCAAAAGAATGGGAGGACTAGTGTTTTCGCACAAAGCCTAATTTGTGTCTGCATCACCGGATCAAAGCTGGCTGTATTAGGCTGTATTCAGACCAAATCAGGTGGTGCTGTTTATTAATATTAATTGTGTCCAAATTGCACCATATTTGACACTGCGGGAGTGCGGCAGTATCATGCAATATGGCCCAATGAGCTATTACAACTTGTTTTTCTCAATACCTTCTTCACTTTTTGTCCAGGTTGGGATATTAACTTTTTTAGATTGTGAACATCTACCAGCCACTGACAAGGAAATTTTCTGATTCACTGGCCACTCAATAGTATTATTTTGTGTCTAAAATCTACTAGCCACTTTCATATTTTACTAACATTTGCCTGGTGGCTGGTGCTAATTTCCCACTCTGCTTTTGTCAGACGTGTCAAACCAGCTTTTTTCCCCCCATCTCCCACTACATGCACAACCTCCAGTTTTTAGATGAATATGCTTAAATGGCACAATGAGCTATTATAGGCAGTTTTTCATCAATAGCTTACTAATAGCTGTTCAACACAAAATATATTGTAGGATCAGCACCAGATTTCTTCATTGCAAACAATACATAATCCAAAATTAGTAAGTCAAGCTAAATCAGACTATTACCCATTGAATTGCAATTAATAATCTATAACTCAAAGTATCATTACAACAGATTAAAAGAATATGCAACTAAACACAGGTAAATATGACATGTTTATATTCTCAAGAAAGCAGTGAGTGTGGGCCTCATGTAGTGCCTTTAAGCACACCTGTTTGTAATTTGGTCATCAAGCAGGAAAAGAAGTAGGTCAAATTGTAGTCCAGCCAGCATTATGGTTCATTCAAGAATTCACAACAGTTATGATGATCCATATTTGACTGCTTGACCCTCCCTAATGTTGGTTCTATTTATTGTCCTTCAGAGGATGAACTTGGTGGTGAAACCTGGGCTGCCAATTCTGATAGCTGGCTCTTGCTCTCCATGTGTGATGCTGTCGGTGTCTGCTATCGGTGTGACTGACACTGCTGACAAGAATAAGGAACACAGTGCCAAGATCTTTGAGTTTCTGACCAGAGAACTTGGTCTGACTGAAGACAGGTGAGTACTTTGGATGCCATTGCTTCTGCCAGCACATATACCATAAGCTTACATAACAATGAGGTACAGACTGAAGTACAGGTACAATCTCTGAGTTGTTTTATAACAAACAGCCTGCACTGAATCTTAAACTCCAATGTTTCATGCACAATTTCATTTGACTTTATGAATTCAAAAATGAGGCATCTGTTTTACACACATGTATTGCAAATGCATTCAATGTATATAACTTTACATAAATACATAGATAAAGTATAAAGTAAGTAAATACTGAGGCTGGCTAGTTTAAGTATTCAATCAGAACAATAATGACAAAACAAAGACAAAGACAGACTTTGACCGTTGATATACTAAATAATAAAACATATAAGCTACCACTATATGCAATAATACAACTTTCCTGAAGTGAATATAGCCAAGCAGCTTGAAGGGGTTGTTCAATCAGTTTAATTATTTCTAAGAGAGTAACACTTCTTCCCCTCCCACAACATTCCTTGCACAACCCAAATTAAGAGCCATGTATGACTCTTTCTGTCAGTTGTTAGCAGATGTAATTTATTGTTAGCGACTGGTTGGATTGGCATAGTGAAATTAACTTAAATGTTTTTGTGTAATAGAGGGTGTTGGACTAGACATTGTTACTTTTTGTGAGGCTAGCTGGTAAACTAGTTTGGCTGGGGGTCTAATGATAAACATGTTGGCACTAATAACTGCAACACCAGCTGCTTGTTAACAGTTAGCTAGCTAGCTAACCAAACGGTAACACATTCAAGAATGCAAGGACACATTCGTAATCACCAGTTGTCTCAAAGGTCAGCACTGTGAAAATGTTTTTCAATCGGTCAATGGTGCAAATTTGCATGTCCAAAGTTGAACTTTTTATGAAACCACAATGGACATATACAGTATTTCATCTCCTGAGGTCCGTTTCACAAAGCAGGTTTATCGAAAACTCTGAGTTTGTTAACCCGGAAATGAGGGAAACTCAAGAGTTTCATATCTCAGAGTAGATCGACTCAGAGTTCAGGACTAAACTCAGAGTTTGTTGAACTTGCTTTGTGAAACGGACCCCAGGTAACTGTTATCTCTTGTAGCCCCACTCTGTCTATACTGTATGGGAGTTATGTATAGTATAGTATCTGAGCCAGACTGTTGTTCCCTGCTGTCAGCATGAAACATCCTAACCCATTTTATCATGCTTGGGTTCATCTGTGTAATTAACAACAAGAAATCAGAACAATCTCAGACACTTCTTTATGTGACACAATGAGTGCTATGTTTCAGCTTGACTTCAGCTCATCAAGTACAGTATGTGACCTTGCCCTGCTCTTATTATTCTTTGATAATCTGGCTGCACTTCTTTGTAGATTACCAGAACTCAGTGTGGTGTAGAATGTATTGTCCTAGTTAAAGCCACAACATGCAATAACACTACAGATTCACTCAGTGCAAATGAAATTCTGCTGTCAGAGTAGCGTCCATAATCTTTTAAACACCACACAGCAGTTCCTGGACTTATTTAAAAGCTGCAGTATTATTCTCCAAATTGTGTTATTTCAATATTTGAATAAACGCAGGAATGGGTAAAAGATTGACAGCTTTGTTCTAATTCACAGGATTGTTATTCAGTTTCACGCGCTGCAGCCTCACCAGGTCGGGAAGAAAGGAACTGTCATGAGCTTCTTGTGAAGGACACCATTGTTTGTGATAATACTCATTCCTCATTCATCTGATTCCTAAAAGACAATGAAGAATTAGAAGGCAGATTTGACCAATATTACTCACAATGATATAGAGTTAGTCATTTCTAAGGTCAGTTACTTTGTTTTTGTGTCAAATCCAGGTATACTGTCCAAATCATGTTTTACTCATCTGCACAGTCTGTTCTGAAAGCTGTAAAACATTGTTAAGATCTGTTCTTAAAGTGACTTTTATTATATGCTATGTAGCCCAATCCTCTTCTGGAAACAAGATTAGAAATGAAGATGTATTGTCATATATTTTGACTAAATACATGGATGAGATGAACTGGACTGTGTCTCTTGTGTATCATTTAACTTGCAGTGCAGTGCAGATAAGAGCATGTACAGTAAAGTTGTGAGTGAGACGTGTGTCTGGCTCACAACAGTGTCATCAAAATTATGCGAGTTTTGTGCTCCTGTACTTTCAATTAATACATTGAAAGTTTGGGATAAGTTTGTGTGTAAAAGAAGTTAATTTCCTAATTTTCCTTCAAGTGCATTTTTAGAAAAATAAAGAATTGTAACCCACATGACCTGATAAAAGTTTGACTGAAACATCTACTATCAAGTGAGACAATGACAATGACAATGAGAAACTGCAGTCAGACACAGAGAAGTAGTCATGTATTTGAATGGGGAGTGTGAGTGAATCGATTGCCTCAATTTTTTTCAGTTGATTAACTTAACAGTCAAAATTTTCCAGAACTTTAAGGGTTTAATGAAGAACTACTTGTACTTTTTGATAACAGTTAAATTAAAGTGCACATTTAGCTCAACTCAATTGTTGTGGGACCTTACTACGCATGACATCACTGGGAATTCCCTTTGACACATTTAGGATTTCTTTCTTTTTTCAGTACCTTCTTATGAGGTTAGACAGCAATGGTCAGAAAATTTGAGTTCGTCATGTCTTCCTCTCATTTTATTCTTCACAGCAATGGCAGGCAGCTACTTAAAAAGCGGTCATAATGCGCAAATCATCAGATGTCAAGATACACAGCAATTATAAATCAATCCATTAATTAAAACGAGTACCGTCACGTTGAAAAAGGACAAATCCAGGTTTGTTTAGAAAAACGCATTATAGCCTGTCACCAATATATGTATGTTAAAGTAGAGAAAGGTTGTTTGAATTAAAATAGCTAATAGCATTGTAGGAGAGCAAAGATATGTTGATTCGAAACGTATTCGTGATACGTTACAAACAAACGTAATCGCGGACAAAATACGTTTTCGTAGAAACGTAATTGAAAATGCAGTTTAGTTGTGTGGGGACGTAATTTTGGGGAGACAGGGTTGTTTGATGTATAATTCATATTGTTTTTCTCAAAGCTGGTTATGCGCTGAAATTTTGTACAGAAGAGGAATAATAAGAAGTGGAAGAAACATGACGAATAACAAAGCCCGAGTCACTATTGTTACTATTGTTGCTCTATTGCTATTGCATAGCTATGGAGCGTAGTGACTCGTGCAGTGCCCATGTCACTATTAACCAAATACATCTTCACCTCATTGCTTGACTTGTTAGAAATGCTCGGAGCTGTTGTGGACCATGACGTCTTCAGCAAATAGCTTCTTGTCCTTGACGGCCACCGTAGCTTCTGGATATTCTCCAAAGTCTTAGGGAGGGGAGGGGGGAGCGGCGGAGTGCTTCAATCTAGAACCTCACCATTAGAGGCCGCTAAATACCCCATATATTTCACACTGGACCTTTAAGTGGGGGATATGTGTGGTTGCTAGATTCATCTGTCAAATTCTTCAGTGAGTTATCGACTACTTGTGGTCCCGCTAACTACCTAGCTAGATAATGTCTAATGCTAGCCCTTTAGCACCTATAGTCACCCCGTGATAGGCAAGTGAAGGGTGAGGGCTTGGAGATGGCACACACTCTCTGAGACAAGCACATTAGCAAATTTATAAAAGAAGTTAAAGTGAATAAATATTAACATTCAAGACGCAACTTACCATGTGTACTGACTGCAGCCACGAAGGGTAGTGACTTTCTGTAGCTGCAGGCTTCGGCTCCATGGATGTATTAAGAGAACTGGATACAGCGTTGGAGGCGGGGCCTCGTTCATTCCTATGAAAGTTGCTCAGTGGCGCATGATCATGGATGTATTGTTGAAAAGGTTGGGCCAAGATGGCTACCGAGTAGGTTCAGTCTCGCTGAGCTCCTGCACCAGATGTCATCAAACGGTGAAAAAACAAGAAAACTTAGGCTGAAACTTAAAGCCATTAAATGCCGAGTCGAGACGGAAAAAGATCTCTTAACAACAAAGCCTTCTCCTCCAAGGCTCACTCAGGTAAATAACTCACGCTAATATCCACATGTCACAACTATGCTAGCCCCGTGCCACCAATAACTGTTACCATTGCGGCAGACGAAGACTTTCCGCTGCTACCTGTGACTCCCTGCAAATCCCCAATGGCTAAAAAAGCCCTGTACAATAACGAAGAGTGCTCCACCTCCCCAGACAACACCATTATAGCCACCCTCGCAGAACTCATCAATGAGAGAGCCGATAAAAAAAATCAATGGCAATACACTTAAAATAGAGGGGCTGAAGAAAACTCTGGATTTTGCATGCAGTGAAATTAAGGACACAGAAGAAAATGCAAAGTGTTGATACACGTCTAAAAGAGGAAGAAATGAAAGTCATTACTCTACAAGCACGGATGTGTGAGATGGACTCATACTCAAGACGGTGAAACCTGAAACTTCACGGTGTTGCCGAAAATTCAATAGAAAATGTGAAAGCAAAAGCCAGAGAAGTCTGCCAGAAGATCTGCCAGAATATGCCCCAAACTGTTATAGATTCATCGTCTTGGAAAATCATCTTCAACCCACTCCACACCGAGACCCATCATCATCTGTTTCTCCCTGAGGTCCTACAGAGATGTCATGTGGAAATCTGCAAAAAATCACCCCTTTACTCGTGACAACAAGCTCCATTTCGCTGAAGATCTCTCTCAGTTCGTCAAAGAAGCCAGGATGAAGACGTGGCCACTGATAAAGAAGGCACGAAGTAAAGGCAAACCAGCATATTATGTTGATGCACGGGCCTTCATCAATGGACAAGAAGTTAATATGACTGATTTCAACTGAGTCTTTCTACGTCTTGCAGGTTAAGAACTTGAACTTGAAAGAAAAAGTTTCCCAATACATGTTAGATATCTATTATTCCCAACTGATTTAATTTTATTTTCCAATGTTTTAAAGGTTTTTGATTTGGGAAAATAACACCCTTAGTTGTGTAAATTTACCTTCAAAAATGATCACCAATGTTGTTACTTATCATATTCAAGGTGTATATTGCTCAGCAGTTAAGCATTTATAACTTTTTTCCAAATATTTGGTAAGTGTTCCAGTATTTCATTTTCTATTGTTTCCCTAAACACCAGGGGTTTAAGAAATAACATAAAACGTAAAGCTCTATTTTTGTTCACCAAGCAGCTTGATACAGATCTTTGTTTTTGTCAGGAATCTCACTCAACTTTAAATGATGTAAATTTTTGGAAATCCCAATGGGGTAATGATCTATGGTTCAGAAAGATCAGCTGCTGTATTAACTATGAAGAATAGATATAGTAATGACATCCTACATACAGACACTGATACAAAAGGTCACTATATTTGTCAAGTTATTGACCTCAATAAGATAATTTTGATCTCTGTTAACGTATATGGGTACAACTCTTATTTAGAAAACTTTCAACTCTTTAATGAAATAGAACATAGACTCAAACCAAGTTTCCAAACTCATATATTATAATTGGTGGTGACTTTAACATAGCATTAGATCCCTCAATAGATAGATGGCCGCCTACAAGAAATAATAACAGAAATTCCTTCTTTAAAACTTTTATTTCACTTGGTAGACATGTGGAGAACTAAATTTCCAGATGCTGTAACATTCACTTGGAGCAATTAGGAAAACACCAGGCTTTCATGTTTAGACTTTTGGTTAGTTTCTAAAAATATCAATGAAAAAGATGTTACATTGAGCATCACTCCTTGTCCATTCAGTGATCATAAAGCTATCTATATTTCAATAATTTTTTTCCCCTCTATTAATAATTGTAAAGCGATACATTGGAAACTGAATAATACTCTTCTAAAAAATGAGCAAGTCAAGACAAAAATTTCTCAGCTCATAAACTTTTACTTGAATAATGCTAAAATATAAAATTCATTTGGTTCAAATTGGGAGTTACTTAAATATGAATCAGGTAAATATTTGAGAGCATTTGGGAGCTATCTAGCTAAAGTTAGGAAACTTGAAGAACAAAACATCATCTTGGATATCTCATTACTTTCTCAACCTCTACCAGACACCCTAACTGAAGAGGATAAAATACAACTGTCCAATTTACAGGAGAAACTTGATGGAATATATAGGAGAAGGGCAGAAGGTGCTTATATAAGATCACAGAAACAGTGGTTAGAAAAGGGAGAACAAAACTCCTCATATTTCTTCAATCTAGAGAAATATCATGGAAAAACGAACACCATTAATGAGCTAATTATTAATGAGAATAAATCACCCGAAACTCGTTACACATTATCATTTTTGAATTCATTACATCATATTACTCATTTAGTGGAGTCAGACATTGAATTCTGTGATCTTCCATTATCTCAAATTGAAATCAATGATTGTATCAGTCTTCTAAAAAATAACAAATCCCCTGGTACAGATGGTATATCTTCTGAATTCTATAAATTATTTTCTCAACAGTTGGTGCCTTTTCTTTTACAAGTATACGATGAAAGTTTATCTTCCAGTACCTTACCTACCAGTATGACCCAGGGGTTGATTAACTTAAATCCTAAACCACGCAAAGACCTTCTCTACATCAACAATTGGCAATATGTCTTTTGAATAATGACTATAAAATCTTAGCCTTAATCCTTGCTAAAAGAATAAAAAAGTACTGGATTCTCTGATTGATGAGACACAGTCAGGCTTCATGTCAAATAGGCACATTACCAACAACATCAGACTTGTCTTAGACATGCTCGACTACTCACACCTTATCTCTGAAAATAGTTTTATGCTTTTCTTAGACTTTTTTAAAGCGTTTGATACTGTAGAGCATAATTTTACACTTGCAAAGTTTTTGATAACTTTTAATCAGCACAGTTTTGTGAGTCATCTGCAAGTGTGAAGCTGATAGCATAAACGCCATAGGAGAAAATAGATTTTGTTTGAACCTCAAAATGGGCAAAAAATCTGTTTTTTATGAATGTATTGTGAATGTCCTGTAGGATTTAGGTCTGGGGTGTCAGTCTATGATTTGTAGGTCTGTAGGAGACAAATAATTTAGCAAGGCAAGGCAAGGCAAGACAACTTTATTTGTATAGCACATTTCAGAAAGAAGGCAATTCAAAGTGCTTTACATAGATTATAAAAGGCATTAAAACAGAATATAAAAGCAAGACAAGTAAAAAAAAAGACATAAAAACAATTAAAAAGTGTTACATTTGGAAATAAAATTCAAATAAAGAAGCTAAAAAGGAAATAAGACAGATAAAAGAAGAGAAAAGTAAGTGCAGTGTAAAATATTAACCCTTAATATGGTTTAAAGGTATAATATGTAATTATTCCACATTAAAATGTCTAAAAACAACTAGACCTATGTTCTATATGTTGTTGAGTTGTGTTACATTATCCCTATTGTTTTCAACAATTTTGAAACCCAGAGAAATGTGTAATTTAATAAAAGTAACAGACTGTTTCATTTGGTCGCATGTCAATGGCATCATACCTCCTCTAACACAGAGTGAACTGCATGGTAAACTGGCACAAGATGCATGCGTCGGCGCTGTGTGTGTCTGATACAATGGCATCTACCAAAGAGTAACTTACACACGTACAAGATAATGCATCAGCATTGTGCTGGTATAAATGGACTTTTATTCATTTTTAAGCCTCATTTTCATGATAAATGTAGGTTGTTTTTGACTCTTTTAGCCAGAAGAAGGATTTTAGTCACTGGACGTTATCAAAAAATAAAGAGCAGCTCAGCAAACAGCCCTTCCAGGAAGTCCCATGATCACCACATATTGCCAGAGAAATATTGATTTTTTTTTAGGTGAAACGGCTTTAAATAGTATTTTTAACGATTTCAGTCCACATGTACGTTTGTTTTTGGAGAACCAGACGAACGTCTGGATGTAAAGCTATAAGAAAAATAAACAGAACAAGTGTTAGCAGCAGCTCAGCTAACAGCCATCCAGTGGTCACTAAACATCTTCGGAGAAACACTGATTTTTAAGGTAAAACAGCTTTAATTCATATTTTAACTATTTTAATTTGCGTGTACATTTGTTTTTGGAGAAGAGGAGACCTCTGCGGATAATTCGGCTCCTGGGAGGTACCGGAGGAACATCTGGGTGTAAAGTTACTTGTTCAGTTGTAGAAAAACTGCTTTTTCAATGATCTTGCTTAAAAACAGGAGGTTTGATATGGGCCTATAGTTGTTCATTAGTGATGTGTCTACATTGTTCTTTTTGTGGCTTGATGACGGCAGTTTTCAGGGCTTGTGGGAAGACATCTGACAGAAGAGATGTGTCAACAATCTGTAGAAGATCTGGGGCCATGCAATTTGAGACAGTTTTGAAAAACCCTGTAGGCAGAATATCAAGACAGCAAGAGGAGGATTTAAGATGTTGTATAATGTCCTCCAAGTTTTTATGGTTGATCGGATGGAATTGTGTCGTACTACTACTTTACACTTTTAAATGGACTCAGGGACAATGCCCAATGTCCTGCACCTGATACGAAGGCACTGACTGTTTGTCTGATATTCTGAATTTTGTCACTGAAGAATGAGGCAAATTCCTTGCAAGCCTTGGTGGATTGAAGTTCAGGGGCTACTGACACAGGAGGATTTGTTAGCCTGTCGACAGTAGCAAATAAAGCATGTGTATTATTATTATTTTTGGCAATAATTTCGGAGAAGAAGGACTGCCTTGCATTTCTCAGTTCCAAATTATAAATGTGTAGTCTCTCTTTATAGATGATAGCTATAATGAACCTTGAGATTTGTTTTTTGCCACCTGTGTTCAGCTTTTCAACACTCTTTTTTTCCATTCTGACCAGCATGCCATTTCTCCATGGAGATTTTTTATTACCAGAGACAGCCTTCACCTTGGTAGGTGCAATGGCATCAATAACATTTGTAATTTTAGAACTGAAATTATTTACAAGCTCATTTACCAAGTTTCCATAACACATCAGTTTGCATAAACAAAATGCACTCTACCTTTCTTATGCACTCTAGCTTCACTCATAAAACTGAAGTTGGGAGGGGTTGACTTGATAAGAACAGTTGCTCTGTTATCTTGGTCTAACCAAGTTTTAGTTAAAAACATAGAAATCAAGGTTGTGCTCGATGATAAAATCATTGATTAAAAATGTTTTTCCTGACAAAGACCTGATATTTAATAAAGCTGGATTTAATGTGTTAAAAATGTTATCTAACCAGTATTTTTGGGACTGTTTTTTTGTAGCTGACGAGGAATGAATGCTAAATTTAATGAATTCACAAAACCAGTTGAGAGCTTCCTGTTTCTCAACAGATTCACCATTCTTTTCTGTTACCTATCAAGACAGGAATTGGGCAAGCTACTGGCACCCGTTTTTTTCCTGGGAAGAGACATGAGTGTCATTAGCCTTGCAGCCTGGACCCAGCACATATCAGTTAGTGCTTTTTTGTCGTGGAAGAAGGGGAGGGAGGAGGGACGGAAAAGGAGGAGAGAGAAGATGACTCTGTAGCAGGCGAGGAGGGGTGGAGGGGGCGGGCGCCATAACTGTGATGAATCCGTTAGGACTGGTTGAAGACTTAAAATCATTGGTGGAGGTGGACGCCGAGGAAGGTTTAGGGGAAAGAAAATGGGAGAAGGGCATGGTGTGAGTTTGGTCCCTGCAGTGACCAGCTCTTTCATCTGGTCAGTGAACTCCAAGAGGGGGGAGGAAGGAGAAAGGGTGACTGGAGAAGAGAGTGACCTGGATGGGGTTCAGGGGGATGAAGGTGGTGAATCCTCAAAAGTGGTGGTTGGTGAAGGGGGCGAAGACTCCTCCTCTCGACTCTGTTGAAAGCACTCTTCAGGTGGAGGTGGAGGTGGAGGCGGAGGCGAAGGCATCTCTCTTTCAAGGTTTCTACCGCATTTTGTTATGTCTTCTTCTTGTTTTGATCCCTCTTGTAGCTTGACCTTGAAAATGGGAGGATGAGTAACAGGCAGACCTGCCTGTTACTCGTCCTCCCATTTCCCAGGAAACGATTTACTCTTAGGCTTTGCTCCAAGAGAGATCCAGAGAGGACTACCACTTGTAGATCCAGTTCACAGCCCTCTTGTTTCTTAGTAGTCTTGGTGGTACTAATTAGCCATGTGTTAGCATGCTCTTGTCCACTGCTTTGAGTCCATGGTGAGTTCAAAGTGGTGTTATTCCCACATAGTCCATTCACTTCAACGTTCACTTCTAAACGGTGAGTTTTGTTTTCCAGCACTTCAATCTTCTGTAGAAGTTTGTGGTAGTCGTCTGTGGAGAAGGGAGGTATCTTGCTGCTAATTAGCCCTGGCTAAGTGCTACATTTCCAGGTACTGCAGTAGCTACAGACTTGTGCTATTTTATGAAATTTGTCAGCAGACCTGATGTGCGTGCCAAATTTGGTGAGTTTTTGAGTATGTTTAGGGGGTCAAATTCAGATTTAAATTGGCGGTATAAGAAAGAAAGAAAGAAACAAGAACAATGCAACAATAGGGTCTTTGCCTTGTTCCAGGGCTCAGTCCTAATTAGCTTCAAGCTAACTCCGGTGCAGGGCATCATTTATGCTTAATACTGCACACTGTCTCGTTCAATAAATCAAATCAAATCAAATCAAAACCAACAATGTGTTAGTCTTAGTACTGTCTGACTTCTATTCCCCATCTGTGGCTCTCAACCCCAAGGTTTCTACTTAAGAAGTAAATCATTGGGTCAATTGGGTCATTTTTAAAAAGTGTCATATATCTGGGCCAATAGGCTTTGTTGGGGACTATTTTCAGTGTGGGATTAATACACATATGGGGCTGAGTGAGTATTTCTGGAAGCAGGGTGATGTATATGGGACTGAGCCAAAACAATATTTTGTTTTCATGGAATAAGAAAAATATAGAATATGACCAGACTTCCTTCCCTTAAAATTACTCTAAATTAGTGGCTTATACTCTGACTCACCTTAAAATGTGTGTTTTTGTTCAAATTACTAACATCTCTGGACAGTATTAACAGTCTGTGCGCTTTTGATGGCAATGGCAGTGTGTACTGACGGTCCTCAGGATCCCAATTAGTTTCATCTTCGGAGTCTCATATGGTCCACGATAAAAAAAATCAAAGCCATGCCGACTACAGCAGAGATAAAAAGTCGTACTGTGGCTTCAATCTGACACCAGCTTCTAGTCTCTGAGGGAGTAAGATTAAAAGAAACAGTGTAGCTTGGACCTTTAAAGATACTCTCATTGATTTTGTTAAAGTGCCAAAATCCCAAATGTTCATTTCATCATTCTTAAACAAATCCAGGGAGTTCAGATTTAAATTATGTTTGATTTTTTTTCACTGAGGTTATGCAGAAATTGTAGAACAATACCAAAAAATTCATGACCTTAAGTTTTTACTAATTGTAGTATCCTAAAGCCACACAGTCGTGGTGATTATCTCCTGAACATCTACATTACCTTGCTTTTCTCAACAACAAATGGGATATAAATAGAAAGGAAGAGCATTGTGCCCCATACCTCTATTCTTCAGACATGTGTCCTCTGTATGAAGTTTGGTGGACTTTTCTTCCACAGGATTTTCAGCCAAGCAGCTGTAGTTGACTCCATCATGATACCGTATCTCCAGAGGAAGAAAAACCCTGGCAGACAGATCAGGACTGCTTGTAGTTTTCAGTCTCTCTCTCCCTCTGAACCAGGATAGGATCAGGTCTCTGCTGTTCTCCACAGAACACTCTACTGTGAGTGAACTACAGCTTGTGTTGACCAAAGATGCATTGACCTTTATGGTTGGAGGAGAGATAGAGCCTGTGGGAAAGTCAAATAATGAAAAATGGAATGTCATGAGTTCCACTGAGAGCTTTCTGGTATAGCTAGAGATGTGGGAAAAATCCACAGACATCATTCTGTGAAAAAAATCTGAAGTTCAGCTGTAGCAAATAAGTCTAAAATGGACAAATTAGGTGGGCAACTTACAGTCTTACTGGTACAAAATTCACACTTTATTTTCTATCACTCCACTGAAGCTCAGCAAGGAAATACTGTCTAACAAAAACAAACAGAGGGGTATTTGTTATAAACTACTATAGCTTTGGTAAATACCCACTTAATTTGTCTAAGACAGACTGCTGAAGTCTCATATTAGCTTCAGCTGAACTAAAGAACTGGATTTTGTCTGAAATCTTAAAATGGAAGCATGTGCGGAAGGGATCTCTTGATATCTAGTATAGACAAAGGAACAAGGAACAATTTAAGCAACAAAAAGCCCTTTCAATGTACTATGGGCATGTGAACTTTGTGTGGCTTTAAAAAATGTGAATGTTTACATTCCAACTTTTGAGCACAAAGCTGTAATTTTCCATACCTTGCTCCCACTTCTTGCTCATAATTCATCTTCCTGTATCCGCTATTAGTCAGCTAGCAGTTTTTGCAGAAGTTTCTTAGCTGCTTCAGCCAGTAATACCCTTAATCAGAAGGGTCTCTTTGTAAGTGATTTACTTGATAATTTTAATAGAACATGTCAGACTATCCATAAAGAGGCAATGTATGAGAGCTGAGTGAAAATGGAAGAAAGACAAGCTCAAGGTATCTCTTGATATCCTTAAAGCTTGATGTTGGCCTATCAGGATTCAGTTAAGGTAGCAAAGTATTCCTATTTTTCCAATCTGATTGCTAGTAGCTGCCACAACTGCAGGGTTTTACTCATCATAGTCAGTCTATGGAAGCCTCCATTGAGAAATGTGAGCAGTTGAACAGTACCCTTCTGATGAGAAATCCCCTCATCTGTACTGAATCCTCCAAAAGTATGCCTCACTTTAAGCAAACTTCTATGTTATACTAAGACGAGTTAAACTGTCACTCACTTAAATTCTTCCCTGTCAGTTGCACATTATCCCCACAAGATTTCTGAAATACCTACACTTGACCCTCTTATTTTAAATAATTTTAAACCAATTTTAAACTTACATTTTTTATCCAATTTTTTTTTTAAGTCTGTTACCGCTCAATAAGTCTCATATATGAATAACTAACAACCTACTGCTCACTGCTGACTGTTCATTTTTAATTCTACTTGATTTCAGTTGCACATTTGATATGTACAGCCATGATATCCTTTTAAATTGCCTGGAAAACGCCTGTTAGCATTAAGGACACTGGGGTCAATTCTTGGACCAATATTATTTTCTTTTTATATGCTTCCTTTGGGTCAGATTGTCCATAACTATAATATCAATTTCCATTGTTATGTGGATGACACCAATTTATGTTCTGCTTACCGCTAGTGACATAGACAAATTCTCACGTTATGGCATGTCTCTCTGATATCAAATGTTGAATGTCGCAAAACTTCCTCAGGTTCAATGAGTCCAAATCTGAGGTCCTTTATTCGGTCCCCCTAACCTGACTGCTCACTTGAAAAAGAAATCTTGGGAACCTGTCCTCCAACGTTGAGCATTTTGCCTGCAATTTGGTTGTGATCTTTGAATTTGAGCTTTGTTTTGACATACAAATCACCAAGGTAGTACAATCATGCTTTCTCCAACTTACGAACATTGCAAAAGTTTAAAAAACTGATCTCAAGAGGACCTTGAAAAAGTCATCCATGCATTAATTTAATCTCGACTGGATTATTGTAGCTCCCTATATTTGGGGCTCAGCCAAAATGCCCTTTCCTGTCTCAAAGCTTGTAAACTCAGCTGCCAGACTTTTAACAAATTCCAAGAAACAAGACCATAGCACTCAATCCTTTTAAACTTTTATTAATTAGGAGAGAGGAGCTCAGTGCATCATTGGAAGCAGTCTAGGCCTATAGCAGCATAACTAAGGGCTGATCCAGGGAGAGCTTGGTTGGATCTAAGTATAAGCTTTATCAAAATTGAAAGTTTTAAGCCTACTCTTAAACATACAGAGGGTGTCTGCCCCTCAGACCGAATCTGGAAGATGGTTACACAAGAGAGGAGCCTGATAGCTGAAGGCTCTACCTCCCATTCTATGTTTGGTGACTGTTGGAACCACCAGTAAGCCTGCATTCTGGGAGTGCAGGAAATAACCTGGTTATGATTCTGATTCTGAAGCAGACATAAAGGATTTATAAAGCTACAGAATATAAGTTGTGTATATAAATATTAACAGTGTAGCTGAAAAGACCTGCTGATGATGGCAACAACATATTTTGATATTGCTGGAACACCCAGAGAGTCTAGCTGACATCCAGGTAACCCCAAGATCTCAATGGTTGTTTTTTTTTCTCAGGTGAGAAATACTACCATTACCTCTCTCCTGGCTTGTAGTTTGGTTTTGTGGCACCGAACCAAGAATTCCTGCTAAATTCTTATTTCATAATTTTATTTGATTCTTGATTGGTTTTCATTGTCATAATTCTATGTCTGTCTAATCTATATCTGTGTTTTATGCTTTTGTAAGTCCTTTATCGCAATTGGACTAATTTACTGATTTTAGGATTTTATTTTTTTTGGAAGTTGTACAAAAGAATAGAAGTATTATGGTAAATGGACTGTACTTGTATAGCGCTTTTCTAGTCTTCTGACTACTCAAAGCGCTTTTTACATTACAAATCACATTCACCCATTCACACACATTCATACGCTGAATGGGTACAGGGGCTACCATACAAGGTCCAACCTGCCCATCAGAAGAAACTAACCATTCATACACATTCACACTCTGATGGCACAGCCATCAGGAGCAATTTGGGGTTAAGTGTCTTGCCCAAGGACACATCGACATGTGGACAGGAAGAGCCAGGAATCGAACCGTCAATCTTCCGATTAGAGAACGACCCACTCTGCCTCCTGAGCCACAGCCGCCCCTTATCAGCAAATGTACTTATCAAAAGTAGTGTAATTATGAAGAATCAATCAGTGTATTGCACAGTATATCATTACATAAATATTACATTTTTGGATTGTAATGTAACCAGTATTTTCAAGTTTTTTCTGGTTAAGGTTGGGATTATTTTAACTGCTTTACATGCTGTTGTGTAGTAATCTATAATAACAATACATTGGATTTTAGAAAATTATCATCACCATTATTGTAAAATCAAAACAAAGTAAGATTGTTAATACAGAAGCGTCAGTGTGTAAGCAGCATGTTACAGTTGTAGCTGCTAGAGGTGGAGCTAGTTTGAACTATTTTATATACAGTTAGCGGTTCCCAGTCTAGGATTCAGGCCCATCCAAAGGGTCATCAGATAAATCTAAGGTGTCATGATAACTATGGGAGAGAAAAGAAGAAAAAAGAAAGTTCTCATACAAAAATCTGTTTTCTTGGATATTTGGTAAACTATTTGATCATTTGAAAATGTATTGAAGTGAAACAATGTGAGAGGTTTAAAAGGGAAAATAACTGTTTGGTGGAGTTGAACAACATACTGCTTTTTTTAAGATGCCAAAAGCCAAAAAGGTTGGCTTTAACAATGTGTTATATAAAAGCGTTTTATAGTATCCATTGTGTCAAATCTTCATCTGAAAAGTAACTAAAGCTGTCAAATAAATGTAGTAGAGTAGAAAGTACAGTATTTCCCTCTGGAGTGGAAGCACAAAGTAGCATCAAATAGAAATACTCAAGTCAGTTAGTCAAAATCTAGATAGCATGTCATATATCATAGCCTAAAAATAGTCCATATTCAGTGTCTGATGCAAATGTTTGCAAAACATTGGTAAGCATGGAGAAACCACATTTGCATGAGAAACATCAGAGACAAAGGGGCGTACTTTCACACCTTCAGTCTCTCTTGAAATAGAAATGCAACCCAGCAAACATGGCCATGTTGGAAACAAGCCCACTTTGGACTTGCCCACAGAAAACCCACATGGGCTCCCTGTGGGATAGCCCATACAGGGCCCACAGCAGTGTTGCCCTTTTGGGCACCCATCATGGATTTCTGTGGGAAACCCACTTTGTGTGAGCAGCCCACTGAGGGCCCTGTTAACGTCGTGAAATGCAGGGCATTTCTGGGCCCCAGTGGGATAGTCCGCACCTAGTGCAAAGTGTGGAACATGCTGGTAAGGCTTTAGAATACAGCCTGCATTTTACAGGGTAACTTCCCATCACTTACCATGTAATTTCCTGGAAGTTACTATGTATCTGCCTCGTAAGAATCCATGCATATAAAATACTTAGGGGTAACTTCCCATCACTTACCATGTAATTTCCTGGAACTTACATATAAAATACTAACCAGTTCTTACTAGCACTTAAATGTAGGTACGGAAGAAAAGAAAACAATGTGAAACAAGGGAGTAACAATTGGGGATTTAGTGTAACTTCCCAACAATTACCATGTAACTTCCCGAAACTTATGGTGTAACTTCCTTGTATGAATCAGTACGTTGCATATGTGTATGTACTAAAATCAAATGTTTTTGCTCATGGCAGTTATGGCAATAATTTTTTTATGCATGTGTGTTTGACAGGCAAGCTTCACTCATACTCCAGAGACTTATTATGCTTGTATTCTACTTTATTGTATGAATTTGAATAGAAAAAGTTGAGAAATGGGTCTATATGTGTATTTATGTATATCTATGGGTCTTATGAAAACTATCTCCTAGCAGCTCATAACAGGCAAACTTGCCTGTCTCAAGTGCACAGCTATGGAAGCTTTGTATTGTCATCTGAGGATGAAAAAATAACACTACAGTAATATAACAATATACATAGTATTTCTATGTCCTTAATTACACAATAATAAGGTACACAGGAAGTTATGAAAAATGATGTTATACTTTTATCACACAGAAACCACAATGTATGTTCTCCCAGTCTTACTCTCTAAATACACAATACTTACCCTGTAAGTACAGAGTACAACAGGGAGTGGGCTGGATTATTAAATTTACACTGTTCCCCAGTCCTTACTCTCAAAGTACACAATACTTACCCTGTAAGTACACAATACTCACCCTGTAAGTACAGGGTAACAACAGGGAGCGGGCTGAATTATTAAATTTACACTATTCCCCAGTTCTTACTCTCTAAGAACACAATACTTACCCTGTAAGTTCAGGGTAACAACAGGGAGCGGGCTGGATTATTAAATTTACACTGTTCCCCAGTCCTTACTCTCTGAGTACACAATTCTTACCCTGTAAGTACAGGATAACAAAATGGAGCAGGCTGGATTACTAAATTTACACTGTTCCCCAGTTCTTACTCTCTAAGTGCACAATACTTACCCTGTAAGTAAAGGGTAACAACAGGGAGTGGGCTGGATTATTAAATTCACATTGTTCCCCAGCCTTACTCTCCAAGTACACAATACTTACCCTATAAGTACAGAGTAACAACAGGGAGTGGGCTGGATTATTAAATTTACACTGTTCCCCAGTCCTTACTCTCAAAGTACACAATACTTACCCTGTAAGTACACAATACTCACCCTGTAAGTACAGGGTAACAACAGGGAGCGGGCTGAATTATTAAATTTACACTATTCCCCAGTCCTTACTCTCTAAGAACACAATACTTACCCTGTAAATTCAGGGTAACAACAGGGAGCGGGCTGGATTATTAAATTTACACTGTTCCCCAGTCCTTACTCTCTAAGTACACAATTCTTACCCTGTAAGTACAGGGTAACAAAATGGAGCGGGCTGGATTACTAAATTTACACTGTTCCCCAGTTCTTACTCTCTAAGTGCACAATACTTACCCTGTAAGTAAAGGGTAACAACAGGGAGTGGGCTGGATTATTAAATTCACATTGTTCCCCAGCCTTACTCTCCAAGTACACAATACTTACCCTATAAGTACAGAGTAACAACAGGGAGTGGGCTGGATTATTAAATTCACACTGTTCCCCAGTCCTTATCCTCTAAGTACACAATACTTACCTTGTAAGTACACAATACTTACCCTGTAAGTACAACAACAGTCCTTACTAACTTACTGTATGATTAAAGAGTAAAAAATTTTTTTTTTTATCATAATACACATTGTCAAACATTACAGGACATATGCCCATCTGTTACAATAAGAGACCAAAGACTAGCTCTTTAGTTTGGTTACCTTTCAAACACCATGCATCATGTCACTGACAACAGACAGGAACTACATTTTGAACAGACAGTCAGAAAACAATACTGAACATTCATTTTATGGGTCCGCCAATTTTATTGTAATTAGGTGGTAATTAATAAGTAACTTCTTTTAATTTCTTCTGAAATTTCTTTGAAATTACCTGGAAATTTACCTAGAATTTCATGGTAATTAGGTGATAATAGCCCAGGAATTTATTTGAAATTTTGTTGAAATTACCCCAGCAATTACCTCAAATTTCATGGTAAGTAAGTGAGCTGTTGCATATAAATATAAATAAAGATATTATGAAATAAAAATATTAAACATGAGGGAAGGGTGGAGTAAAATTTACAAAGTTTCCAACAGGAAAACAAAACATTTGTTTTGTATTACATTTACACCTTAAATGTCCTTTAAAAGGCGTCCAACCACTCCATACAATATTTTTTGGCCAACCAGTGGTCCCACTTGATGTCATGATGTAGATGGCACTTCAAATGTTCCTCTTGCCCATTTGGAATGATGCAACATCTACATATCAGCATCCCGACATGATGAAGGCATCCATGAGCAGTGATGACGATCTGGATGACAGACAAAGCAGCCAAACAAACAAACAAAAAACAACACACAAAACAGCCCAAACACAAGCGTAAAGAACAGTTATCACACAGTCTGAATTTCCTTGTTTCATTGTCCATCACATTAGAATTACAAGAATTAAATCTGCACACACATAGAATTAAACCCTTACAATGACTAAAATAAACATGGTAACAGTTTCTATGACACCCATGTCTATAATGTATTATAAATATATTTATAATGAGTTCAATGTTTCCCACAGTTGGATTCTATCTGTGGATCTGCCACAGTATTGAGAGTGCAAAAGAATGCCTTTTATTATATTGAATTTAATATTATTGTTGATAACATAAATAATTAAATAAATTTTCTGTACTGCTTAGGCAATATAGGTTTCTGATCTGTCGTGCCAATAAAGCTTATTTGAATGAGAGAGAGAGCGAACAAGCTAAATAGTGAATGAAGAGAGAGAAGGCACTTAGCTTCTAGGCCGCAATTAAGCCCACAATGGTCAGCGGCTAAAAAGCTTAGTGCCTTCATATCCTGACTGGCTTTTTGCTTCACCATACCTTTCAAGGGAAACTAATACATGGTTTAATCATGTTGGAACAAAACCTTAATGCTAACCAGCTAAAGGCTAACTCACCAGGATAATCCGTTAATTTGGAGGGAAATGATCCACAGTTTTCCCTCTCTCTGGGAACACCAGCTCCACTCCAATTCAATGTATTTAAACCTTACATTAAAAGGTTAAATGCTATGTACATGCAACATTTAGCATGTTACATGCTAAATTCAATTTAATTAATTTAGATCTTTTTGCTCATGCCATAGCATTGGCAAAGTTCCCAAAAAATGTCATTAAAAACCAAAACGTCTCCAACGTGATGTTAAAAAGACATACTTACTGTATTTTAGAGAAGGGTCTTAGAGAAGGCACGGGAGAGGGATCAGAAGACAGAATGTACCTCTGCAGTTGACAGGAAATCACGTGATTTCAGCAGCAGGCGCATGTGAGGTGTTTAGGGAACATCAGTAAATTGTAGAGTCTGCTGATTGCCAGGAAAATAACTTAACTGGGTTAGAGAAATCTATAACAAAATTAGTCGCAGATTAATTTAATTGTTGATCATTTTTTTTCTTGTACAGAGTCCAGTCATCTTACCTTCCAACTATCTCTGCTGAGAACAGTGAATAGTGGGAGGCTATAATGAAATGGCGGTGGCTGATTTAACACCATCTTACCCTCTCATCACGAAATATCAAACGTCACTCATGATCAGTCTATGCTCATGATGCAACGAAGAAAAAGGTAACCTGCAAGTTTTGTAAAGCTGATCCAAGGTATCACGGGAGCACGTCTGCTATGCATGAGCATTTGAAGAGGAAGCATGTCGGAGTTCTGGAGGATGCGACTCGCCTTGGTAAGATATTTAGCTTGTTAGCTAGCTAACTAGATATGTAAAGATGGAGTTGTCTTTGCTGATAGAAGAGACATATCTCTTTTGAACATCAACATCAACTGTGTTATAGTACTCTTTCACTTGTACACCACAGCAAGCAACTACCCTCACCAACTCAATATGACACATGCTGGTCAGTGACATGAGGCTAATCTCTTCAAGAATGAGAAATATGAGAACAGCCTTTCTGAAGGTATGTGTTGTACACATACACACACAAACAGTAGCAATTATATATTTGATATAAACAATTAATTAACAGATTTCATAAATGAAAATGATAAGACCACTGATCAATAATTTAATTTTGAATAAATCATATAATGACAACAACGATGTAAATAAAAATGTACTGATAACTGATATGTTGAATATTTACTGTATAGACTGCTTGGGTCTTGCACTTCAAAATTTAAACTAAAATCCTTTCTGTTCTGATGTCTTTAACAGAGGCATTTCATTACTGAGGATTTATCTTTTGTATCAGTAGCCTAAACAGCAGCAAATTTTATTAAAAGAATGAAGTATCTTTTATCGTATTTATTGTTAGTAAAACAAGTAAAACAACCTCCAGCACAATATAATAGCTGGTAGCTAAATAGTGTCATTGTGTAAGTGTCATTAATTATCTGATTAGTCGATTAATCATCTCAATAATACATACATATACATATATATATATATATATATATATATATATATATATATATATATATATATATATATATAGGGTAAGTATTGTGTACTTAAAGAGTAAGGACTGGGGAACAGTGTAAATTTAATAATCCAGCCCACTCCCTGTTGTTACCCTGTAAGTAAATGGACCATACTTGTCCATACAGGGTAAGTATTTTGTACTATAGGCTGTGTGGGTCCCGCTGGAGCCCACACTCAGCCCACACTTTGGGCTGGGTGTGGGCTGTCCCACTGGGGCACCACCTGGGCCCCACAGTGGCCCCACACAGGGCCCATTTTTGCAAGGCCCTGTGTGGGCAGCCCACTGTGGGGCAGTGTGTAGGGCCTACATATGCCCTGCATTTCACAACGGAAAAGGGGCCCACATTTGGCTGCCCCTGCAGGGCTCATTTCATTCCCGCAGTGGCCCCACATGGTACCCAAAAGGGCATGTTTGCTGGGAAAGTGCTGCCTTTTGGGGGGGTAGTTTTGGGTGATGGTTTGAGGAGTGACTTCACTTTATTCAGAGCTTGTAGCATCTGTATTCTCAGAGCAGAGATCTAGTTTTGCTTTATGTGTTTATGATGCACCATGACCCAACGCACACTGATGGTCAGTGATAAATCTCTTTGAGTTTCTCTGCGATCACACAGTTTAACTGTTGTCACTAACTTTTATTCTTTACTTTGTCAGACAACTTCATGATTGTACAATGGAGATTTGAATGAGTCTAGATGACCTGAAAATGTTGTTGTTCTTTTTTTCAGCTTTAATCAGTTTATGTGGATATTGAGGTTGTAATACCCATCAACATGTAATGTATCCCATTGTTCCAAAAACACTGATTCCTCATAGCCCCCTGCAATGCAGATACACACACATATTTAAATCCTCAACTCTGGAACGATGAATTTAACTAATAAAGTATGGTATATGTGGTTTGTGTTGCCCCACCATGGATTTCATTATTATTGGTGAAAGAAAGGGAATGTGCACCATGCACCCTTATGGTATAAGCTCTAGTCTTGCATGCAGCCATGAAGTGTGTGAGTTCAGATTACTCATAAATTGGACTGCTGCAATATTAAACTGAAGGAAGTAATCCATTTGACCCAAACCACCTGTTGTTCTTTCCCTAAACCTAACCAAGTGTTTTTTTGTGCCTAAACCTAACAAGACCTTAACCACTGAATTGTCAGCTATATAACAGCATATAACATGCAATCAATTATAAAGAATTGTTGTAGCTCATCTTTATTGTCTGTATGGGTCCATTGATATTTTCTTTAATCCCTGTGAACACATTCATGAGTCTTATACGACCTTGTAAAACTGAGTGATTTCCATTTCCTTTCTCTTGAGAAGAATTGTCAGATGTACTTACTGTAGACAGTAAGGCGGAAATTCTGGAATAAGATGGTGCTGCCAATGGATTGCCACATGTAAACTCCAGAGTCACTGAGTCTGAGCTCTGTGATGGTCAAAGCTCCATTCCGACTGTCCAGCTGCAGTCTGCCTCTGAAACGCTCATCATACTCACTCTTCACCTCTCTGCTCTTCACAATGGCAATGCGCATGTTTGGATTTTCAGTTCCAAAAGTCCACACTATATGGATATTACTGTGGCTTCCGCTTTCTCTTGTCTGTAAGGTGACAGATGCGCCCTCTCTTGCAGCTACCTTATTTTCATCTGCCCACACACAACACAGCAGAACTGAAAGAGAGAAGGCGTTAATGTGAGATTGCTTTGTTCCTGATGAAACTGTGGGCTTCTGTGAAAGTTTGTTGACAAGATTAGATCAAAGCTGGAAAATGCTCACAGAAATGCTATTGACAACAAAATTTAAAATTAGTTAATCAAAAAACAGAAGTACATCCCCAATTCCCATATTTGATCATTCCTGGCTTCTTACTCAACCTGGAAGTTGTTCTGGTCAACCATCGTGAAGGCTGTCCAAAAGTGCATATTTCTGCTCTGAAGAATGAAGAGCTAAGAGGGATCTCTGACAAGCCATGAGTGTGGATACCATTCTGATATGACTAATATGCTTCAATATTACCAAGTATTGAATAGTATAGTGTCAATTGATACCATGTAGCAATGCCTACTGTAGATAGAGCCCTGTTCAGACATGAAATGCATCACATTTCAGGCTTCATCTGTTAAAGCTATTGCCTTTTGTAGTTCAGACATAGGTGTAGATGTGTTTTATTCAGACATCTGCAGAAGTGTCAGAGGCTGACAGCTAAAAACCTTGTCACATAAATTGGAAACTATTTGCATAGCTATACAAAGGTTTCATGAGATGACATACAAACAGGTTTTTAAAGAAAAACAGATAAGTGGAGACACATAACGAATGAGGATGTTTCCATGCAGGTCAAGAGGGTTCACTGACTGGTTTGGTGATGTGAAAATGATGTGAATCATATGCTATGGCCTTCACAGTCACCAGATCTCAATACAACAGAGATTGTGGAGCAACGCATTAGAAAGCCACGACATCCACCAAAGAAGAGAATATGTTTTGGAAGAATGCAGTTCATCCCTCCAGTAGAGTTCAGTTACTCAAGAAGCATCTAAATGTGAGTCAGATATATGGTTGCACAAATCTGACAGTGAAACAAATCAAATCAAATCTCACTATTATTACTGTTAATTCAGACTGTGTTAAATATACAGTTGTAGCAACAAAAAATCTAATAAACAAGCAGTCTGCAGTAGATTTAATACAGATGAAGATGCAGATGGAAAAACTGGTTAACCACAATGTTTGTGTCTGCTACAGGTCGTCTCTGCACAGGATGTGAGGTAGCTTTTTCTCAGCACTGCTTATTAAAAATGGCCTTCACAGTCACCAGATCTCAAAATGTCAAATTAAATTTTTTTTTATGTTAGAATGCAGTAAAGGTGCACATGGAAAAGCAGCCTTCAGTCTATTGAAGACTTCTGTATTAAACCTCAAATATTAAATTGAACTTGATGAACATTTTTATGAAGCATATTGTAACATATATCATTTGTACTTTACATGATTATTAAACAATATAAAACTGGAAATTCACTGACAATTAAACAAGCATGTTTATGGCTTACCTGATGTGAAATAGATAGCAAAATGCTTTCTCCTTAACTGAGGCCCCATATTGTGTGTATCCTCTGTCAGTATGTAATGACAGATTTGGTGACAATACTAGATGTGAGGTGCTGTTGGTCAGAGTGTTTCTTTCCGGTGTCTAGATTTTCATCTAGCAGCTCCATCTTGAGGCTGTTGTGGGTCGGTGTTTTGTAGGCTGTGACAATCACATTCACTAATTTTATCCCCATGGGCCTATCATTACCATTTGGGAATTCTGTGAGGAGTTTCTCAGAGGAAATGTATTATTGGCTGGGTTGTAAATAGTGGCAGCTATAGAGATTGGGTGGGACTGCAGACATTGAGGGCTTTTTCACCCCTGCAGTGTTGTCTTGACTGCTACATTTACATAACAATTTAATCAAAAACGCAAACACTCCATCGAACAGGCTAATTAACTGTCTCTTTCCTCACGAATCAGAGGGATCCGCTAAAAAACAGAAATCCCCAGATTTAAAAATATTATCTTAACTTAGTTATCATATTAATTAACATTTGACAAAAATCCCCAGAATCATGTAAGATCTCATCATTAACAGAAAAAAATATAATAATATGGGGCTCTGGGGATAAATATACAGTAGAAAAAATGAACACCATAAGCATGCATTGACCTATTTTTCTGAAGAAATACAGTAAGTGCAGACAGACTTCCTGCTCATCTCACTTCTTCGGGCCTGAGCACTTACAGTGCAAAGGCACTATTGTTCCTGTCACATTTGTTAGGGCCTGAGCACTTGCAGTGCGAAGGCACTATCGTTCATGTCCTGTTTGTTAGGGCCTGAGCCCCAAAGGGACAAAGACCCTGTTTTTCCTGTTGCATTTGTTTCTTTGTTTGTTTCTTTGATTGCTTCTTTCTCTCTTTCTTTCTTTCTTATTATCCCACGACTTCAAACTCATCTCCTCACCCCTGCAAATCATACGCTGCCAGCCCTGACCTAAATCCAACAGGAAATCTGCAATACACCCATGAATGTCTGATTTTTCAGCCAAATTTGGACTCCAAACAAAGTATATCTCCTCCTAGGGTGTTAATGCTATTGGCTTCAGATTTTAATACATGACTCATGAGACTGTGCTGAACAGAAGCTATTAAAAACTGTGTAATAACTTATACGGTTTAGATATTATGAGCCCATAAAGTTGCTGCACGGCATTTCACCTTACAATATAATCCAATGGGGCGGCAGTCTCTGGGCATGGACAGGCAGACCACTTTCAGAGCTGTATCAATGGCTTCACAATGAAAAGAGAGTGACAAGCAGGTTGCATTCACACCAAATCCGGCGGTGCGGCGAAAACGCTAGTCGACCCATTCATTTTGAATGGGGGTAGTGCGGCTCGCCTGCGGCCATTTTCGCCGCTGCGGCACCGCACCGGACTGCGGCCGGAAAAGTTGAGTGGTTGGCAAACTACTTTCATACGTATTACCGCAACCTTCTGACCAGGGGCCACACTCCCACAAATCCGCACTGACGCACCGCCGGATTTGATGTGAATGCAGGCAGGTGGGGGATGGGTAGAGTCAAACCTGTCAGCCAGGGAGAAGGAGGAGCTTTAATTTCATCTACCTCTTTTTCTTGAATCCAGAATCCATCCACATTTCTTACTTTAGATTTTCATAAACCTCATCAGTTCAGCCACATTTTCAAGTTCTCTTTTTTAAACCTCTTACTTTTGCTCAATGTTTCAGTCTGTTGACTTCCTCTTACAGTATGTGATTGACCAAACTTGCTGTTACTGTATTGTAATTAGGTCACATCCTATTAAAATAATGCCAGTGGGAGGTATTTTTGTGTGAAAATGCCAGAATGATGTTTGCTGTACTGGACACTAAATAAAACAACATGACAGAAAATGAAACAAAATAAGATTAATGACATAAAAATATCTATGGTAACTGGGGAAGAAGATATCATTATAAAATCTGTAGTGTGGCCAAAAAATGAGATGAGATTGCTCATGACTTCCTACCAGAATGACTGAATGCATGAACACAGGCTTGTGTAATTATATGTGCTCTGTGCAGGAAATTATTTAGAGTTGCCTTTGACTGTACATACCATATATGTCTTGTCCATAAACATACACACAGATATATATATTATGAATGAAAACTTTGAGATTTCCACTAGAATTTAAGATTAAGGTCTAGGGGGTGTGTAATGACTGAATTAAATGTGTGATTGAGAATTGAATTATGACATTAATATTGTGTGGCGATAAATAAAAAAATTAGAATGGTTTTACATTAGCTAAGAGCAGTGTATTGGGTGTGTGTAGAGGCCTTTAACATGATGGTTTACTAAAAAACACACACAGACACCAGAGTAGCGCAGTGAACCACCTGCTTACTGGCAGTTGCTGGTAAAAGCAGATGACTCGCAGGTAGCTGCAAATCTTGATTTCCTGTTATTTCTTGTGTGAGATAACAGTACTGGGCACACACAAACAACCACATCCTGACCTCCTCAGTGCATGCATGTGTGTCACTGTTTCCAATGTGTACTGGTCTTATGTGCACCTCCTTTCTGTTCCCTTTTGCTCTTGAGTGTTCTTTTTTAGGAAACCTGGTTGAATCAAAACATATGTCAATTTCTTTGTAGTATCAGTAACCATAAATTGCAAACACTGTACTGCAGATAATACTTCAAGAAAGAAATATGACAGAATGTTGCAGAGAAACCAATGTAAACATAATGTATGGACTTTATCATACCACAAATACTACCATGATCTTCAATGTGTCCAAAACTCTGTCTAGTTATTGGTCCCTGGCGCCAGGGTTGTGCCCCATTATTATTAATTTGCATTAATAATTGTATTGATTTTTAATTATTGATCATTATCTTTGATAATTATTAATTATTTCTAATAACTAAATCTGCTCCTAAGTCCCAACATTATTAAAATCAGTAAAAGCAAACAATTTGGTTATTGAAAGGTCTTCAATAAAAGGCCTCCTTCAGATTCAGCAACATGCTCAGTGGAACACAAATGGGAGTTCTGGGGCTGAAAAGTGAAGCCAGTGTGGCTTAAATCTCTCTAATGGCCATGAGGGGGCGACTCAATTGGCTCCAAAAGAGCCAATGAGAAAATGGGTTCTCACTTGATTTATTACCTCAGGAAACAGTTTCCTAATGTGCTTATTGTCTCAGTCATTAGTTCAATCTTCTCCAATACAGCATGATGTTCATTTTGTAAATTATGGTCCCAATAAATTTGAATTTGACGATTAAGCAGGGTATGCTTTAGGGCATGGCTATGTTGTCACTACCACAGTGATAATGTTGGTTAGGTAATGTAACCATAGTGTAACCCCAGATTCACAGAGTATATGCATAGCCATGGTTACTTCAATGTGTTTTCAGTTCATGAAAGCTAATTGTAACATTTAGTTAGCCTTAAATGTTTTGTTTGGCATTTGGTTGCAGTAAAAGATCCTCTAAGGAATCAGATGATCCATAATTTGTTTTAATGGTTTAATGGTACATACAGGGATACTTCCTGGTAGCAGTATCCATGACTGGAAGCATGGTTTTGAGAGCATCCTGAAGTGTTTATATCCTTGGTGATGTGACAGTTGAGGGGTGGGATCCCTCATGGGTCCCATCCAATGGGAGCCAAAAAATTGAATCTGCCAGATTTTGCACCTGGGTGTGAGTTGAGCAAAGCATAGCTGAAGTCTGTTTTAGACTCCTTTTGTTCAACTCAGCACCATTTCTTTGTTATCCAGCTGCAAAGATCCCTACAGGCTTCAGTCACGCTTTATGACAGCGTGCAGGCCTGCCATCGTCTTGTACAGGGGCCATATGAGGCCCAACAAAAGCTACAGTGAATGGAAAACTTCATCGGTGTAAAATAATGTGTTGATATGTGATAAACATTTCAGACAGTTTAGTCATGTATCTGATTAGACTAGTCATGTATCTGATCAGACTAGTCATGTATTTGTTGTTGATTGTTATTGTTGTTCTGTTTCTCTGTGTCCCCACCCTCTTCTCTCTCTCTCTCTCTCTCTCAACTCAACCAGTCAAGGCAGTTGGCTGCCCACCCAGAACCAGGTTCTGCCTTAGGTTTCTTCCCATTAAGTTCTGTCGCCAGGTGCTTGCTCATGGGGGGAATTGTTGGATCATCCTCTCTCTGTGTAAATTAAAGAGCATGGTCTAGCCCTGCTCCATGTAAAAGTGCCCTGAGATGACTTTGTGTTGTAAATGGCACTATATAAATAAAATTAAATTGAAAAAAAATTGAATTGAATTGACAGTCAGTAGAAGAGTCTCCAGTTTCTCTCCTTGTGCTCTCCTGTACAACTCAGGTTGATTCTGCTGCAAAGAGACACAATTGCCATCCAAGGTGCTGATCCTGGTGCAGTCAGGGATCATGGAGCTGTCTGATGTTACTCAGGATTCCCTCACCTAACAAATAACATTACAGGTGGTGGATATTGAAAAAGTGAAAGAAGCCTTTTCACCTTTTCAATATAAACTTGTGAGCATGCAGACTGGGCATAATAATGCATACTAAATTCGCCATGTTAAAAGGTAATTTGAAGACCTTATCAATGAGGAGAACACACGTCCATCTCAGTGAACAGCAGGTTCAGACTTACAATATAGATGATTGATGACAATATAATCTAAGATGTGGATTGATCATAATATGTTATTTATTTAATAATATTTAGAGAGGAAACTTAAAAGAGGTTATGGAGCTTCTGGTAAATGGCAAACTTGGATTCGGGGGCTGAGAATGACAATGTCATGAGTTAATTTTAAATTTAGTGATTAGGGCAACATTTTCTTTAAAAGGCACAAACTAATACAAAATGTCCAAGATCAAATATATTGTACATATGTCCTAATAACTTCACATATTTATAAGACATAACTTACAAAATATCTAACTGCTCTTAAATCATTTTACAAAATATCAAAAATTAAAAGATTGAAGGGTGTGCTGACTTTTGGTGCAGTTCGTTCTTAAACATGGACCTTTCATTATAGTTTAATTAGTCTGTTTTTTGAGTGTGACAATTCAACTTAACATTTGGAGACTTTTTTTTAGCACTTCAGATATTGAAGCGTTCTGGATTATTTATTTGCTAGTGTGTTTGTTCATTAACAGTGGAAGCATTCATAAAGTGTAATACACACATGTTGTAGTGAGTGCAGAGAACAGTGTTACAGTTCTGAGCAGAGAAGAGGAAATGTTGTGACAGCCACAGTGACCAGGGGGCTGTTGCACAAAGGCAGAATTCAGAAATCCAGGATAATTGAAAAAGTGAGGCTTGACCTAGTCTAATCAGTGCATCCAGGCCTAATCTGTTGCACATTTGCAAAGCCAGGATGAGGAGGTGCGACTATGGGTACATCTCAAGTCTCTTAAGTCATGTCTCCTCGCTCCTCGCCCGAACCGGAAGTTGTTCCTGACACACCATTTTGACAGGCGTCCCAAGTCTCTTATATTTTACATCATTTATCGTTATTTCCATTAGGTCACGTGTGAGGCTAAAAATTCCTGAGTGTTGGGTTTGATATGAGTCACATCATTTCAACTTTCCCTGAAACATTTTGCCAATACATATTTGGCAGATGACACCCTTATTATATTCTGGGTTATTGAATTATTAATTCACTATCAGGATTATCAAAAGATACAGATGCAGATAATCAATAAATAGTATAAACGCATTCTGCGAGTAGAAATGTTTCCTGATCCTCTGAGTAGGACTCTGTATAAATGCAGAATGCAGGTTGTTATTAAGGTGTTTGTTAAACAGCAAACAGGCTGCAGAGAGGAAACAGCTGCTCTAGCGGTGATAACTGTGAACCTCTATTAGTATTAACACAGTCCACAGTGCAGACACAAATCCATCAAAAGTTTCTACAGATGTTAAAGCTGACTGTGATCAGCTGTCGCCGTCATCTGAAACGGACGTCGCTTCACATGACGTTTCGGAGGAAAGCACGTCTCATGTCTCTTAAAACAAATTTCCTCGTTTCTTCTCTCCTCGCTTGGTTTCCTTGCGTCTCTCCTCGCATCCTCGGTGGGCGGGACTAAAACGCAAGGAAAGGACGCAATTGAGGGAAATGTGGATGCAATTTAAGAGACTTGAGAAGTACCCTATGTCAAGCCAGGTGTATGTAATTCGGATAAGTGCACATTCACGGCTTTCTTAAACAGACCACAGGGTAGATCACAGATTTACTGATACAGCAATGGAAAAGATATAAGCATACTTCTCACCAAGTGAGCAAAAACTGTTAATGGAAACTTATGAGGAGGTTTAACACATTATAAGTAAAAAAAAAAAAAAAAAAAATACAGCCGCTATAATGAAACATCGAGAAAGCACCTGGCAGACAATAGTGGACCGACTAAATACGTAAGTAGTTCAAAAATATACACTTATATACCAATATAAATAAAAGATTATATATATTATTATAATATAATGAATATACCAATGCTCCACTGTATCCGTCATAATTACAATTCAAGGAGTTTTCATTTTCACAAATTTCAATTGAATTTTATTTATATAGCGCCAAATCACAACACAAAGTCATCTCAGGGCACTTTTACATGGAGCAGGTCTAGACCACGCTCTTTAATTTACAGAAAGAGAAACCCAACAGTTCCCCCCATGAGCAAGCACTTGGCGACAGCGGGAAGGAAAAACTCCCCTTTAACGGGAAGAAACCTAAGGCAGACCCCGGCTCTGGGTGGGCGGCCATCTGCCTTGACCGGTTGGGTTGAGAGAGAGAGAGAGAGAGAGAGAGAGAGAGAAAGAGAGAGGGGGGGGGTTGTACACAGTGAAAGAGCAGCAACAACAACAACAATAGTCAGTAAGCAGCAGCAATAGCAGGAACAGCTAGCCGAGGGCAGAAGAAGGACGTCAGCATATCAGCATGGTCTATGGTTTATGGAGCTTCCTGTGGATCAGAAAGCACAAAGAACTCCGGGGAAGAAGTGAAATTAGTAACATGCATTAATAGTAATAGAATACATAGAGATGGAGGAGAAGAAAGAGGAGCTCAGTGCATCAATGGAAGTCCCCCGGCAGTCTAGGCCTATAGCAGCATAACTAAGGGCTGATCCAAGGCAAGTCAGATCAGACCTAACTATAAGCTTTATCGAAAAGGAAAGTTTTAAGCCTACTCTTAAACATAGAGAGGGTGTCTGCCCCTCGGACCGAAACAGGGAGATGGTTCCACAAGAGAGGAGCCTGATAGCTGAAGGCTCTGCCTCCCGTTCTACTTTTAAATACTGTAGGAACCACCAGTAGACCTGCATTCTGGGAGCGCAGTGCTCTAGTGGGATTATATGGTACTAAGAGTTCTTTTACATAAGATGGTGCCTGACCATTAAGAGCTTTGTACGTGAGAAGAAGGATTTTGAATTCTATTCTGGATTTTACAGGAAGCCAATGCAGCGAAGCTAAGATGGGGGAAATATGATCTCGTTTTCTAGTTTTAGTCAGAACACGAGCAGCTGCATTCTGGACCAGCTGCAGAGTCTTTATAGACCTACTAGGGCAGCCTGATAATATTGAGTTACAGTAATCCAGCCTAGAAGTAACAAATGCGTGGATTATTTTTTCTGCATCTTGTTGTGAAAGGATATGTCTGATTTTAGAGATATTACGTAAGTGAAAAAAGGCAGTCCTTGATATTTGTTTTATGTGGGAGTTAAAGGATATATCCTGATCAAAGATAACTCCCAGATTCCTTACGGTGGTGCTGGAGGCCAGGGTAATGCCATCTAGATTAGTTAAATCATTAGATAATGTGTTTCTAAGGTGTTTAGGGCCAAGCACAATAACTTCAGTTTTTTCCGAGTTTAGCAGCAGAAAATTGCAGGTCATCCAGGTCTTTATATCTTTAAGGCACACTTTGAGTCTAGATAACTGATTGGGTTCATCTGGCTTCATTGATAAATATATTTGGGTATCATCTGCATAACAGTGGAAATTTATGGAGTGATTTCGAATAATATTCGAAGGAAGCATGTATAAAGTGAATAATAAAGGTCCCAGAACAGAACCTTGAGGAACTCCGTGTCTAACTTTTACTTTTATGGAGGATTCATCATTAACATGAACAAACTGAAATCGATCCGATAAATAGGATTTAAACCAGCATAATGCAGAACCTTTAATGCCAATGAAATGTTCCAGTCTCTGCAACAGGATTTGATGGTCAACAGTGTCAAATGCGGCACTAAGGTCTAACAAGACAAGTACAGAGACAAGGCCTTTGTCTGATGCAGTCAGGAGGTCGTTTGTGACTTTAACCAGCGCTGTCTCTGTGCTATGATGCGCTCTAAATCCACACTGAAAAGTCTCAAATAAGTTATTGTTATCTAGAAAATCACATAACTGATTAGCTACTGCTTTCTCGAGAATCTTAGACAAAAAAGGAAGGTTAGAGATGGGTCTATAATTGGCTAAGACGTATCGAGAGTAGGCTTCTTAAGGAGAGGTTTAATTACAGCTACTTTAAAGGACTGCGGTACATAGCCAGTTATCAAGGACATATTGATTATATTTAGCAAGGAGGTGCTAATTAAGGGTACGACATCCTTAAAGAGTTTAGTTGGGATGGGATCTAAAAGACAATTCGAAGGTTTTGATGACGAAATTATAGAAGTTAGCTCAGGAAGGTCTATCTGAGAGAAACAGTCCAAGTTGAAATCAGGTTTTGTGGCTGTTTCTAGGGAGCTTGATAAATCTGTGCCTTTTGAGAGTAGAGACTGTTGAATTTTATCTCTAATTTTTAGAATTTTATCATCAAAAAAGCTCATGAAATCGTTACTACTGAGAGCCCTCGGAATACTCGGATCAACAGAGTTATGACTCTTTGTCAGCCTGGCCAAGGTGCTGAAAAGAAACCTAGGGCTGTTTTTATTTTCCTCAATTAATGCGGAGTAATAGGCGGCTCTGGCATTACAGAGGGCCTTCTTATAAGTTTTAAGGGTTTCAAGCCAGACTATGCGAGATTCCTCTAATTTAGTGGAACGCCAAATCCTTTCAGATTTACGAGATAGTTGCTTTAATTTACGGGTTTCCGAATTATACCACGGAGCTAATCTCTTATGCTTTATTATCTTTCTTTTTAAAGGAGCGATGGAGTTGAGCGTTTGCTGTAGAGTACCTGCAGCAGTGTCAACAAAATTATCAAATTGGGAAGGACTAAAATTATCATAAGAGTCCTCTGCAGTAGGGTTAGGGTTTCCTTAAATTTAGCTACAGCACTATCAGTAAGACATCTAGTGAAAACATTTTTGTCTAATGGTGTGTAATCTACCAATAAAAATTCAAAAGTTATCAAATGGTGGTCTGATAAAATAGGATTTTGAGGAGAAACTATCAAATGTTCAATTTCTATGCCATAAGTCAGCACAAGATCCAGGGTGTGATTATGACAGTGAGTGGGTTTATTTACACACTGAGAGAAGCCAATTGAGTCTAATAATGAAATAAAGGCAGTACAGAGACTATCGTTATCGACGTCCACATGAATGTTAAAGTCACCTGCTATAATTACTTTATCTGTACTGAGGACTAAGTTTGATAAAAACTCTGAGAATTCAGGTAAGAATTCAGAGTACGGGCCAGGAGGACGGTACACAATAACAAATAGAACTGGCTGTACAGTTTTCCAGGTTGGATGGGAAATACAGAGAACAACGCATTCAAAAGAATTATAATTTAATTTAGATTTAGGTCTAGGGCTGACAATGAGGCTGGAGTTGAAAATGGCTGCAACTCCACCTCCTCGGCCAGTGTCTCGAGGAATGTGAGTATTAATATGACTGGGAGGAGTGGATTCATTAGGCTGACATATTCTTCATGACATAGCCAGGTTTCTGTAAGACAAAATAAATCAATATGCTGGTGAGATTAGCTCATTTACTAATAAAGCTTTAGAAGATAATGATCTAATGTTTAAGAGACCGCATTTAATTGTTTTATTTTGCTGAGCAATTCCAGACTTAATGTTAATATGTTTTAGATTTTTATGATTGATACTTCGACTATTAGTCTAATAAGTCCATAATGGATAAGAAGTCAGTAATGTGGTGCTCATAGAAAATATATTTGTAACAGGACCCAGATGCTGTACTGCCTGATAGCCAGCCTGGCAACATAGTGAGTATTGTCTAAAGGAAATCCACATTATGCACAATTCCTGTTGTGCTAATTAATAGGTGTTTTACAGAATTAACAAACTGTTAGATGTCTATCTACACAACATCTAGAGAGACAAATGGAGCTGGCAGATGTGAAAATAAAAGTCCACAAGAAAAAACTGCAGGATATGGACCTTGACATGGAAATCAAATGAAAGACACTGAGGAAACTGGACCTGGAAATCCTGAAATTAGAAAGAAGTATGTGATTTCAATGCATGACTGTAACACAATGTATTAATCATTGTTATTCTCTCCCCCTCAAGCTCCAAGCTGACAAGTCATGACAGCAAAATAAAGGTCAAAACACATTGTGGTCTCCTCCCAGTTTCATGAATGTACTGTTATAGATCCAGTGAAGTGAGACTATAATTTGGGAAGATTATACAATTATAAAACCTGACAACAAACTGTGCTACCAATGTCAAATAAAATACATATACACAGGGAAGACAGATAGTGACAAACACTATCCTTAATTAGTAAGGGAAAGGCTTCATCAGCATTTCTAATCATCTCAAGTGTGCAGTAATATACGTATTCATCAAACTTCAGAAGGCCTAACGGTAATAATGACCATCACATGAATTATTATTATTATTATGAATAATAAGTGATAATGGTTACAATTAAAATAACAGTGGACTTAACTGAATGCCAATGTATCTGTGGCATTTTTAAAGCAAGCTAACAAAAATTAGGCAAAACATACATAGAAGAACATGGAATAACTGTAAATTTACATCAACTTACTTATGATCAGAGTGACAGTTGATTGGTCAAATAGCACCAGGATTAATCAAGCCTGGCTGTTAGCCTGGTCTGGAGCAGGCTAGCTTCACAGAATAAATCTCCATGGTAACTTATGTGCCTCTGCTTTTGTGCAACTGAGTCACGGCTAAATTAATGCAGGATAACTGAAAAATCCTGGTTTAATCCTCTATCTAGGTTTTGTGCAACAGCCCCCAGTTCTCACAGGAAGTCTAGCTAACCTATGAGCCATCATCATTGTGTGTGCTACTCCCAGAATAACTTCTGTTTATTACAAAGTGATCATGGACAGACAACTGTTTTTATTGTGGGTCTCTAGATGAGCATGTGAGCCAGCTGATGGATCTCTGATGCACTTTACAGCTTATATCAATAGGTGAGGTCTGGAGGCTCCACAATGCACAGAGCATCAGAGTTCTACAGGACTTCAATATGAAGAGACACTACCAGCTACCTTCATTGTCAACCTTCAGCATTTCCCACATATTGAATTTTCACTCGTCACTGAAGAGAAAACACAAGTAGCAGAAATTCACAGTGCGCAGAGTACCAATGGGCTGGATAGAGTCCGTTCTCATTACAGTTCTCATGGAGTATTGAAGTTCAGACAGACAGACTTCAATGTCAAAAGTGGCTCCAGCTCCTGCCACTGCCTCAATCAAAGCAGCGAAGAGGGTTTTCAAACCACAGATCGCTGGTCTTAGTGTAGGCATCAAAGGATGCATTTGGCGTTTTTCTATATTTGTCTTATGCAACAAATTTCATGTGCAGAGCCAAACCAACAATGAACTGATTCTACTTACAGTTGATTTTGTATGCCAAGATATTTCAGCTTTTCCTTTTTTAATAAATTTGCTAAAGTTTCTAATAACTGATTTTGCTTTGACATAATGGGGTATTGAGTGTAGACTGATGAGGGGGGAAAATTAAACAATGTTAGCACAAGGCTGTAACAAAACAAAATGTGAAAAAAGCTAAGGGGTCTGACTGTAAATGAAATACAATTTCTTTTTCTATCTGAATGCTAGCATTTAGGTTTTACTGGAAGCAAACAAGCTAGTAGCACTATCAGAGTGAATTAACGTCCTGTCTTGAGTATGATTTAATTATGCTATCACACACACATGAAACACATTTTTATGAACATTAGAAAAATAACTTCATATTTTGTTTGAACTAACTAACTGGAACAGGTTGAGTACCTTCTCCATCTTAAACCAATACTCACTCTCAATTTGCTGACCATGTGATGCTGTTTGGTTTCCTGTTGCCACTTTTTCTGTCTACTGCTATTTCTATGCTCAAGAATGAACTTTGACACTCAACACATTAGTGTTTCTCCCAGAATTGTATTTGACTCGGGGTGGAAACAGCAGAAAAGCAGGATCACAACTACAAAGAAACACATCCATGTATACTTGTGTGGTACATCAGAATCAATCCAGGATTATGTCTGTAATCTACTATCCTTGTGTATCAACCCATACTGTCACAGCATGTCTGACTCTCCAATGCAGAAGCAAACCACATGTTCTTCACTGGATTGTCGTAGTCTGGACCATGCTATGGCAGCTGAAATATACTACATTAATGACAGAAAACCAGTGTAGTATTCTACAATTAATATGTAACCCAAACATTGACATGGTAAAAATCAAAATTTATCAAATTATATTCATCATATCATAAGGTGGGGACACTGACACTGGAAGAAATGTGTTGATGGTGTTGTTTTAAATAAAATAAATTCAACCCTGAAGTATATCCATCACAGCTGAGGCTGTCTTCCTACAGTATGTACAGTATGGACGTATGTGTATGTCAGAGAGGTTATACTGTGTGTGTGTCTATCGGTAGAGGTAATCAGCTTGTATATTGGCAGCTATCTCTGCTTCCCACTTGTCTCCATTGTTGAGGAGCTTCTCCTTGTTGTAGAGCAGTTCCTCATGGGTTTCAGTGGAGAACTCAAAGTTGGGACCCTGAAGAAAGACAGAACAGAAAGAGGAATGTAAGACAGAAGATAGGGGTCAGATACATAAATAAATAAAACAAAGGAGACAGCAGTAAGAGTCATCACATTAAAGTTGCAGTTATTTTATATTCAAATCAGAAAAAACCCTGTTGTTTTCACAACATTGAACTTGCCCAAACTAATGGAGATTGCTGTATCTAACTGAACACAACATTTACTGAATCAGTGTTTCTCCTATACTTAAAACTGAGTTCACTGTGCACTCTGTCCTGACACCGAATAAAACACTGAATAAAGCAGTTTGCTCAGCTTGTTTCTCTGACAACTTAAGACACAGATGTTCAGCGGATTTTGCCAGGATCCAACTTATGTGCAAGGGTTTCCTCCTCTCCAAAACCAACATACATGAGGATTCAAACTGGTAAAAACAGTGAATAAAGAAGTTTCCCTGACGCTGCTCAGTGAGCAAAGGACATCCGGGAGGGGCTGCTAGCCTAGCTGCTGCTAACATTTGTTCAGCTTGTTTCTCTGATAACTTACTATCCAGATATCCAATCCTTCATCCAGTTAAAAGATATAGTAAAAATGACCAAGATCTAAAAAGTTCATTGTAAAAATGTGGCTTAATAGTGAATAAGTCAATTTATGACAGTTTCTGGACAACCACAATGCTATCTTTTATACTCTTTGCCATTGTGACAATCAGCCACAATGCAAATGTCCTATCTTGTGTATGTATATTCTTAGACATAGACAATAGACATCACTACGCCGGATAAACACAATGCCAAAGCATGCATGTATAATCCTATATATATATATATATATATATATATATACACACAATGACAATGTCAGTAAACAATTCAACAAAATACATAACAAAGTCATCAAAGAAATAACATTTTATTGTACTGTACTGTTGCTTGATTGCACAGTTTGTACCTTCAGCGTTACTGTGTTTTGGGAAGGCCAGGTTTGTTTTCTTCATCTCAATACTGTGGCTCCTTAAGAAACTTAGTTAGTCAGTTAGTTAGTTAGCGAGAGAGTGAGAGAGACTCCCTGATGACCAGAAGAGCAACCTCATTTCCCAGGCATATGATGGTGCAAGTGTCACCAAATAAGCCACAGGTAGTGTACAGAAGAAGGCGCAAGATATGTATGTGAAAGCACACAACGTCCACTGCTTCAGAGATTCCCTTCCTACTCTCCATGGAGAACAAAGCAGCTGTGTATTTCAGCAGCAGCTGCCAATCAAACAAAGCTGAAGTTCTCGTGCTTGACCCTAAACACCTTAGAAACACATTATCTAATAATATAGGATAAATACAGCATGTGTTTGGGGCAGAATGCGTCACAGCTGCACCTCAAAAGAAACCTAAGGAAAACTCTGCATTCCTACAAATGTACAGAGTTTATATAATGTATAATAGTGATATTATTATAGGTTTGTTTTGTGTAATAATTAAGTCAGAGATGAAAGAAACATTGTTTGCACAACTATGTGTCCACTCCGTTTTTTTTAACGGGACTTCTAACACAGACATATTCTACCACACTGACAGACTGAAGAATGACTCAATGAATGATTAAATAATGACTTGACAATGCTTGCTTCACTAAAGATAGCCCTCACTCTTTTGAAATGCAGCGGTAACATGAATATTGAATATTGAATGCTGCAGACTTAATGAGGTAACAGTACACCCACTGTAGCCTGTAATATCTACTCTTAAGTAGCCCCTGGTCAATTCTCAATGCAGCACCTCAGTCAGACAGACCTTCATACATTGTTCATTATTTTGAAGTATTTGAGAGACAAAGTGGTGACATCTGCTGGGCAACCCCTGTTGTTCCATTTGTGTGGAAGGTTGAAATACAAGACCATGTTGAAACAGTGAATAAAATACATGTCGGCTCACAGACCACTTTTAAACCGAGTTACTTACAGCTCATCTTAGTGAGCTCATAGTGACAGATTGAAAAGCACATCCTGTTTTCAAACTGCCTTCATTTCACTGCTGCGAGGTGTCCATACATCTGTCCACACTGTTTGAACTAGACTGCTTCATGTGTCACATCATTGACTGTTATGGATAATCCATAGCTGACCAGGACAACAAAAAGTCAAGCTGTACTCTTCTGCTCTCTCAAACAGAAGATAACATGCGTTGTTTGATAAACCAGGAGCCTCACAGCAAACCAAGGCCAAAATGCAGGTCATCGCCAGACGAGACGAGACAAAACCCAAGATACAAATTGAGGTCATAGATTTGTGATTTGGAAGGGATGACCTAAATTCTCTGTTTTGCTTAAAGGCTGGGTTTCGAACTGTAAGGGGTCAGATGAGTTGAGACATCGTACGACAAAGACGAGTTTCTCAAATTTTCTCCCTTGCAAGGTTTTGTCATTAAAGCATTTCCAGAAACTTTCAACAAATTCCTCTTTTGGTCTTCTCTTCTTCAACCTGAAAACTGCCAGTGCATCAGCTCCGACAATCCCCAAAATTGACTGCCATATAGTTAGTTAGTCAGTTGGAGAAAATTTGACAGTTTAACCCTTTGAAAACGGACATCCCGCGGGCGACCCAGGGGGGGCACTGTTTACATAGTCCAATTCAAATAGATCTAAAATAAAAACCATAACAGCTAGACATTTCATTGTTTTTGCAGCTAAAAGCTAAAGCTCTCATCATTCATGTAATCACGGTGTATGCTTGTGTCAGAAGGTTACATGTGAGTAATAAACCCCACATGTAAAGGACGCGGGATGGTGCGGTGGAGCTGACTGAAGCAGAGCGGAGAAGTAGGTCAAAGTCAGAGAGATTGAGAGAAAGTTTAGAGATTCAGATTCCGATACTATGAGAGTAAGTGTATTTTGGAGAATATACGTGTCTTTTTTTGTCATGATGGAAAATAAAAGAAGACTTTTGAGGCTTTTTTTCCCGCGGGTGGTGACCAAGCAGAAAAGGTGCATTCTTCTGATACAGACTCCTTCCATGAGGATGAAGCCATCGATCCACATCAGAACATGTAAGTACATTTTTAGAGATGATTATTTATTCATCTGCTTGTTTTTTGCATTTTAGAAAGTTGACTTTTGTGCTGTGTGTGTATGTATGCAGCTATACAGTGTCTGTATATGTCGCGAGTTATTCATCTGCTTGTTTTTCGGCGGGTGTGTCTGTTTTTCGCGGGTGTGGAAAGTTACGGACTTTCCGCGCAAACAAACGTTTCCACTTGTGAGAGGTTTTTATTTTCAACTTCATGACTATATTTACTGATATATTTTTATGTTTTATCCAATGTCATTTTCATTTATCTTTGTTTTAGCCCGCTGGAGCTGAAGGAGCAACAGCAGACCACCTAGAGGCAAAGCATCCCAACACATGTTTTGTATTTGTTTCATTTATGACACAATTTCAATACTTACATCAATAATTAAGGTTTATTGGCTTACATAACATTTTAGCTTAGGTTGTACAGATTTTAATGATATGAAGCATTTTAAGATATTTTGGGAGATGACATCACAATAAGCAAAAATACCCCTGGCACTGGGGGAATATAAGTATTGCAGATGAACAAAAATGTCTTTGCACTCTGCTCATAAAAATGAGCATATCTCAAAAACTAAAAAATGTACATATTTCATTTAACTTCTGGAATGTTAATAAATGTTTTGTCTATGTTTCTACATTCAGAAATGTTTTGGATCAATGTGTTTTGTGTATTTATTCAGTAAAATTTGAAGAAAAAACATGTCAGATTTTTGTATTTTTCAAATATATGACACAATTTCAGGACCTGTATCAATTATTATGGTTTAATGGCTTACACAGCCTTTTCGTTTAGGTTGTACAGATTCTAGAGATGTGTAGATTTTGAAGATACTCCAAAAAATGACATCACAATAAGCAAAAATACCAATGTAGGCAATGGTGGAACAGTTCTATTACAGAGTTCAAAGGGTTAAACCACTTAACAAACAGATGACATGTGACATCAAAAACTGAATTTTCCGTGTGTCCAAACATTTGGAGGCCTTTCAGACTCACTGTGCTGTATATAAAAGGGGATCATGCACACGCACCTCTACGATAGCGTCCACGGGACACGCCTCCTGACAGAAGCCGCAGTAGATGCATTTGGTCATGTCAATGTCGTAGCGAGTCGTCCTCCTGCTGCCATCAGTACGAGTCTCTGCTTCAATGCTGATGGCCTGAACACACACAAGTCAGTGACCTCATATGATAATGTTACTGGGTGATTATGATAACTGACAGATATATATATATATATATATATATATATATATATATGTGTATGTGTGTGTATGTGTGTGTGTGTGTGTGTGTGTATGTATATGTGTGTGTGTTTTTACCTGGGCTGGACAGATAGCTTCGCACAGCTTGCAGGCGATGCAACGCTCCTCTCCTGAAGGATACCTGGAGTAGCAGCATTTCAGAAAATAAGTTGAGGTTTGTGCTACAACTGAAACAACCTCCTTTATCATTGTAAAATCACTTTCAGCTTTGAGCAGTCTTACAACATCAGAGGGATAACAAAAAGCAGCAGTGAGTGAATGCACATATAATATCTATTTGGTTTCCACTTCAGTCAAAACACTGCTTTAAACTTAGATTTCTGAGACATTTCCACACAAAGCCAGGGGATTCACTTGTGATTAACAGTGTATGACTGTTGTTCAGTATACAGATCACATATTTTATTTAGCTAAATTGTGAAATGCTATGTGACAGACCCTTTCAAGGTGATGATGATCTTATCTACTGTGAGAAAAAAAGAATTACCGTCTTTTCCGGACTATAAGTCACGTTTTTTTTCATAATTTGGCCGGGGGTGCGACTCATACTCTGGAGCGATTTATGTGTGAAATTATTAACACATTATTACCAGTATATCATTTCACGTGTTATTTTCACACTAAACCGCAAGAGGGCGCTCTAGGCCTGTGTTGATAATTTCAACATTGGCGGTAACTTTTAAAAACAACTGAGAAGGGCTTAACAAAAATGGCACTGAAAAGAAAATCATATTCTACAGATTACAAGCTGCAAGTAGTAAAATATGCAGCCGAAAACGGTAATCGAGCAGCAGAGAGGAAGTTTGGAGTTAGCGAGAAACTTGTAAGGGACTGGCGAAAAGCGGAGGTTACTCTTACTGAAATGAAGAAAACAAAAAAAGCCAATCGCGGGCTAAAAGCTAGGTGGCCACAGCTAGAGGAACGAGTTTGCACATGGGTGCTTGAACAACGCGCTGCCGGGAGAGGCTTGTCAACAGTACAGTTGCGTCTCCAAGCCCGAGTATTTGCCAAGGAGATGAATATAAATGACTTTGCAGGAGGACCTTCTTGGTGTTATCGCTTCATGCAACGCAATCGCCTCTCTATCAGAGCAAGGACAACGATGTCCCAAAAACTGCCGGCAGACTTCCAAGTCAAGGCCGACAGTTTCACTGAGTTCATTGAAAAGCATGTAAGTGAGCACAACGTGACACCGGATCATATTATTAACATGGACGAGGTCCCCCTCACGTTTGACATTCCCATGGGCCGCAGTGTTGCAGAGAAAGGGCAAAAGAGTGTGAATATAGTAACTGGTCATGAGAAATCACACAATTGCCACCAATGGTCATTTTCAAACGAAAAACTATGCCAAAAATCCAATCCCCCTCAGTTGCAGTCGCTGTGAATGAGAAAGGGTGGATGGATCAAGAAATGATGAACTGGCTTACAAAGTGCTACACTAAGCGTCCGGATGGCTTCTTTAGAGCACGCAAAGCTCTGCTTGTGATGGATAGCATGCGAGCGCACATCACGCCACAGTTCAAAAATAAATTAAAAATTTTCAACTCCATACCTGCCATCATCCCTGGAGGCTTAACCAAAATACTCCAGCCTCTTGATATCTCCGTGAATAGGAGTTTTAAGGCAGTCTTGCGTAACCTGTGGGAGCAGTGGATGATGGATGGAGAGCACAGCTTCACCGCAACCGGGAGAATGCGCCGTGCAACTTTCCAGGATGTCATTGGATGGATCAACAAAGCATGGGCTTCGGTGACAACCGAAACTATTCTGTCAGGATTCAGAAAGGCTGGAATAACTGGAACTGCAACTGAGGATGAGTCTGACGTAAGCGACGTAGAAGAAGAAGCGCTGCATCTTCTGCCTCAGGAGTTAGCGGAGTTGTTTAAAAGTGACACCGAGGATGAAGATTGCTTTGGATTTTAGTTATTGGGAGTGACACGGATGGTTTGGTAAATAAGTGAAGAGTTACTCACATTCAATCCATCTGACCGACTTCACAATGTAAACAAACAACAAAACACTATAGAGAGTCATAATGACATATGACAGACCTTCCATAGGTGTTCCTCACCTGCGCAGGGCATGTTCTCCTCTGAAGCGAGGTGACAGAGGTCCCTTTTCAAACGGGTAGTTGATGGTGGCAGGCTCTCTGAACAGGTAGCTCATTGTCATGCCCAGACCTAACATCAAAAAAAGGCTACTGAATGTACAATTAAGTATGCCCATGACCATAAATGGAACAAAGCGTGACATCTCTTCTCTGCTGTTCTACTGCAGAGTGATCCATGTGTGAGTGGAGCTGACCTCTGAACAGTTCTGTCCACAGCAGTGTCTGAGCAGCTCTGTCTGTGATGGACTTCATGTCTGTGGGGATCTCCTGGGCATTCACATACTCTGTGCACACACACACACAGTATGTGTAAATTTGTTTGAGAAGAGACATATCCATGACAACAATACACTTCAATGAAACATGTCTGGGTGTTTGAGTGCTACTTACTGAATCCTTCCCTTTGTGCAGACAAACTGAAGGACCTCACTAGATTCTGGCTGGCAACTAAAGTGCCTGAAAGTAATAAAGATCAATTCAGAAATACATATATATACACATACACATATACATATACACACACACACACATACATATATATGTATGTGTATATATATATATATATTTACTTTCATAAGGAGAAAAGTGCTACTACTTTCATAAGGAGAAAAGTGCTACATCAGCAGCTTTCTGGGATTAATCCATTATTTTCCTGCAGCGGGGGACAGACCAACAAACTACCTTTTGAAAACGGGGGTATATTCAAAACACCCCCGCTGTTTTCACAACTTTGGACTTGCCCAAACTCCGGAGCGGAGGTCTAACCATAGACCATGGCGTAGTATGTTTATGTAGCGAGTCGGACACAGAGAAACTGACGGTGGATACGAGTGGAGCAGAGGAAAAGGTTAGCAGTAAGTTGTCAGTCTGGCAGTAAATGTACAGCACAGACGACAGTGTGTAAGTAAAATGCTAAAAAGTCTGTTGTTTCTCCAAGTGCTGGAAAAGTGAAGGGAGTTAGCTCCAAAGTTAGCAATGATGGATTAGCCTAGCCTGAAGAACTAAACAGAGAAATACAGATTGCAGAATTCACTGTCCCCCCCCCCCCCCCCCCCCCCTCCGCGCGACTAATCGATTAGTCGCAGATTATTTGTGTGTGTATAACACACACATGTTAATCTTTTTTCTGTTTTTTGAAATTTAATTAGGGCCTGAGCGGAGCATTGGAACATTGTTCTCTGAGCATTTGTTTCTTCTTTCTTTGACTTCAAACTTTGACTCCCTAAACATGCTTGAAAACTCACCAAATTTGGCACGCACAGCAGGTCCAACCAAAAATTTAATATGTAAAAATGAGGTGAGTGGGTAAACGGGATGGTTCAAATTTGTAAATTGATTTGGGAGAGAGAGAAAGAGAAATGGTATGACTGACTTGTTTGTTAATTAATTTTCATAATTCTGTATTTTCTGTTTTTCTGTTTATATTTCTGTGAATCAATTAAAAACCAACCATCAAAAAATAAAAGAAAAGAAAAAAGACACAATTAGTGTCATAAAGCTTTGTGATGACTGTGACCACAGCAAAATATTAGCAGGCCCTTCTGCCACGAACACAATCATAACAACGGATGAAATCACATCAAACCACAACAACGGGTAGATGGACAAGAAATTCAACTTTGATAGTGTGGCTATTCATAATATTTTAACCATGAAGCAAGAACTAAAGTACTACCGCTCATCAGGCTGAGACTTGAGGCTTACCTGGCCTTGACACGGAGTAAAGTAAACGCAGTTTTGTTGCCATCGCGTCTTTGAAGCTGCAGCCACACACACAAAGACACACACAGACGATAACAATAAGGTACAGTTCAAATTGAGTGCAACTGCAACGCAATCCCAATTATAAGCCCAATTACTTTAATTTTGAGTGATGGATTGAGCTGTGGTTGACGATGAAGACAAAGACAAAATAGATGAATGCGCCGGTTCCTATTCCATACACTGCAAATGCGAATAACTTGTGATCGTTTACAAAATGTTCTTCTTGTCAGTCTTAACATTTGACTCATATTATTGTTACTCTGCTGTAATTTCAATTTGGGGAGCGTTCGGCCTGCAGGTAAAGCATACAATGTAATATATATTGTACCAGTATACCAGTACCTGTAGACATCTATATACAGTTTCTCACAATTTCACAATATTGTACACTATTGACACAGTATTCACACAGGTGGAGAAAACTGTTATTCAGGGTGTGAAATAAGTCAATATGAGATCAATTTACATGTCACACCCTTGTGCATTTTCTTTAATGATTTAGAGATTGTTTGATCTGTTTGTCTCTAACACTGTATTCTCTTTGCTTAGGTTTCTTTGTTTTTATTCACTTGCTTGTATGTGTTTGCGGAGTTGTGACCTGGTGAAGGTAGGTAGGTAGGTGCACAGGTGCAGTAGTTCTGAGGTCGCACCCGCGGCGCACCACAAAAACAACAAACACTGAATTACCACCATGAACTGTTTACCACGATGAAGTAGCGATAACGTCAAGCTACGTGACTAACTTCAGCTAACTTTGCAAGGTCACATATTGAGGCCTAGTATAATAACTTTCATCTGACCTCTAACGTTAAATCCATATTTGAGTTCGTCATCTTAACTAACCCTGATGTGATTGCTAACGCTAGCACTTAGACAGCATGGCACGGTTCAGCTAACCGACATCCGCATTAAAAGGACACACGCTAAATAACCTTGTGATTGCTGAACTTCACAACATGTCATCAGTACTGTGCACAATAAAAGCTGGCTGACCCTATGTTTCATTTGTGAAAAATCAAGGTGCATTGATAAGCTAAACGAGGTCTCGTTAGCAGCCGGTTAGATCACTGTCAAGGACTTTTGCATAAAGGTCGCTTGGTTAAATTAAGGATACGATGACGCTTTCAAGATTGGATATGATTGAGAATAAAACTAATATTTGACACGACGTAAATAAACTTGGTAAGAAAGAAGATGTTGCAAATTTTAATTATGTTCTACTCACCGAAATGTCGCTATTTGGCCTTCTGAACCAGAACAGCGGACGATTTGCGGAACGGACCCTGCGACTACCGGAAGTTACACACCATAATGACGTCAGGGACCTTAGAGTAGTTACACATGTATTTGAAATTAGCAGTTAAAATGAAAGCAAAACAAAACTAATAACTGAGTAAAACTTATATTCACTGAAACAAAATTTAATGTTTCCATTAGATGTTTCACCTCATTACTAGTTTCTGTAGAAACAAAGCATCTCTTCAGAAAGAAAAAGAAAAGTACACACAGACAGACACACACACACACACACACACACATATATATACATATATATATATAGATGCTAGTTGAAATTCTGGCATAGCTTTTCATGACTTAATTTTGCTAACTGTTTTGTTATCATCATCTACAGTATAATGATAGTAGCAGTAGTTCATAGTACTAGAGGCCTGATTACATGCACACACACACACACACACACACACACAAAATGCGTCAGAGCCATTCTAGTTCAGTTAAATGAAGCATGTGAATTTTAATTGCCGATGGATTTGATGACACTTCCACCTGACCTTCCTACTACACACACCTTAGTAACCATTGGTGAAGGCTGGAGACTGACAGCTTGTTGTAAAAGTAAGTGTAGCCTTTTTTCTATAACATTTCAAATACTGTAGTTTTGATGAAGATATTTGAACATACGGACAAGTAGACTGTTTTTGTCTGTATGAAAACAATACTAACCTGTAAATAAGGAGAATATTATGCAAGTATCAACTAAAACATGTAGTTCTGTACAAAGTGTCTTACACATAAGCCAACAGTTTTCTCTTTGTATTCTGGATTATCTATGTATGTATACATTATACAGGTTCAGAGCATGAATGAAAGCACAGGTTAATTCTAGGGGTTACTATATTATAAATGGAAAGGATTGAGCAACCTTTATAAAAAGGTGTATCAGTGTTACTGTGTTTAAAAATGATACAAATTACAAGCCTAGAAAAATAAAGGAAAAGGAGAAAAAACAGTGTGTACAGTGTCTTATTATTTGCTTCTTTATTTGCTCATCATCAGTCTGCTGTGACTCATGTTAGTTCACACTTTCCATTCATATGTTTCCATTATATCATGCTTAATATCCAGGTTATCTTTTTTCAGTGTTTTCTTTGTTGTGCCTATTCAGTTATTTTATGCTATCTTGACCGTGTTTGTAGCATTATTTACTAGGTTATCTCCTAACACTTTTATGTTTTTTATGAGTTTTAGTTTGACATTATGAGAAGGGAAGATATTAAATGACACACAACTTCGAAATTTGAAAGATGACACAATAAAATTGGAGTCAATCACTGTGGTCTTTGATGTAAAGATGCAGGAGTGACATGTAATGCATTACCAATATGATAAACGTACACTTCCAAGTTTATCAATAGCCATAATGGGACCTTCTGTTTAATATTGTGCAAAAGAATGTCTGCCATGCTTTGTTATCCATGTGTTCCAGTGAGTGAGTGGTCTAATGGGACTGTGTTCATGGAGCATCCATGGCCAGAGACAGAGAGATGGCTGCTGGTGGTTGTGTTGGGACTAGAGATGGTGATGGGAGTTGTTGGAAACTGTCTTGTTCTGCTGGTCAAAGTCATGGTAAGGTGACTTTGACTTTAAAAATTATTCATTATATTGGTGTGAAATGTTATTCATGTAAGTTGTTGTCTGTACAGTGCAGAGTGTGATTAATTTAATGTGCTTTTCATTCTCATTTTTATGTGATGTCAGGATAGGGTAGGTATGTTCACTTCTTTCCTTCTGTCTTTCATTTCCAGTGCAGAGGTCAGTTCAGCTGTCGTTATTGGCTTCCCTTCATCAGTCTCACCTTGTCAGATTTAGGTACTACATACACTGACACTAACCCCAACCCTGACACTACTACTTTCTTGGTCTATACCACTATCTCCCTTACCTTACAAGGCAGCTGGATTCGTAAGATCTTATCGTCAGATCACGCAAGAATCCATCATGTCACAGTTGTTCTATGAGGATTGTCACTTGATCTTACAAATCCAGCTGCCTCACAAGGTAAGACAGTGACAGATGTTGATAGACAAATGTTTGTCTAATCACCTGCCAAGTATTTTTTGAAAGTGCCTGCCCTTTTCCAAACACTTTCCAAGGACAACTTCTCAGGTTCTGTGTGACAAACCATCTGGTGCATCAGGTTACTATCTCCCAACACACCTCATCTAATCTTGCTTCTTTTTTTTTTTTTTTTTTTTTTATACCTTTTTTGGATCAAAAGATTCCTGAATTGTAACATGTTTGTCACAGTGTTTGACCTGTACTCACAGTGCAGAAAGTCATCATTTCTTATAATGAACTACTGTGTTGTGAAGGCTGCTCCCTCCTCATTATCTCCGGCTCCCTGTTAGCCATGCTGAAAGGAGGTCAAAGGTCACCGTGGTGTGAGGTCGTAAGCCTGTTGAAGTTTGCCTTCATTACCTCCTCCATAGGGAGTATAGGTATGATACAGCTCTATATATATACATACACACAAACACACACACACATGCATGAAAACCATACATTTCTCCTCAAACGTAAATGTCTGAATCTAACAGGCTACTAAGGCCATGTCTTCTGCATACTTTATAAGTTTGATTTTAATCATTGCACATTATTTCATCTGTGTAAATTGAAAATCACATTGGTAATAAAATACAGCCTTGAGAGACTCCTGTGTTTAAAACAACACTGTCAGACATAAAACGATTTACTCTGACTCTCTGGGGACAATTTCATAGAAATTCCTTTATCCAGAGAACATTGGCCTCGTCGATTTACAAATTATCAAGACATGATAATAAAATATCTGTATCAAAAGTATTAAAAGCATAGGAAAGTCCATGACTAAAATCCATATATAGGCTCTTAGCCTGTCCAGGTGTTCGGCCACTGACTGTATAAGAATCAGACTGGCATTGTCCACACACCTGGACTTTCTTAAGATTCTTGAAGATGTTTCCCCTCCTCAGTTCTGACTGATTGGTTGGGAGTCCCAGGTATTTAACCTCCTGAGGGTTGGTGGAGACTGTAAGGAAACCAACTTCAGTTCATATGAACTTGTTGAAACAGTAGTTTCTTGGACTGTGCAGTACACATGGAAGAGGACAGAAGCCTTCACACTGATATATACAGGAAACCGACACACACTGACCAGTACTTACTCCCACTACCCACTGGAACACAAGCTTGGGGTAATTAGAACCCACAGCACTGGGCTGAGAATGTGCCCGCCAGCCAAAGAGACAGAGCACACCTCAAGGAAACCCTCAACGCTTGTTATGAGCCCAAAAACATCAACAAGATCCAGTAAGAACACCAAAACTATGGGTGGAGAAGAAAAGAAGAAAAAACACAACATGGCCATTCCATATATAGCTCGATTTTCCAACACAGGAGAGTCAACTCCTCAGGTCAACACTCAGGAGCTACCTACATCTGAAGGCAGATGGTTTGAAAGGGGATGGGAGGAGAATATCTATGTCACAGTGGAAAAACTTATCAGCCACTTACAACACTAACCTTTCATCCCTTTCGAGGCAATTTAACACCCATTCACACTTGCATTCATGCAACTAATGACTCTAACAACTGTCCCATGACAGACAAGAGGACTTACAAACCATATGTGACCTCAAAGACCCTAAATATATAAATGACCTTTAAATACCTGGGACTCCCCAACAGCCAGTGAGAACTAAGGAAGTCTTTTGGGTGAGAGGTGAAACGTCTTCAAGAAATCCAGCTGCTCTTCACTCAATGCTTTTGGATACATCATCTCTTCAGTAATACAGTAATAGCCATGGTAACAATGCTGTATTGCAGTCCCATAACCTATTTTAATGCAATCAGTTTGAGCATTTCTTTTTTCATCTATAGCCATCCTTTGTGTGCAGCAGTTGATTGGTGTGGCCTCCTCAAGAAGTGCTCTCTTTGCTGTCATGGTGACAGCATGCTTGACTTCCTGGGGAACAGGGGTGGTGTTCGGGAGTGTGCCTGTTATCTACGCCTGGATTCGGTATATAGTTTACCAAATAGTGTCAGTTGAAAGCTTTAGAGATAATGATGATGATGGTTGGTTCTATTCTCTTTATCTCCATCATCTGCACCAGGTATGACCCTGCAGAGATGCTGTGTGCTGTGTTCTGGGAGAGCAGCTACTCAGACATGTTTGTCTACATTCTCTGTGCTTTCGCCATCTGTATCTTCCCCCCCTTCCTCCTCATCTTCTTTTGCTCTCTGCTGAGTGCTGCCAGCTGCCACAGAAGCAGAAACAGGTAAACCACTGGAGAAAAGAGCCTTTCCAAATTGACTCATGCTATGTCATGGACTCTGTCAGGGATCCTTTAGTTTTGATTAGTATTGTATCGTTTAAAGTTTAAAGATCCATCATCACTGATAATGTGGTTCTTAAATTTTTCTAAGCTAAACAGTTACTTTACCATTCATATGTACATGATGTTTTCCATTGTCTTCAGTTCAGTAATACTTTCCGCATGTTGTTAGTTCAAGCTTTTATGCTCACATCAGTACAAACTATACAAACCTGTACAAACACAGTTTATCTGCAACAGAGTGGTCACATCATTGTTGTTTCTGCAGCTTTTGCTGCCTTTAAATCTTTAACCAGGAGGTGACATACTATGTAGTCAGTCACCAATGGGGGGCACTCGCAATTCAAAAAATGAGTCAGTACAGTCTCTTCAGTTCAGTTTTGAAGATTCTCTGTAAGATTTGTTCACACATGTACTGAACACCTCTAACCCCTAGAGTTATAAAACTCAATTTTGGAATTCTGACATGCTCTTTGACTGTCATTGTGCTTCACTTAGTAATTAATTGTAGCTGATGAAGAACACTCACACTTTCTCAGGTTTTATCAGATCCAATCAGTCCTGAATACAGCTGAACACCAATTCATGCCTCTTAAACATGAGAATTTGATGCTTTTTGTCATAAGTGATACACTGAGTATCTTTGGGTTTTGGACTGTGGTAATAACTATAATGCTATGCTATAATGTGCAGGTTGAGGCTGTATGTAAACAAAGCTGGTGTTACTTCCTCCTCTCTCACCATCTTGTCTCCTCTGTCTCAGTGATGATGAAGCAGATCTATCTGCAGTCACTCCTCTACTGGTGTCCTCCTACATCCTCTGCTACACTCCTTTTGCTGTGTCTGAGGTGACACATGCACTTACTCACTTGTTACATACAAACAACACAAGAGCAAATGAACATACACTCACTGAGCACTTAAATAAGAACACTTCTATCAATCTACAATCTAATGCAATTCAGTACAACAGTATTGTTATTTTGTCCATTTCATCAACATAAATAAGGAGGGCAAAATATTAGGAAGACTAGAGCACTGCCATAAATTCTACGAAGTTTATACATTTTCATTTTTTTCTGACATCATAAGACAAGTGATAATTCTATTTATGTTTATTACTGAGGTTGTAGTGGGTGGTGGTAGTGCACTGGAGTGCATTACACTTAAAAGTGCTCCTAATATTTTGCCCTCCTCATTTACATTAATGGAGTGGACAAAATATTCAATTCAATTCAATTTTATTTATATAGCGCCAAATCACAACACAAAGTCATCTCAGGGCACTTTTACATGGAGCAGGTCTACACCACACTCTTTAATTTACAGAAAGAAAAACGCAACAGTTCCCCCTATGAGTAAGCACTTGGCGACAGCAACTCCCCTTTAACAGGAAGAAACCTAAGGCAGACCCTGGCTCTGGGTGGGCGGCCATCTGCCTTGACTGGTTGGGTTGAGAGAGAGAGAGAGAGAAAGAGGGGGGTGGGGTTTCTTTCAATGAAAGAAAACAGCAACAACAACAATAGTCAGCAAGCAGCAGCAATAGCAGGAACAGCTAGCCGAGGGCAGAAGAAGGATGCCAACACACCAGCATGGTCTATAGTTTATGGAGCTTCCTGTGGATCAGAAAGCGCAAAGAACTCCGGGGAAGAAGTAAAGTTAGTAACATGCATTAGTGATAATAAAATACATAGAGATGAAGAAGAGGGGAGAGGAGCTCAGTGCATCAATGGAAGTCCCCCGGCAGTCAAGGCCTATAGCAGCATAACTAAGGGCTGATCCAAGGCAAGTCAGATCAGACCTAACTATAAGCTTCATCAAAAAGGAAAGTTTTAAGCCTACTCTTAAACATAGAGAGGGTGTCTGCCCCTCGGACCGAAACTGGGAGATGGTTCCACAAGAGAGGAGCCTGATAGCTGAAGGCTCTGCCTCCCATTCTACTTTTAAATACTGTAGGAACCACCAGTAAACCTGCATTCTGGGAACACAGCGCTCTAGTGGGATTATACAGTACCAAGAGTTCTTTTAGATAAGATGGTGCCTGACCGTTAAGAGCTTTGTAAGTAAGAAGAAGGATTTTAAATTCTATTCTGGATTTTACTGGAAACCAATGCAGCGAAGCTAAGATGGGGGAAATGTGATATCTTTTCTTAGTTTTAGTCAGAACACGAGCCGCTGCATTCTGGACCAGCTGCAGAGTCTTTATAGACCTATTAGGGCAGCCTGATAATAATGAGTTACAGTAATCCAGCCTAGAAGTAACAAATGCATGGATTATTTTTTCTGCATCTTGTTGTGAAAGGATATGTCTGATTATAGAGATATTACGTAAGTGAAAAAAGGCAGTCCTTGAAATTAGTTTTATGTGGGAGTTAAAGGATATATCCTGATCGAAGATAAGTCCCAGATTCCTTACGGTGGTGCTGGAGGCCAGGGTAAAGCCATCTAGATTAGATAAATCATTAGATAATGTTTGTCTAAGGTTTAAGGCCAAGCACAATAACTTCAGTTTAATCCGAGTTTAGCAGCAGAAAATTGCCGGTCATCCAGGTCTTTATATATCTTTAAGGCACACTTGGAGTCTAGATGACTGATTGGATTCATCTGGCTTCATTGATAAATATATTTGTTATATATCATCTGCATAACAGTGGAAATTTATGGAGTGTTTTCGAATAATATTCCCTAAAGGAAGCATATATAAAGTGAATAGTGTAGGTCCCAGAACAGAACCTTGAGGACTGTCTAACTTTTGCTTTTATGGAGGATTCATCATTAACATGAACAAACTGAAATCGATCTGATAAAAAGGATTTAAACCAGCATAATGCAGAACCTTTAATGCCAATGAAATGTTCCAGTCTCTGCAACAGGATTTGATGGTCAACAGTGTCAAATGCGGCACTAAGGTCTAACAAGACAAGTACAGAGACAAGTCCTTTGTCTGATGCAGTCTGGAGGTCATTTGTGACTTTAACCAGTGCTGTCTCTGTGCTATGATGCTCTCTAAATCCAGACTGAAAAGTCTCAAATAAGTTATTGTTATCTAGAAAGTCACATAACTGATTAGCTACTGCTTTCTTGAGAATCTTAGACAGAAAAGGAAGGTTAGATATGGGTCTATAATTGGCTAAGACATCTGAATTGAGAGTAGGCTTCTTAAGGAGAGGTTTAATTACAGCTACTTTAAAGGACTGCGGTACATAGCCAGTTACCAAAGACATATTGATTATATTTAGTAGGGAGGTGCTAATTAAGGGTACGACATCCTTAAAGAGTTTAGTTGGGATGGGATCTAAGAGACAATTCGAAGGTTTTGATGACAAAAGTATAGAAGTTAATTCAGGAAGGTCAATCTGAGAGAAACAGTCCAAACTTAAATCAGGTTTTGTGGCTGTTTCTAGGGAACTTGATAAATCTGTGCCTTTGGAGAGTAGAGACTGTTGAATTTTATCTTTAATTGTTAGAATTTTATCATCAAAAAAGCTCATGAAGTTGTTACTACTGAGAGCCATTGGACTACTCGGATCAATAAATAGTGTTATGACTTTGTCAGCCTGGCCAAGGTGCTGAAAAGAAACCTAGTGCTGTTTTTATTTTCCTCAATCAATGCTGAATAATAGGCGGCTCTGGCATTACAGAGGGCCTTCTTATAAGTTTTAAGGTTTTCAAGCCAGACTATGTGAGATTCTTCTAGTTTAGTGGAACGCCAAATCCTTTCAGATGTACGAGATAGATGCTTTAATTTGTGGGTTTCAGAGTTATACCACAGAGCTAACCTCTTATGCTTAATTATCTTTCTTTTTAAAGGAGCAATGGAGTTGAGTGTTTGGAACAAAGTTGTTGTACTGGATTGCATTAGACTGCACAAGTGTTCCTAATAAAGTGCTCAGTGAGTATATATGTGAACATATAATTCTACTCTCATAGACTGTCTTTAATTCTGTCTCTGTATTGACTTATTAGCTCATCCTTCTGGGCAGGATGAACCTGTCCCCAGCACCTGATTGGCTGAGGACATTATCATCAGTGATGTCATACTTGGACTGTGGTCTGAACCCTCTTATCTACTGCTCCCATCAGGAGTTCCGGGAGGCAGGCCTGGCTTTGCTGTGGACCAATAGGAAACGACCGTCAGAGCCTGTGCTCACTGCTATCATTAAACGCCACCTGTAAACACATAAAGGCTTCCACATTTACTCACCCAACAAACATATATAGCTCATTGTGATACTACCACCCCTTGTAGAGGGCAAAAGGTGTTGTTTGGCACTTGGGAAAAAAGGATTTTTGAAGAAGCACAACCTTGTTTCTTGATAACAACTGATTGTTGACTGTTTTCTAGGAGTGGTGCTACGGACACAGAGCTTCTACTTCTTCTTCTTTAATGCTGGCTGTCTGTGGTGTTGAAAATGATGCTGAATACACCTAAAAGTAAATTCACATATTTAACTCACTGTAAGTTGTACTATATACTGTATACATACATCACCAAATGTTCATGTTGTAAACTACACAAATAAATGTTTCATAAAAGCATATACAGCTTGAAAGTTTGTGAACCCTTTAGAATTTTGTGTATTTATGATCTAAAACATGATCAGATATTTACACAAGCCCTAAAACTAAATAAATTGAACCCAATTAAATAAAGGAGACAACATTTCATTTATTTATTGAGGAGAATTATCCAATCTTACATATTTGTGGGAGGCAAAAGTATGTGAACTGGCTTTTACTAGTACTACTAGTAAGAGCCGAAATGTCCACTAGCTACATTAGTGGATTGTTTTTGACCTTACTAGTACTACCAGTAAGAGCCAAAAAAATTAACTAGATAACAAGTAACATTGATTTTTGCCTTACTAGTTCACTAGTAAACAAATTTCTTTCGACTAGTAAGACTTTGTGCTGCACATGTAAAGACTTTGACCAAACGTGGGAAATTTTTCGTTCATGTTGATAGTTGAGCTTTTTGCTGCACTAGCAGTGACTGCGTGCAACTAGTAAGACTTTTCTTTAACATGTTGGGCTTTTAGTTGGCATTTTCAGCAGACTAGTCGATGACTTGGTCTTACTAGTTCGACAAAAATGCACACTAGTTGGGATCTGTGTGCGACTAGTATTACTAGTTGTCTTAGGTTTCTTCCCGTTAAAGGGGAGTTTTTCCTTCCCGCTGTCGCCAAGTGCTTGCTCATGGGGAGAACTGTTGGGTTTCTCTTTCTGTAAATTAAAGAGCATGGTCTAGACCTGCTCCATGTAAAAGTGCCCTGAGATGACTTTGTGTTGTGATTTGGCGCTATATAAATAAAATTGAATTGAAAAAAAAAATTGAAACAGGTGAGATGCGTGAAGTCCGGTTATAGTGTGTATGCAAGTTTGAACAGGTGAGTTTTGAGGTGGGTTTTAAATGAGGTGATAGAGTCTGACTGTCTTAAGTGTGGGGGGAGAGCATTCCAGAGCCTGGGTGCTGAGCAGCTGAAGCTAAGAGTCCAGTTGAGGATGAACAGAGGGTGCAGGAGTGTATTCCTGAAAGAGGTTGCGGAGGTAGGTTGGAGCTGAGTTGTGGGCAGCCGAGTTTTGAATCATTTGGAGTTTGTTAATGAGTTTGTTTGGAAGTCCAGTGAGAAGTGCGTTGCAGTAATCTATGCGGGATGTGACAAAAGAATGAACCAGGATTTCAGTGCTGGATTGAGAAAGTGATGGGCGGAATCTGGAGATGTTACAGAGGTGGAAAAATGCAGTCCAGGTGATGTTTTGAATATGTGGTGCAAATGAGAGAGTGCTGTCCAGGATAATGCTGAGGCTCTTGACTTGGGGGGCAAAGGGTACGGGGGAAACTGTTGATGATGATGGGTGGACCTGGGATGCTTTGGAATTTAGTGATGTTGGATTTGGAACCAACTAGCAGGGCCTCTGTTTTATTGCCGTTCAGTTTCAGAAAGTTCCTGCTCATCCAGCTCCGGATGTCGTCGAGGCAGGTGATGAGGGGGGGGGGGGGGGGGGGGGGTGGCAGTGGTGGGTTTCAAGGAGATGTTGACCTGTGTGTCGTTGGCGTAGCAGTGGAAATGGATCCCATGGTGACGGAGGAGAATGCCTATGGGAAGGATGTAGATGATGAAGAGAAGTGGACCCAAGACTGACCCCTGGGGAACACCCAGTGAGACACCCGCAGTCCCAGACTTTCCTTAATTGTATGAATTGATGATGGTCAGTGAGGTATGACGTTAACCAGGAGAGTGCCGTACCAGTGATCCCAATGCCAGCTTTGCCAGCAGTCCCTCACCCGGAAGTGGTCAAACTATATAATATATTAAAAACGCTTTTTAAAAAAAAAAAAAAAAAGTTTAAAACTACAATTCCCATGAGCCTTGCCATGCTTCTTGATACAAATAAGCACCACAGTTGTAGTTTTTCTGGTTGTAGAGCAGGGTAGTAAGATAGGGTTGTGAAAAGATCTATCTGTTGAATATATCAAACATTTAATACACCTGAACTAATAATCACTCTGCATCTAAATGATCTATGTTAACACAAAGTTAAGATGTTGGTTTGTTTAAGATATTTTAGTGAGCGTTTCATAAACGGCGGTTTTGGGATGGCAGATCTTCTGTTTTGTAAAGTAGGCTCATAAAACAACATAACTACTGAATATATCAAATATCTACAACAATCGGACTAGTAATTACACTGCTAGATGATCTATGTTCAGAACACGTAAAGATGTTGCTTTATTTTAGACATATATATTGGTGTGTATGTGTATGTGGTGGGGGGAGGGGTGGGTGTCTGAGCGCACCAACAATTTACGAATTACTCTTTTGGCGGACTGAAAACCCGCCAACTCGTCTTACTTGCAACCATGGATGTATTAAGAGAACCTCTGGTTTTCAAGAATGAAGATGTCATTTCAATGTAGACACACGTGGGGTCACTAGTCTGTCTGGTTCGTTTAGCCATCCACTGTCTTCGAAGAAGACGAAGTAACACGAAAAAAAAGGGGTGTTGTAGGGGGCGGGGTAATGAGGTCCATTTTGTGGGACCTTAATGCGCATGACGTCACTGGGAATTCCCTTTCTTTTTTCAGTACCTTCTTATGAGGTTAGACAACAATGGCCAGAAAATTTGAGTTAGTCATTTCTTTCTCTCATTTTATTCTTCACAGCAATGGCAGACGGTTACTTAAAAAGCGGTCATAATGCGCAAATCATCAGATGTCAGTGGAGATACAAGATACACAGCAATTATAAATCAATCCATTAATTAAAATGAGTACCGTCAAGTTGAAAAAGGACAAATCCAGGTTTGTTAAGAAAAACGCGTAAGCCTGTCACCAATATATGTTTGTTAAAGTAGAGAAAGGTTGTTCGAATTAAAATCGCTAATAGCACATTGTAGGAAAGCAAAGATATGTTGATTAGAAACGTATTCGTGATACATTACAAACAAACGTAATCGCGAGCAAAATACGTTTTCGTAGAAACGTAATTGAGAATGCAGTGTAGTTGTGTGGGAACGTAATTTTGAGGAGACAAGGTTGAGCAATGGAGTCAAGCATTAGTCGTAGTGAGCCTGCAGCACTGTCAACAAAATTATCAATTTGGGAGGGACTAAAACTGTCATAGGAGTCCTCTGAAGTATTGAGACATGGAATTGAATTCAGCGCTGATGGAATTGCTTCCTTAAATTTAGCTACAGCACTATCAGATAGTTGAGCTCATAGGACTAGATATTACAATCCCTTGGATTTATCAGCACTTGGAATCGAGTGGTGGGGGGGGGGGGTAAACGCGTCACTGGGGTCATCAGGTGGGCACCCCCCTTCACTGGTGTTTCGTTGATAGGCCCACGACACCTCCAGAGGGCTCAACGGCGACACCTGGCGTCCCAGGTGTGCCCCCCTCTGCTTTTACCCCTAGGTGGGCAGCCCAGTTGGGGTCCTTTCTTTTAACCCATAGCCATCTGCTGCTTCGTTCGGCAGCCTCTGACAATGATTTGACAGCTTGTCGGAAGGCCTGTCCTCGTATTCCCATTCCCTTTAGAAGCCTGGTTGTGGACGTGGCAACGAAGCCTCTGCACCCAACCTCAACCGGAAGCACCCGGGCACGCCAGCGACGTTGCTCCGCCTCAGCTGCTATGTCCGCGTACTTCAAATGTTTCCGCTCATAGGCTTCACCAACTGCTGCCTCCCATGGTACAGTTAACTCAACAATGAGCACAATCTTCTGGGAGCTTGACCACATGACCAGGTCCGGCCTGAGACTAGTTGTTAGAATCTCAGGCGGGAAGCGGAGCTTCTGGTCTAGGTCAACCTGCATCCTCCAGTCCCGGGCCGAGTCCAGAAGGCTTGCCTCCACTCTCGCAGATGGTTTTGCTGGGAGTTGTCCTGCTCTGATGAACACGGTGGTGTTTGGGTGTCCAGGCATTAGGGGAGGGAGGGCATTGTTGGTAGTTCTCCTTTCTTCCAGAGTGATCGCCAGTTGTCTTAAGACTTGGTTGTGTCTCCAGGTGTAGCGGCCTTGAGACAAACTGGTTTTGCAGCCGGTGAGGATGTGACTAAGTGTTGCAGGGGTTTGGCAGAGTGCACAAGAAGGATCTTCTCCAAACCATTGGTTTAGGTTCTTAGGCGTGGGAAGAACATCGTAGGTGGCTCTGATGATGAAGCTAATTTGGCTTCCTTCCATTTCCCAAAGATCCTTCCGTGTGAGCTTACGATGCTCCAGGTTTTCCCAGGTGGTCCACTGTCCCTGTTTGGACTGTGCCACTGCTGTCGCGCACCTGTCTGCTTCCTCTTGTTGCCGAATCTGGGCAACCACCAGCTTTCTCCTCTGGGTCGGTGTAGCCTTGTGCCATGTGGGTCGACTTGTTCCCAGTCCAAACCCTCCTCTTCCGTGCTGCACCTGTCCCACAATGTCTCCATGCCTGAGAGCAGATTTAGCTTGCTGTATGGCCTCAGAGAGAATCCACTTCCTCCCAGTTGCTAGTCTGGGAGCGGCCGCTTGGATTAACTCATCTTGAGACTCAGTCAGGGTCATGTTCAGCCTCACCTTGGTGCACTTAAACTCCTCTGTGAGGCTAGAGATGGGAAGTTCCAGGGCACCATGTCCATACAAGCCGATGTTACTGAGGCACCGTGGGAGGCCAAGCCACTTCTTGATGTATGAACTGACGGTTCTCTCCAGCTTCTCGACTTTGGTCATGGGGATCTCATAAACTGTTAGAGGCCACATCAGGCGGGGGAGCAATCCAAACTGCAGGCACCACAGTTTCAACTTTCCGGGAAGCAATGTCTTGTCTAGTGAAGACATTTTTGTCTAATGGTGTGTAATCTACGAATAAGAATTTAAAAGTTATCAAGTAATGGCCTGATAGAATGGGATTTTGTGGAAAAACTGTCAAATGTGAGTGGGTTTATTTACACACTGAGAGAACCCAATTGAGTCTAATTATGAGATAAAGGCAGTGCTAAGACTATCATTATCAATGTCCACATGAATATTAAACTCACCTACTATAATTACTTTGCCTGTACTAAGGGCTATTTTTAAAAAAAAAATTCTGAGAATTCAGATAAGTATTCAAAACACAGGCCAGGAGAACGGTACACTATAACAAATAAAACTGGCTGTGTATTAGTTATAATTAAATTTGGGTCTAGGGCTGACAATGAGGCTGGAGTTGAATATGGCTGCAACTCCACCTCCTCGGCCAGTATCTCAAGGAATGTGAGTATTAATATGACTGGGAGGAGTGGATTCATTAGGCTGACATATTCTTCATGACATAGCGAGGTTTCAGTAAGACAAAATAAATCAATATGCTAGTTTGAGATAAGAAAATTTACTAATAGAGCTTCAGATGATAGTGATCTAATATTCAAGAGACCGCATTTAATTTTCTTATTTTGTTGAACAGTTTCAGACATAGTGTTAATTTGTTTTAGATTTTTATGAATGACTCGTCTAATTTTTATTTTTTATTTAATTGATTTAAATGGTCAGGGGACAGACACAGTCTCTATGTGGTTTAGGGTGGGTAACTGCTCTAATGGAAGCGCAGAGAAGCGTGTAAGATTGCAACTCTACCTCCTGGTCTCAACTCTAGATTGTCATGGTTTTGGTTTAATTATAAACTCAGCCATATTTCTTGATATTAGAGCAGCTCCATCCAAAGTGGGATGTATGCCGTCTCTCCTAATCAGACCAAGTTTTCCCCAGAAAGTCTGACAATTATGTATGAATCTGATGAATCCCGCATTGCTGGACACCACCTCGACAGCCAGCAGTTTAACTGTGACATGCAGCTATCCATGTGTACAGTGGGATAAAAACAGTTATCCAAACAAATGTCTGTTATCATAGGTGTCAAAAGGCCCCTTCTGCAGATGACAATTTCTATGATCAACTCACAGAAGTCTTGAAAGAGTGCAATCTCAACAAAGAATTATTACTTACAAGTGATTTTAATGGTAACTGGGAGGATAAAACGAAGAGGAAAAAAAATAAAAATGATCACAGAGAAATTCCAAATAGAACAACTAGTAAAAAGATTGCAAAATGCTCCATTACACAAATTGATCTGATATTTACTAACAAACCAGAAAGAATAACTAAAAGTTATAATTTAATCACTGGCTTTTCAGATCATAATCTAACCCTATGTGCAAGAAAACTCACTAAAGTTAGTTAGATAGTTAAAGATAGTTTTAAGACCACAGCAACTAAGACAATGATCCTTCAATGCATACGACCTCCTGACTGCATCAGACAAAGGACTTGTCTCTGTACTTGTCTTGTTAGATCTTAGTGCCGCATTTGACACTGTTGACCATCAAATCCTGTTACAGAGACTGGAACATTTCATTGGCATTAAAGGTTCTGCATTATGCTGGTTTAAATCCTATTTATCAGATCGATTTCAGTTTGTTCATGTTAATGATGAATCCTCCATAAAAGTAAAAGTTCCTCAACACGGAGTTCCTCAAGGTTCTGTTCTGGGACCTTTATTATTCACTCTATATATGCTTCCTTTAGGGAATATTATTCGAAATCACTCCATAAATTTCCACTGTTATGCAGATGATACCCAAATATATTTATCAATGAAGCCAGATGAACCCAATCAGTTATCTAGACTCAAAGTGTGCCTTAAAGATATAAAGACCTGGATGACCGGCAATTTTCTGCTGCTAAACTCGGATTAAACTGAAGTTATTGTGCTTGGCCCTAAACACCTTAGAAACACATCTAATGATTTAACTAATCTAGATGGCATTACCCTGGCCTCCAGCACTACCGTAAGGAATCTGGGAGTTATCTTTGATCAGGATATGTCCTTTAATTCCCACAAGGACTGCCTTTTTTCACTTACGTAATATCTCTAAAATCAGACATATCCTTTCACAAAAAGATGCAGAAAAAATAATCCATGCATGTTACTTCTAGGCTGGATTACTGTAACTCAATATTATCAGGCTACCCTAATAGGTCTATAAAGACTGCAGCTGGTCCAGAATGCAGCGGCTCGTGTTTTGACTAAAACTAAGAAAAGGGATCACATTTCCCCCATCTTAGCTTCGCTGCATTGGCTTCCTGTAAAATCTAGGACAGAATTCAAAATCCTTCTTCTCACGTACAAAGCTCTTAATGGTCAGGCACCATCTTATCTAAAAGAACTCTTGGTACCGTATAATCGAACTAGAGCGCTGTGCTCCCAGAATGCAGGTTTACTGGTGGTTCCTACAGTATTTAAAAGTAGAACGGGAGGCAGAGCCTTCAGCTATCAGGCTCCTCTCTTGTGGAACCATCTCCCTGTTTCGGTCCGAGGGGCAGACACACTCTATGTTTAAGAGTAGGCTTAAAACTTTCCTTTTTGATAAAGCTTATAGTTAGGTCTGATCTGACTCGCCTTGGATCAGCCCTTAGTTATGCTGCTATAGGCGTAGACTGCCAGGGGACTTCCATTGATGCACTGAGCTCCTCTTTCTTCTCCTCCATCTTCATGTATTCTATTATTATTAATGCCTTTGTGCTTTCTGATCCACAGGAAGCTCCATAAACCATAGACCATGCTGATGTGCTGACGTCCTTCTTCTGCCCTCGGCTAGCTGTTCCTGCTATTGTTGCTGCTTGTTGCTGCTTGCTGACTATTGTTGTTGTTGTTGCTGCTCTTTCATTGTGTACATTTTGAATGAGGCAAAAGGCAACAGTAAATTGATCTGGAAAAGCTCACATAGATGGATCCAATATTTTAAAGGAGATTATCAACTCAAGTACCTGGAAAGGTAATTGAAGATCTTCTTACTGTTGCTTTGGTCTTAAATATTTTTTTCTTGAGTCTGTATATGACTTAGTGTCATAACCCAGCTCCTAGGCCATGACATATGTGGAAAGGACCAGGGATGACAATAACGAAAAAAGTATTTATTGTAATAAAATAAACGATTTGCAAAAGTATGGAGTGTGTTAGTCCGTAATATCAGTCGTGTAAGTGTGGGTGTGTGGATAATGAAGTGTATGGTGTTGTAAAGTTAAACAAAACTAGAATGCAACAAAAAGAAAAAGGGCTGTGGCTGCTGGCGGGTATGATGGAGTCAGAGAGCGAGAGCGACACTGCGAGTTGGCCTTTTATCCTTTGCCATCATAACGCACAGGTGTTTCAGATTCTGCTGGCTGCCACACCCTCACTCTCCCAGGTACCTTTGAAGAAAGAAATATAAAGATAATAACCACACCAGCAACCAGCACAGATGGGTTAGGCAGGGGCCGTCACACTTAGGAAAAAAAATATGAAAAGGAAACTGGACATTGTTCCTATAAATGCTACATGCCAAGTTTTCGAGGTGGTAGAGACCAATGAGTTACAAGTAAACAAAATCATCAGCTCCTTAAAAAGCTCCAAAAATAGAGAAGCTTTCCAATTTGACACTATTTGTCAAATCACACAAAGATATTTTAACTTTCCCTATCGCTCATTTAATTAACTTGTCTTCTAAACACAGCTCATTTCCTGATGACTGGAAATGTGCCATTGTCACACCTATTTTTAAATCTGGAGACCACCTTGAAACCAATAACTACAGACCAAAGCATACTACATACTGCCAGTACTCTCAAAGGTTGAACAGAAAGTTGTCATCAAACAACTGATAACATTTCTCAATACAAGCAAATTTGTTCTACATTGTATGCAATTTGGCTTTAGAGCAAATTATTCCACCGAAATTGCTATCTTGCACTTAAATTAAATCAAGACTTGACAAAGGAGGAGTAGTCAGTGCTTTATTTTTAGATCTAGGTGCTGAAAAGACTTTCGCAAAGGATACACCTGTGCATCCTCAATCATAGCTTCTCCAGCGAGCCTCGTCTCTCCTTGCTCCTCTCTCCACCAAATGCATTTCAGGAATTGAGACATCCCAGGTCACAGGCAGGAGGGTGGAGGAGAGAGGAGACGAGGAGGCACAAAATAGAGAAGTCAGGAGAAAAGCTCATTGGCTTGATCAATCATTTATGAGTCTAAATGTAAACAAGACAAAGGTTATGTTTTTCTCTAAGACTATGGTACAACCTCCTAACACTAATATTTTAATCAATCTATGGTCTTCTCATTAGCGCAGGTAGTCTTGTTTTTCATTTAATAAGTTCTAGTTGACATTGTGTGTGTATGTGATATGCTGTATGTGGACCACAGACCCCCAAACTCTGCCACTTGTTTTTTTTTACAAAGGATCTGGCCAATACTCGAAACAAATTTGGCTTGACACATTGGCTTGATCAATCATATCTGAGTCTAAATGTAACCAAGATAAAGGGTATGTTTTCTCTAAGTCTATGGTACAACCTCCTAATGCTGATATTTTCATCAAAGGTGAAAAAATTAACATAGTTACTGATTTTAAATATCTTGGTGTGACACTGGATCCAAGATTGAACTTTAAGACACATGTTTAAAAAAAACTTAAAACCATTAAGTACACAAATTTTAGACATATTAGAAAATTTCTCTCTTTGGACACAGCCAATAATTTATACATGCTATGATTCTCTTTCATATTTCTTACTGCATCACATGTTGGGGGCAAGTTGGACAAACAACCATAAAACCTCTTGAGTCCTCAAACAAACAAACTCTAAAAACTCAACAAAAAGCCAATGCATTTCCATCACTGTTTGGTACTGGAGAAATGCAACTTACAGAGCTTTGAGGATTTTAGATTATTCTCAAATTTGTGTCTAGTTTCTAAAATTTGAAATGGTTTGGTACCCTCCTCCCCTCCCTATGTGACTTTGTGTACATTTGCTCAGTAAATTCTATTAAATCCTCCAGAATATCCTCTATACAAGATTGTAGAATATCATTTCATCACACTGCATTTGGGCAATCAGTTTGCTCTGTGAAAGCCACAACTTAGTAGAATGCCCTACCTGATGATATGAAATATTGTAAGTCAATCAATACATTCCAGGCCAAATTAAAAAAAAATCTACCTAAGACCAGCTGTGTGACCACTGAGTCTGAACTCCATCTGGTCCTATCATTAGTGAAGGTAGTCTTGCTTCCAATTCGACAAGTTCTAATTGACATTGTGGGTGTATGTGATGTGCTGTGTATAGTTTTGTATTTTGTTTTGTGTGTTTTTTTTTCTTCCTTTTTTTGTTTTATTTGCTTTGTACTGCTTGTTGATGTGCTGTTGTATGTTTTTTTCAGGTCTACCAATGCAAATTAGCTTCAAGTTAACTCTGGTGCAGGCAATCTATAATGTTTCAAACTGCACACTGTCTCAGTCAATAAATAAATGAAGAAGCGATCTGTATCACCATAAACCCATATGATTAAACATTTACTTGCTGTGAACTCCTACCACATCTGCCAGGCATATAACCAAACATCCTGAATCTGAGATTAATTATTTTTAATCAAGGTGAAACTGTGTGCCTCTTGACTTTTTATTTTTACAAAAGGGTATTCTGGTTATCCTGCCATGCTACGTCTCTCTGTGGGCCCTCTGAGTCAGTGTGGTCAGGAAACAGAAGCTGAAGTGGAACTGCAGCACGTCGCAAACTTTGGACCAGAAGTGGCCAGTGAGTCGTTGGAACAGCCAGTACTGGGCGAGCCAGTGATCCAGCAGTTTCAGGACCACGAACCCGGCGCATGACAGCATTGCCAGCAGGAGAGATCCCCGCGAGCGGCCGTCTCCGTGCACCAGCTGCACACGGATTCCCTTGTAAAGCGCAAGGGCGACATGACAGCCCAGCGCTACCTCGAAACCCCGCTGGTGCGTCAACGCCAGGCCGTAGCTGAAGATGGAGCACAGTTCAAGGGCTGCAGCGTGCGACACGCACCACTTATCCGGCTCGCATTCGATGAAGGTGATCCACACCGGAACCCACGCGAAGATTGGTAAGGTAAACCACTGGTCGAGCACAGCGGGGGCGCGCCGCAGCATTGCCAGGCGCGTCCACTGCACAGGTGCGTAAAATAGCGCCATCAGTGCGAACACTTCCCTCATATACCGGCTCCGAGTGTGTTCTTTGACGCCCCTGCGCTGCAACAGCCAGTACAGTCCCATGTAGATATAAGCCAGATTAACCAGGCAGTTAAAGGGCATCGTGAGGAAACCGGGAAGATAATCAACCGTCTTTTCAGCATAGTGTTCATAAGACAAGTCCACCTCAACGTCGTCGAACAGGTTGGTGTTCGCCAAGGCGACACACAGCACAAATGGTACGGACACGTGAAGCAGCGCTGACTGCATTATTGCTGTTGTATTTAGAAAGCTTATCCTACAGTAAGGCCACTTGTGAAACTTTCTTTTTCCTCCCCTCCTCTTCCTGCTCCTCCTCTTCTTCTTCCGTCCAGCCTAAAGGGTGAAGTCCTGCTTGTATTTCGTGTGTTTGTTTGTTTCTTCTTCTGTCTTTACTATCTAAATTTGACTCCCTAAACATGCTCAAAAACTCACCAAATTTGGCACGTACATCAGGTCAGGTGAGAAATTTGATAAAATGTAAAATGCCCCAAAGTGCCAAAATGTGCTCTACAGCGCCACCTATGAAACTAATATGACCGCCTCAGCCCGTAGGAATGTCGTAGAGAGATCGAACCAAAACTCAATCTCATCACTCGTCTCATCAAGACCTACAAATCATAAGCTGACACCCCTGACCAAAATCCAGGAAGTCCGCAATTATCTTTTCAAAATAAGGCTTTGCTCCGATCTTGGCTCCTCAACAAACACTATCTCCTCTGAGAAAGTTAATGGTAAACTTTACTAGATGATAATAGATAGAATAGATAATACATATGACACTGTGCTGAGAAAAGTTGTTAAACTTGTTTACTATTACTTTGTAATAACTCGAATGGTTTGGATTTTATAATCCCTGAAAGTTGCAGTGCCACATCACCCTTACAGTGTAAATCTGGGGAGGCATGAACTTTGAGCCAGACATAGGCTTCTGACATCTAAACTATAAGTCTGACCACTTTCAAACATGTTATCGGTGGATTTGCCACAAAATCTCCAACTTAAATATAATCTTCTAGTTTCTGGAAATGTGCTTGTTTAGCATGTGGCTAAAACCCAAACAAAACTGTTCAAGTGAATAGTTAATGGTGAATTCATTGATGCTGTATTCTTCTATTTCAAGGTATCAGAATACCTAAGCTAGACCTTATATTATTGTGTCCGTTGCATGGATGTTGTGTTAAATTTTAAAATCTTTAATGTTCAAAATATGACAATTTGAACATCAATATAGAAGCTAAGACATATTTTCTATGTAAAGATATAATGGCCCATGAGATTGCCAAGTCTCCAGATCCTTGAACAGTTTTGTTTGTGTTTTAGCCACATGCTAAACAAGCACATTTCCAGAAACTAGAAGATGTCACTTGTCAAATGAAGCCGATTACATGCTTATAGTCTGTCTGTTATAAGTGTTTCCATTTGGGTATGCCAAATAGGCAAAAATTCTATAAAAAGGGTGGATTCACCTGAACAGTGAAGGTGAACACAAGGTGTTTTTGCGATGGCTCCATTTCTGAAAATGTTCAGGGTCCCAAACTGTACAAGTGTGCCAAGCTTCATGCTTTTATGAAAAAGTGAATATCTCACCTCAAATTTGGCACATATCACCTGGACTATAAGAAGTTTTCTAATGCTAGCAAAATCTGCCCTTTTCTGTTAACACATCACGGTCTGCCCACATTTAGCTGTCTACCTTGCTGTAGCTATAACATTAATTTAGTCCCGAAGTTCCCCTCCAAGCTTAAACTGAACATACTCATGCTGAAAAGTGCTCTATTCTCAGTCTCAGCTAGCTTGATGCACATTTGTGTTAGCCTTGTAGCACCCCGCTATGTCTTTACAATAGTGAGTGAAGGTCTGGGTGCCTGGTAATGTTAACTTATATAACATTACTAATGGTCAGTTGAGCTCCTGTTGATTATTGTAGAAGTAGAATGTGTATAAATACTGTACACAGTCCAGTATTTCCCCTATAACAGTATAAGCCTGGCAGGCTGCCAGGCCAAAAATGTTTTTTAAATGTCAAAAATAACGCCAAATATCCATTCAAATCAATAGCATTTGGGAGCTGCTGAGCAGCGCTGTCTCGAAATGTCAGTTAACACCTTTGTCGTTGCCATGGAAGCTGCAGGTAGCATAACTCCTTTTAAGCAATAGTGCAGAATGGAAGCACGTGAGTAGTTAAGCGAAGAGAGCGAGTGTCAGTAAATAAAGGTGAATGTGAGCGGAGCAGAGGAAGAGGTTAATAGAGACCAGACACTAAAGAAGAACCGAAAATGAGTGGTAGAGGAAAAATCAGAGACCATTAGTTTTCTGTTTTTCCCCTTCCATCTCGCTCTCAAGTTGTCAGTCTGGCAGCAAACGTACAGTTCAGACTACAGTGTGTCAGTTAATAAATGTTGCAGCTTGTCCAGAACAAGAAAAGTCACATCTGTTGTTTCCCCAAATGTAAAAAAGAAGGGGGTAGCTCCTAAGTTAGCAACAATGGAGATATTTGTAGCCATAATCAGTGTGGCCAAATAAGAGACTCACATAATAAGGCACAATCCTACACCTACAGAGAAACTCCATCCAAGAAGTGGCAAGAAATCTTATCTCTTTGCTGGGTGACCACATACAAGATGATAGTCAGCAGCAGCAGACAGCGACAGCACCTCAACAACAACCAACAATGGCAACTCAATCGCAGACAGTACCACAGTCCGGCATTAATCAAGAAATGGCCACATTCTGTAAATGCTTAGAACATTGTAAAGTTAAGACAACTAGTGTATGAGTCATGTATTTGATTTGTGTTAAATGTAATATTACTCCAAAACACTAGGGGGTGTATGATAGAGGCCAAGCTGGCCACAGGTTATTTAAGGCCATCCACTGGTGTTGCTGATGGAAAGGAGCAAACAGCTTTTGACTGCATTTACATTTATTGTTTGCCCATATTTTTATTTAACTTTATGTGGAAAGCTTATTGGAAGTGGTGTTTAATGTATTTCTGATTGAAATCTGATATTGATGTTCATACCCATTTTAAGTAGAAAAGCCTAACCAGGGACAGGAGTTTCAAATTAGCCTTGGCTAGAAATCCTTTATGCAATGCATCTGTGTCATGTTGTTTTAACTTGTTACAATGTTTTTCTGCATTGTCCCTGACAAATAAACTAATTAAAAAAAAAACAATACAGTAAATTGACAATGGTAAGAAAATAAACACAGTATATGTAAAGTATTGGAAAATACTGGATATCATAGAGTGCACGTCTAAACAATTAGGCCATTAGCAGCCAGTAGAAGCTTAAGTGTAGGACTTAGTCACTACAGCTTGTGAAATATGTATCATGGAATAAATTGTGTTAACATTAAGATCTGGCTGAATGAATGACTTTATGTGAATCCACAAGTCATTTTCAGGCTTCTTTTCAAGAGCCCCTCCAAGGGGGAGGAAAAGATTTCGGGCTCCCTGTAGAGTGGTCACCAGCGGGAAGTCTGTAACCCTACAATTCTATATGTTGAGTGAAAAGTCAGACCGGACAACAACAGCTTCCAGTGACTTAACACTTCTCCTTGCTGGGTTAGGGAGACGTATTATAACAACACCCAAGTCTGCTGACCACTTTGAGGTAAATCAAGCCAATCTGGATTCATCAACTAGTTTGTTTTTGTACCAAACCAACTTTGAGAATTGAAAATGTACAATGTATCTTTAATATTTGAGCAGTTCTACATGAAACTTGGTGTAAATACATTAATGTAAAACTTTCATAGAATAAGGATGAAGCTGTACTTCTTTCATACATTGTGGTGCATTGTGTTTTGTACAGATTTAAAGACTTCTGACCAGGCATTTCCCCAAACTGGAAAATATATCAGTAGGCTGGCTGCTTTGTGAAGCCCTCGGTACTGTAGACATAAAAAAAAAGCACTGAATCATTCGTTTATGTTTGTATTGTTCATTTATTAATTTATTGCATGTTTCAGGTGGATCGGGACAACGCAAACCTTCAGTTAATTCCCCCAGACACTGACTTTGTCATCATCAGGGGATGATTTTGATCTTAAAGGAGGGGTAATTCTAAATTTGAACAGCTTTGGATTCGTCTCATCATTTTTAAAGAAACATTTTTAAGTGCCTTGTGCCTTTTTAGTCTTCCCCTGATGTATCCATTCCATCGGAATCTAGACCAGGGACCAGTAATGCAACACTAGACATACCACATTTGGTAATACAAAACTTTTTTTTTACCTGCCATATAAAGAAAAACTTGTCATGCAACCAATAGAAATCATTTAATGAATTTAAGTAGTTCTCTTGTCTTTGTTACTGCTTTTGCATTTAGGCTGCCTGTCCTGTATGTCAAATGCAGTACCCACTGGATGATTTTCATGCCAGCTCAGTCAATGACAGGTGAAAATAGATACATTACTCTTTTTATCTGTAAGAGACAAACAGAAAATTCCTGTTTGGAATGTGTGAAATTTAGGGTGAATGATAAATTTGAACTATTTGACAATTTCAAGGGTTATGAATAATTTTGGACATGGCGTTTTTAGTAAAAGTGTTGAAAACATAAAAGTTTAAAAATTTATAATAAACACAACGTCTTGCTGTCTCTGGCCACATGTGTCACGTGCCAGAGGTGTGGAGGAACCAGCGGACCCAAATGCAGAGAGCCGAAACAGGCAAAATGTGATGCAGACCGTTTATTCTAACAAATAAATTGCAAAACACATGGGCTATGCGCAACACCAGGGATAACAACAGACGACTCGACAAGGACTGAACTGAAAACAGGACTATAAATACACAGGCAGTGATTACAAATGAAACACAGGTGAGGAGAACAAGACACAGGTGAGACACATGAACTAACGAAACACAGGAAGTAAAGTGACCAGACACAAGGTAGCAGGGAATTCAAACTAAAACAGAGGAACACAGGGGAAACAAAACCCAAAACAAAGCACACATCAGACAGGGCAAGTAAAACAAAAATACAAACTAACAAAAACCCAAAAGTCCTGATAGACCATGACAACATGCTTATGTCATTTCCAGCCAAAAGAAACCTATTGGTCAAATGAAAATGAACTATATCAAAATTTGACATGGATATGAATAATCGTGGATTTAACTGTATATGGCCTTGGAGAAAATCTATAACATTAATTAAGATCTGTTCTGTCTGGTTATCTTAATTCAATTAGAATCTGGATAAAAAGCACAAATTCTGGGATGCATTACCTTTCAAGTTTTTCCTTCCCACTGTCGCCAAGTGCTTGCTCATGGGGGGAACTGTTGGGTTTCTCTTTCTGTAAATTAAAGAGCGTAGTCTAGACCTGCTCCATGTAAAAGTGCCCTGAGATGACTTTATGTTGTGATTTGGTGCTATATAAATAAAATTGAATTGAATTGAATAATACAGAAGCTCTCCAGTAATGTTACTCTTGTTCCCTTCTACTTTACTTCTACAGCAAGCAACAGCAAAGCTTTAATGGATTCTCTTTGCAATTGTAAATGTACATAATGGTCATTTCTAATCCTGTGTAATCATTTTTTATTTGACAGTCTGGAGGAAACAGCCTCCAGGGTGGAAGATGCGGCTAAATCAACCAAGGGTGAAATTGAAAAGTTGAAAAAAAAATTGAAAATGTTTTCAGTTTACACTTACATTTTAATCATTTTACATTTTCTGATTCAATGAAAAAAGTCACTGCTACACTAGGCATCATCAAAAAGAAATGCGTAACTTCTATCCACCTACATTCAAGTTGTTGATCAAGTTACTCAACTTGTACGATAAATGTAAAATATTGAAATCATTTATGAATTGGACTGAAATATTTTAGAAATGCAAATTCAGAAGCATGGAACAGTTTGTAACAATATATATAATGTACTGTATAATGTAGCAATACTTGATTGAATTTTAGCACTAGCCACCTCAACTTATCTATTATTGATATTCAAATTAAGTTTGTCCCAAAAAGTAATATCTTTCCGTGTGAATCATAGCATCTTGCATTCTGCACATACTTGAGCACTGAATGAAAGATTTGACTAACACTTAACAGCTCTTTTGCTTTCATTTTACCCCTCTTTAGTCTTGATGATGTTATCCAGGCAATTGCTGATGCAGTAACCACAGATGGCAAAACCTTTGACATCACAGTGTCATGTCAGAACATGTTGGAGAGGGGCCTCATGCAATGGCAACGCGAAAAAAAACCATCCCCAACTAACCAACTGAAAGTCAGTTTTTTAGGTGAAGCTGGTATAGATACCAGAGCTCTCCGTAGGTGTAGGATAAATAAAATAAATAAATTGAAAGGTTCTACATTCACATAAAAGTCCTCTTTTAAATATTGTAGTTATGGAAGATGTCTAACTGTGCATTTTGTCCGGAAATTTAATGTAATACATAATTCTAAAGTGTTTAAGGAATGATGGCAGGCATCGAAAAGCAGTTCTTTCAACAGAGCACACTTCAGAAGACCAAAGTATTCACTGTCTGATTTGGACAAAGGTCATTTCAGGCATCATGTGCTCTGTACTTCACACACAATAATAATAATTAATTATCTTAGCAAACATACCAAACAGTTGTATATTTCCACACCCAGCAGTTATCTCTGCATGTCACTGCAAGCAACAACAATCATTAAATCATCACTTTTTTCTTATGCTGCATCACTGCACTGAGAGAGGGGAGGCTTGTAATGACATTCTGAGGCAACATACGTGCTTGAGAAGTTAAAACTGTGGGAGTGAGACCTGTTTAGAATTTTTTTTCTGGTCTGAAAATATCTTTGCTGTTCACTCTACCTAATGACATCACTCATTGATGAGACCTGACAAAACCTGCAAAACCCCTGACTTTGGCCTTATATTGCTGAAAAACTACAAAGGTTATCACTAAACAATGATAACTTTGAAGATTCAAAGGTTTGTGAACAATTTAAAGTTTGAATGGTGCCTGTAGGACCTCCAAGCAGTTGAGGATCAAAGTTACAAAGGTTCCAACTCAGTTGGACGGTTCGTCCCATAGACTGCCATTATAAATTTTAATGTTTTAAAAAATGATATAAAATGGCTGAAACATGTTATATTTGAGAAAAATACAAGCACAAATCTACTGAATAAGCTGCACAGATTGAGGTTTGAATGGTTTTTATAGCACAGAGTATTCAGCAATCACACAATAAAGAACAGAAGAACAATGACACCAGTTGGCATTTCAGCACCCAAAGCCAAGCATCACCATATACAATTACAGCACTCCACTTAAACAGAGGTTGCAGGCAGTGGGTATGGCTACAGTGGAAGTTTGGCCCTGCTGAAATAATTGATTATTGTTCCTTATCATATGTATTTTAATTATATTCTAAGTTATCTGTCCCAATATTGCAGTGGATGTTGTGTGTATATATAGACGGGTGATAAAGGAAAAGCCATGGTTTGGGTCCACTTGTCCCCTTAGAGGGAAGGGTCACTGCAAATCAATACAAAATACAAGATCACATTTATCCTATGATGAAACATTGCTATCCCGATGGGAGTGGTCTCTTCCAGAATGACAGTGCCCCAATTATGTTGCTGTCCGCACACTTGGACTGTACTATACATGTACTCCAAGATTCCAGAATCCAGATGCAGCTCACAGAAACTATTGTAATTGGCATCTTTCATATCTAAATAGTTTTGGATTGACTATCATCTCTTTTGTCAAAATGTGTTTTTCTGTGATTTCGGATGAAGTAACTCTTCGTCTGTCATCGGTGTAAATTAAAACCATACAGAGAAACAAAGTTTTCCAATCTCAACTTTTATTACAAACCAAAAATTAATTTACATCTATGAAGAAAGACCAGTGTAAAGCGTGACTGAGTCATCAGTTTGTGCCCATGCTTGTCTTGCTTCCCTTGGTCTGTGTGTACAGTATGTGTTGAAACTAGGTGGATGTGTGTCTGACTGTGTCTAATAGCTCTTGGTGGTCTCATATGACTCAGGGAAAGGAAGACTGACGTGTCCACTTCCAGCTACTAGAGGCAGGATTCCAGCGTTGGGAACAACATTCCATGACAGTGTCAGAGTGATGTTTTTATTGGCTCTGGAGATACATGGACAGACATGACAGTCAGGTCAGTTACAGACAGCTACTTACTTAGATGTAACATTCAACTCATGCTGACAAGGACCTCAGATTTGATAATGATATTCACTGTTCAAAAATGTGATCTTTTTTTTGTCACAAGTGAAAAGTTTCTGGAACAGCGTTTGGAGCATCACAGACTCTTACTCAGACCCTTAGGTATATGATCCTTCAGGTGAAATAAGTGTTGTGGGCATCATTATTATTATTATTATTAGTATTACATTTCAAGAGCTGCAAAACAGCTTGTGCACGTGCCTCCTCCATTACTGTGTAGGTAACGTCTTTCATATGCAAAATACAATTCAAGGAGGAAAATGCATTCCAGGTCATTTCAGGTCTTATTTTGAAACCAACTCTCGGATTAACTCTGACTCAACTAGAGCTGCCAAGGTACTGATTTTTTTCCTTACCACACAAACTAGCAAACCATTCAAACAATCACAGTAACCACCATAAAAAAATTATTTAAACATCAGATGTTATAAAATAATTTAAAAGACTTTTGCAATACCTGTTTTTGTAAAAATAAAAAAAATTTTGAATATAACCTAAATCATAGGTTCAAAAATATTTTCTCCAGCACTCAGCATTTTAAGACTGCCTGTTTATATTTTTTTCTCTGTGACAGTGGTATTTGGTAGCTCGACATATTCCATTTGTGCAGCAAAGACATTGGAAGACACTTTGGACTTGTTTCACTCGCCATGAATTTATTTCCTCCCTGACAGAAAAACGTGTTGCACAAGCCTTCTGAAATCCCTGCAGGTTAAACTGTACTGAAAACACACTTTTAGGGCTGACTGACTGACACACTTGGTATAGACAGATCTTAAAATACTTGCTAGCCTAACAACATCAAGGCTAAATAACCACCCATAATGCAACACTACATGTAGGAACTGGTTGTGCACCGGTACTTTATCCATTCAAAAGGAACATCTGATTTTGTGAACAGCTAATTGTCTAGACCCCGAATATGAGATGGCTCCACTCTTTCAGGTGTATTTCCAGTAGAAAAAAAATATCTTACAATTATGAGCACCACTGCTAAGATTTCGCATAATCATTAAAATCAAGAGGCTACTAATGGTTTTCATTTGCACACATTATTGTGGAATTGTTTTGAGTCATCCTACCTCTCTTCATTTTTCAAAGGATATCTATGTGAAAGGTACAAAAGTGTAGAATAGGGCAGTGCATAATATGTGTGAATGTAGCGTAGTGAGTGGTTAAGTGAGAGAACAAGCGCCAGAAAAGTGATGGTGATGTGAGCTGAGTGGAGGAAAAGGTTGGTTGTCAGTAAATGTACAGTAAATGCTGCAGCTCCTCAAAACCAAGACAATACTCGTCTATGAAAGGGGGGGTTAGCCCAGAAGTTATCAACAATGTGTTAGCATAACCTAACTAGGCTCACTTAAGGTGGACTGACCTTTAAGGTGGACCAGCAATTCTCATTTTAGTGTCAATCTCAGAGGAGAGTGAAGCTAATCTACCCTGCACACTGATTTTTTTTCTTGTCACATTTGACTTGTACATGATTAACATCAAAACATGAACTGAAGATGCTGCAGTGCGTGTGTGTATATTTGTGCCTAACCTGAGTCCGTTTCCATCATCAAAGAAGAAGTATTTGGACTTCATGTCTCTGAGGTTCAGCTTGGTGTTTTCACCTCGAAGGACAATCTTATCCCACAGCACCACCTGGTTCAGAGACTGACACACACACACACACACACGATACAATAACATAATATTATTAGGCTATTACAATTCAGTCTATACCTCTAATGCAGCACATATGTTTAGAGCATTCACCATCCCCGCACTTAAAGAATACATTTTATCCACCATAATTTACCTTTTTAATCTCTTTTTAAGATACTTAGCTGAATCAACTTAGCTGTGGATATAAGGAACAGCGAATCGACAGCAGGGAGGGCTGTTGCAGATGTTGCATTTGTTGATAAATTGCTCATACTATCTTCCTTACTGGTGAATTGAGTTCTGATCTTGTTATGCCAGCGAACAGTCACTGTTGACTCGAGTAAAATAAAACCTGAAATCTATTTCATTCTCTAAGCTTTCTCTCCAGAAATGGGTTTTGAGTAGCACCCTTAGTCCACAGCCAAGGCATAATTATCAGCTGAAATTTCATTATTGGAAAAATAACTATTTAACTTTATTACTCATCAGCCAACAATTTCTTACCATGTAGTATAATCACATCACATCACAGTTTACAGAACACAAAGCAGTTAATGTAGTAGCTAGCATGTACATTACTTTTTGACTAAAACTGACCTTTTTGTGCATGTTGTAATAACTTAATTTTAAACATTTTACATATTGTGTAAAAACAAAAATATAGATTCCACCCCGCCCTAATATCAGTCTAACTTTAGTGTGCTAGTGGGTGTGTGTGTTTACTGAATATAGCTTACATTGCTCTTTGTGGCGTACTCAGCAGATAGATAAAGAAACAGCTGTTTAACATTCCAGTCAAAAATTGGCTGCAAATGTAAAAAAAAAGTTAAGGAACAATGAGAGTACAGACATTACCCTGCAGGTAGTCAACATATGAGGACCATGCCCACAACAGGGCATAAACTCAAACTCTTACTATACAACACAGAAATCGGCCTGTTTCTTAGGACCTCCAGTGGAAAGTAAATACAATGAAATGTGCTCATAGTACACATAGTAACATAGTATTAGACCCCTTTGCTTTTTGCACATTTTGTGTTGTAGATTTCATTCTAAATTGATAAAATTGCCATTGCCAACACTCCATAATCTGTAACGTTTTTATGTTAAACATCTGCAGTCTGTCTCTCTTGTATATGTGACCATTAAATTCACTGTGAGATAGCCAGAGACAGCTTGCCACCTGGAGTCACAACAGTCCTGTAAACTGCAGCAGGTGCTTCTGTAGTGTAATTAATCACCCATAAATCAGTTTATAGGTCCGTTGTCACTAAAAGCAGCTGATAAAGCAGCTATTACTTATTGAATAAAAATGAACAAATTTAATTGAATTAATTTAATATATAGCACCAAGACCCGACTTTTTCTTCATGCTCTCAGGGTTAAATTCTGTTTGGTGAACTCCAAGCAGGCTGTCATGTGCCTCTTACTCAAGAGTGGCTTCTTGGACACTCTGCCATAAATATCTGAGTTTAATCAAGTTCTACACACATCAATGATATTTAAAACAATCACGATGCACCTCATCACAATTTGGAGTGCCACAGCAAAGGGTCTGAATAGTTTTGTAAATTGAAGGTTTCAGTTTAATGTTGAATAAATTTACAATAATTTCTAAAAACATGTTTTCACTTTGTCATGGGTGTGTGCAACAAGTGAAGAGGTCTGAATACATTCTGAATCCACTATTTCAATACTTTAGTGGATGAAATATAAAGGGGTCCTATTATGCCTATTATGCTTTTCCTTATTTTCAGTCATATATTGCACAGTTTTGGACATGTCAATGAAATGGGGTAAATGTATGTAGAAGTAATACCTGTAAGCAAAAAGCATTGGCTTCAGGCTGCTAGGTTTCCAGCATTTTTTCCACTTCAGACAGAATTCACACTAAATCAGGCAGTACAGTGAACCACCGCAGAGTTGAGCAGAGGTGTGTGGGAGTGTGGGCATGTTTGTGCTCTGGAATTTAGCCGCTGCGAAACAATCGTAAAAAAATGAAGTTTGATTGAACTGATTCAAGTTACTCTTTGACCAAATATTCCACGTAGGTGGCCCCTGTGTCCACCAAGTTTTATCCCCATACTGCAAGCCTTTGCCAACACAGCTGGGAATTCACATAGGAAGCGACATGTGAATAAGCACGGTGACTGTTAAGTCCACACTGACTCCAACCTGCGTCCAGCATCTCTGTCCACAAAACCAGCTGTCTGTCAGCAGCAGCTCCTGATATTTGTGTGTTTAAACAGCTGCATATACAGAGTACACTTCACATTTGACAACCTTCTCACCAACAGCTGCTGTCTTGCTTTAGCAATTAGCATTAGCGATTTCATCATACAAAAGCTGAACATGACATCAAAATCAATTAGAGTAGAAACCTGGCAAACCAGTGCTTTACTTACTTCTAGGGGTGCATGATTCAGGCAATCTCACAATTCGAGTTGATTTGAATTCTTGGGATCATGATTCAATTGACAATTGATTCACGGTTCAAAATTGGTTCAATTCTTGATTCATAATCAATTCTCAATTCAATATATTCAAAGAATTGATTTTAGATTGATGTTTTGAGTTACTTTTTCCTTTTGGCTGTGGTAGACACTTTTATAAGTCTCAAGGGGAAAAAAGTCCACTCAGTCAATAGGAAAACCAAGGCAGCCCTGAGATAAAGGGTGAAAGGAATACTTTATCTTTGTATTTTTGTATAAACTGCTAAGTGCAAAACAACTAACTTAAATTCATGCTTCAAATAACAAAAAACAAACAAACAAACAATAGCTGCCTGCTACATTAGGCTGCAGAGTTAACTGGCTGGCAGGCTGACAGGTTGTGTGTTGAGTGTTTAGGCTGCAGGAATGGGTGACAGCTTCCTAACTCATTTTAAAAAGGACGAGAGACAGAGAGAGAGAAAAGCAGGGGCCCTGTAGAGTGGTTGAGGAAGGTGAGCGGTAGTGGTGAAAAAGCAGGTGAATAAGAGGAATGAAATGTTATTTTATGATTGTTTCACAGCGGTTACAAATAAATACGCCAACAGCCGCACAACGCTGTGGAGGTGTGCTGCAACACCTTAGTCTTGTCAAGCTCCTTCTTCCCTTTGCGATAATAAAATTCAAAATATGTCCAAATGGTTGCCTTAACTGCTAATGAGGCAGGTTGTATTTGTGTTTCTGTCAAGTACTGCATTGCTTATGGTCTCTCCATGGCACACACTTCACTTGCTTCTTACCCCCGAAGTTGAGCCCAGGCTTAAACTGCTGTGACGTAATTGCACCATCTATGGGATTTAGTGAGCTAACTCATGTCAGGAAGAAATGGAAAACAGCGTTGTGGCAAGACTGAAAAATGTGAATTGATTCTTGGAAATTCTAAATTGATTCTGAATTGGCAGAGATAGAATTGTGATTCTTATGTGTGCAATTTTTTTGCGCACCCCGATTTACTTCATCCCTAAAAATTAGAAATGACGATATACAGTGCAACTTTCTGAAATGGACAGCTAGCAGAAGCTAAAAGTGCGAATACAACACAGAAAAGTGATGTTCCTATATGTACAGTGCACTACAATGCATCAATGTTTGAGAAGCAGTAATGTAAAGGATATCAGCTGAGAGGTCAAAGGTGATGAAACCTAGATCACTGCGCTCTCTGGGTCCTGTGAAGTCATCAACATTCTTCCTGTTGAAAAGAGAGAGGAACAAAATAAACAGAGAAAGACAGGCAACATGTGCATCCCAAGTCGCTTATTTGATATTTCCTCACTCCTCACTCCAACTGGAAGTTGTTCTGGTCTGCCATTTTGATGGCTGTCTCAAGTCTATTTTTTTCTGCTCTGAGGAGCACGGAGCAAGGAGCAACAATGGAGGAGGGATCTCTGTGGTGCTATGAGCAAGGATACACAAGAGCAGGCTTCACAGAAGTCTTTTACTGGCTGACATGCCCCCATATTCAATATCCGTTATTGACTGGACTCTACAGCTGAACTGATTTGATACATAAAAACATCACTGCAGTTTCATACTGAAGTGGATACAGATTACACATTAAATTTAAGTCTATCACTCCAAAGTTTGATTTGTTTTCTGATTCATCATCTGGTTAAAAAATGTGTCAATGGTCAGTCTGATCAAAAAAAGAACCATAAACAACTTTCTTAATTTATTAGCAAGATTTTTCTTTTCATGATGTTATTACCACCATTAAATAGTTTCTTGCTGACAGACAGACTCTTCCTGACTTTAATTTGATCCATAATAACAGTTAAACGCATCTAAATTCCTGAATATTCCTAAATAAATTCCTGAGCATGAAACAATTAGGCCAAATAAATATTGTACAGTGTTCAAAAGACACCCTGATCATATTCTGGGTTATTAAACAATTAATTCACAATCAGAATATCAATAAATACAGGCTCAAATAATTAATAAATAATATGAATGCATTCTGCGAACAGAAATGATTCCTCTAAAGTGTATAGAGTGAGTGTACAGAATGCAGGCTGCAGAGAGAAAACAGCTGCTGGCAGCTATAACTGCACCTTCATTAGTATTAGCACAGGGCACATGTGTGCAGACGCATTCTGTATCAGAAATTTCTACACCTGTTAAAGCCGACTGAAAGCTGATCCAGATGTGATCTTCTGGCGCCGTCATCAGAAACGGACGTCACTTCACGGTTCACGTGACGCTTCAGAAGAAAGAACGTCTCATTTCTCTAAAAAACATTTCCTCGTTTTATCTCTTCTCCCTTGGTTTCCTTGCTCTATGCATCCACGCAACAGACGCAAGTGAGAGGAAATGTGGACGCAATTAAAAAGACTTGTACCCAATTATATGCTGCTTGTGAGGAAAAGCTGCTTTGACATGTTGGATCTACTGTAGTGACTCACCTACAACTCATACTTAATTATTGATTACTGTTGAGATCGCTTGAATGGTCCGTTGTCAAAACCGTGCACGAGGAGTTTGCTAAATTTGCTTTACAAAAAATGCACTTGTTTTAAAAAAAGGGGTATTTAATTTTGCTGAGTATAATTCTCTGCTACAAAGACTTGAACCAAAGAAGCCAAACCTCAAATGCATCAGGGTTTACTGCCTTTACTGTGTTTTTATACACGGTTATCACTACATTCAGCTCATCTTTGACCTGCCCATTTGCATTAGCCTAAACATTCATGAGTTAGTAATGATAGGTAACTAAAATACAGTACTAACACATACATATTCTACTTGGAAAACATTTAATGTTAACAGTTGTTACAAATAATGCTTGAAAATTCATCTTACAGCATGACTTTAGAGACGTGGATGTTCACAGGAACTCTTCTGTCTTTGAATGCTGTTGTGATGAAACAGCCGAAAGTTAAGGCCGCCATGACGCTCAGAGAGAAGGCGAACAAAGAGTTAGCTCTCGACAGAACCGTATTCATCTTAAAATAGCAGTTACCAGACCAGTAATAACAAGAATACTAGTAAATCAATAAGACATATATCGCACACGATGTGCGCAATAGCTAGCTCTATTCAATGCACAAAGAGGAAACGTCAAGTTTTGTTAATGAAAAGTTACTTCCTGTTAGGCGTTTCAAAATATAATCAACGTGCGTGCGAGATAGTTGGATAAAAAGGAGGAAGTGTAATTCTTCAAAATGTGACTTTTAGTCGAATATATTCACAAAAGCCAAGTGAGGGTCAATATCTCTGTAACTGATGTTAGCTATATGATCATTCGGAAGCACCAACATTGGACAGGCAGCTCCAAAGACTCTGCTGTCATGACCAAATCAATTTAACTTGAAGCAGACGCGGGAGTTCCTTCTCGCCTGCGAAGGCTAAGTGGATTTGCTTCCGTTTTGTGTCAACGTTAGCTTGACGCAGCAGCAAATTCCTATTTCAAACGCAAGCGCTGAGTAAGCGGAAGAAGTACATGTTTTTTTCAATAACTTTATTCCCAACAAAGACTATGCTACATAAAGGAAATTGCACGTCTGTATATATGTGTGTATACCAGTGGCGGCTTGTGACTCAAAAAATTGGGGAGGACGGGAAGAAAACCAACATGGAATCTTACCAGCAATTGATACAATATATGATTGTCCCCCATCTGATGAAATCGGAGGGGTGGGGGGCCAATTTCATATGTCAATACAACAATTTGCTTTCAAAAATAAAAATCCCTGAGTGGTGTAAAGACTGCTTCTTTCTTCTCTCTTTCCTATAATTTTTCTCAGTATACAGAAATATATAAAGTACCACAAAAGTTATAATGTGATAAAGGTAGATCAGTGCTGAATACAAGAAAGACTGAACACTAAAAACATTCACAGACGGATCACAAAACTCACGGTTCGGATCGTATCACGGATTTGAGTCAGGAATCAGATAATTTTTATGATCAGCGAAAAAAGGAGGAGACAAGTAAAACTTTGTTTTCCATTTATTCTATAACACATTTGCAGCCAGAAACAACAAGGAACGAATGAAAACAACATTTAAGATGTTCAGTGTTTAAATAAAATAAAATAAATTATATAAAATATTCAACGCTCAGTTATTGCAATATGAGGCATGATACCTTCTTTTAAAGACGGTAGTGAATGAAACAGCCTCCGTCCACATCATCAAAACTTAGGCCCTACGTCCGTAGGTACGTCTGTTTACACTCCACACATATTTAAATTTACATATACATACTAGAAAGAAGGTAAATAATCACAAAGAAAAAGTATTAATGATAAAAATAGAAGTAGTGATGATTCCACACATGTGGGGCTACTGACATGACTATAGACTAGAGACAGGCTGAAAGCCACCAGGTGGTCTGGAAATTATAGAAGTGTTTCAAAAAAGGTCCCCACACCTTCTCAAACTTTTCTTTGGAGTTATGTATGGAGTAGTGTATTTTTTCAAGATTTAGGCAAGACATAACATCCATCACCCACTGAGCATGGGTGGGTGGGGCAGCATCCTTCCATCTCAACAATACTGCACGTCTAGCAAGTAGAGAGGCAAAAGACAGTGATCAGCGTTTGGCCGGGAGACAGACGTGCATGAGCGCCCCCCATGGTACCAAAGATAGCCACTAACTGATCAGGCTCTATATTCAGGCCAACAATGAGCGACAGCGTTTGGAAGACTTCCCTCCAGAACTTCCCCAGAGTAGGACACGTCCAGAACATGTGGATAAGAGAAGCCTCATCTGTCTGACATTTGTCACAGCATGGATCTACATTAGGGTAAAAACTGGCTAATTTGGTTTTGGATATGTGGGTTCTGTGAACCACTTTAAATTGTAGCAGACAGTGACGAGCATAGAGGGAAGTGCAATTTATCAATTAGGTAGATTGTCTCCCATGTGTCCTCAGGTATGGACAGATTCAGATCCTGCTCCCATGCTCTTTTAATTTTTATTAGGGGGGCTTGCTTAGTAGAACTTAGGACTTAGTAGTTTACTATAAATAACAGATGTTAACCTTTTGTGTGATGGTTGCAGACAAAGAAGTGAGTCAGCAATATTCAAATCGGGTTGTACAGGGAATTTTTGGTATCTGGCAGTGAATAAAGTCTCTTACCTGTAAATACCTGAAAAAATGGGAGTTTGAACCTTCTCATTAGGTGTTCAAATGATACACAAATTATCAATGAAGAGATCTCTAAGGAAGTTTGGAAGAGATGATTAGCTGTAATAGGGCTGGAGAGGCAGAAATCAAGAAGGCCAAAATGTCTCCTGCACTGAGCCCATACCCTCAGCGTGTGCTGGACAACAGGGTTATTTGTAAGTGTGGTTGATGGGAAAGGGAGTGAAGATCCAAGAAGTGCAGGAATGGAGATATTTTTGGCAGAGTCTACCTCCATTGTCACCCATAAAGGACAGTCAGATCTACTGTGAAAGTGGGACCAGAAGGTTAGACACCGAATGTTGGCCGCCCAATAATAGAAACGAAAGTTGGGCAGTGCCATGCTGCCATCTTTTTTAGATTTTTGAAGGTGCATCTTATGTAGTTGAGGCTGCTTGCCCTTCCAAATGTAGGATGATATAACAGAATCTAGAGAGTCAAAAAATGATTTAGGAATGAATGTTGGCACAGATTGAAAAGTATATAAAAATGTTGGTAAAATATTCATTTTTATCGAATTAATTTGACCGGCCAAGGATGTTGATAGAGGTGACCATTGCGATATTTAGCATTTTGTGATTTAGCAGAGTAAGAAAGTTTTCTTTGAAAAGGTGCATATGTTTTTTTTGTTACAGCAGTGCCAAGGTAAGTGAATTTGTTTTCCACAATCTTAAAAGGAAAGTTGGTGTATCCCACTGCTTACAGCCCCTCACTGACGACACAAAGTTCAGACTTATTCAGATTTAGTTTTGTAACCTGAGAACTGGCTAAAATTATTCAGTCTGGATGCGAAATGAAACATAAGAGGTCATCAGCATACAGAGATACCCTGTGTTCAACACCATACCGCTGTATACCAGAGATCTTCTCACAGTTGCATATCGCTATTGCTAAGGGCTCAATGGCCAGGTCAAATAGAAGCGGGCTTAGAGGGCACCCTTGTCGGGTTCCATGACCGAGGGTAAAAGGTTGTGACAGCTGAGAGTTGGTCAGGACGGACGCGGCAGGACATGAATATAAAAGTTTTATCCAAGTGATAAAACCAGGACCAAAGCCAAATTTTTCCAACGTTGTGAATAAATATGTACACTCAACATGGTCGAATGCCTTCTCTGCATCCAGAGAGAGGACGCATTCAGGAGCCCAACTGGAGGGAGAGTACAGAATATATTGAAATATGAGTATCGGTTTTTGAACAAAGCCAGTTTGATCTTCTGATATGAGTGATGGTAGTGTGCTTTCCAATCTACGGGCCAAGACTTTTTCTAGGATTTTGGTGTCAACATTTAATAGAGATATTGGCCTATACGAGGAACACTCGGTAGGGTCTTTGTTCTTTTTGGCAATAAGTGTGATGCACACCTCATAGAATTGATCTTCACATGATCTGAAGTGATTGTCCCATCCCCCATTTGAATTCCTGTGATATGCCCTTTTGATCTAAGTCCTCTCAGTTGATTAGCTAGCAATTCCCTGCTTTGTCACCGTGGATGTAAAACAGATTCTTAATTCACAAAAGTTGACGTTCTATTTGGTATGTGGAAGCCAGATTAAATTTAGTTTGAAGCTCCACTCGTTGTTATAGAGATCAGGATCTTTAACAAGTATTTATGATCTATTTCCTTAATTTGCTTGGTCAATTCTAAGCATTCTTGCTGAGCCTTCCTCCTCATATTTGCAGTGAAAGAAATGATTTGCCCTCTGAGGTATGCCTTAAAAGCATCCTAGACTACTAAGGAGGACACATCAGGAGTGGCATTCGGCTGGAAGAAGAGAGATATGTGTTCCTTTATAGATTTCACAAATTCATCATTTGAAAGCAAGGTTGAATTAAAACGCCAGTGCTTTTTAATTTGAGGAAGGTTAGGTAGAGCAAGGGATAGTACAACAGGGGCGTGGTCTGATATCCCTCTACTCCCTGATAAGTGCTGGAACGAGCATATGGTAATAATTGATCATCGATAAAGAAATAATCATTCCTAGTGAAAGTGTGGTGGACATGTGAGAAGAAGGAGTACTCTTTTTCACTTGGATGGAGGAACTGCCACACATCAGAGACACCAGAGCTAGAGAGAAAAGACTAAATGAGCAAGGCGGACTTACTCACTGAGTCAGGTTTGGGGGAGGAATGGTCCAGCACAGGATTTAGCCAACAGTTGAAATCACAGCCAAGAATAAGAGAGTATGAACTCAGATCAGGGAGGGAAGAGAAAAAATGTTGGAAAAAATTCACATCATCTATATTTGGAGCATACATGTTAGCAAGAGCTATATTCATATCATATACTTTCCCTGTAACAATGAGGAAACGGCCATTAGTGTCTGATATAACATTGTGATGCACAAAGGGGATATTCTGATCTTTAAGAATCGAAACTCCCCTCGACTTTGCCTGGAAGGAAGAATGGAAGTGCTGCCCTGCCCAACGTGACATCAAGCGAGAATTATCAGAACCCCGAATATGTGTTTCTTGTAGAAAAATAAATGCTGCTTTAAACTGTTTAAGATGAGAGAATATTCTCCTCCTCCAAAGATGAAGGGGTAAGGCTGGTGGTGTATCTCCGTGCATCCTCAGCCGACTGTAGCCACTTCTTGTCGGTACTGGGAAGGGTGATCCAGAGCCGGGCGGGATACAGCAAGGAGGGTCTAAGCCTCCGCCATGACCTCCCTGTATTCGGCACGCTGGCTCAAAACCTCGGGGCAGTAGTCCTCCACGGTCTGAACCGACCGGCCACGGTACTCCAGCTCCCCTCCATCGGGCCTCGCGGATCAGGAGCTCCTTTTGCTGGTAGCGGTGCAGGCGGAGAATAATGGGTCGCGGTCTCTGCCTGGTGGCCAGTTTGGCCTCTGCCTGGTGGCCAGTTTGGCAGTCAGTGAGTGGTGGGCTCTATCAATCTCTGGAGGGGATGGAAATATATCTTTTCCAAAGACTTCACACAGGAGGTCAGAAGAAAATTGTGTGGGTCGGTCACCTTCAATGCACTCCGTCAGGCCCAGGATGCGGATGTTTTGCCACCTGCTGCGGCCCTCAAGGTCGACCACTTTTGCCGCCAATTTTGTGTTGTTCACCTGGAGATTGGAGCAGACGTTTTCCAGCTCTGTGACACGCTGGCTCAGGTCATCTGAAGTCAAGTGATGAAAGCCGTTGACCATGTTCATCGACCACGGAGCGGACCTGCTCAAACTTTTTCTCCAGCTGAGTGAAAGCTGCTGGTCCAGTAGCTGAGCAATAGCAGCCATCTATACCGGTAAGATAGCACCGGCTTGCTCGTCTTTCTTTCCAGATTTGCCACTGTTTGAAGACATTTATAACAAATAATGTTTAGAAAATTAGAGGCATTCAGTGCAAATCTCCAAGATTACAAAATGGTGGAGTGAGTGAGTGGATTTAGTAAAGGCATAGGCAGGAGCTCTAACACTTGTCTACTCCATGCGGACGTCAACCAGAAGTCATAGCCTGATATTTTACCATATTCATTCAGTGTGTCAATCAGAGCTGGAATAGATTCGTCTGGATTTAAGAAGTATGCCAATACATCATCTGCGTAGAGAGACAGAGTATTATATATCATGAATGGCTGGATTAGACCTTATAGCTGTTGCCAACGGCTCAATGGCAACAGTGAATAATAAACGCGATAGGCAGCAGCCCTGCCTTGTGCTGCGTGATAGAACAAATCTGGCTGAGATGTCCCTTTTGGTTTGTATTCGTGCTGTAGTCTATAGAGCATTTTAACCAAATTGATGAATTTGGAACCTAAATTCATTCTTCCCATTGTCTCAAATAACTAATGTTAATAATAATAAATTAGATTTGTATAGCGCCTTTTCAGAACACCCAAGGACGCTTACAGAGACAAGAAAACAAACAACCAACAGAGAAAGTGTTCATTTTGGTAATAGTGGACCAAAAGCCTGAGTAAACAGGTATGAAGGTATGAACTATTGCCATTCGATGCAGTCAAATGCTTTTTCTGCGTCAAGCGACACTGCAAGACATGGGTTTTGGTCAGATTTGGAGCTATGAATTATATTGAAAAATCTTCTTACATTGCCAATTGATGATACTGTTTGGGCCATGTTAATTAAGTCAGGAAGAGCCTTTTCAAGACGTAGAGCAAGGACTTTAGAGAAAATTTTATAATCGCTGGGCAGAATTGAAATAGGCCTATATGAGCTGCAAAGTTTGGGATTCTTGCCTGGTTTGGGTAAGAATAATCAGTGCTTGCTCCATTGACTCTGGGAGTCTACCTGTTTCTATGGCATAATTAAACATTGTGAGCAGAGGTGCTATCAGCTTGGAACTTAATGCCTTGAAGAATTCTATGTGGAACCCATCATGGCCTGGTGATTTTCCTGAAGCAAGTGAGGTTAAGGCTTTCATCGCCTCATCTTTTGTAATACTGTCCACTAGTGTCTCCTTATTATTATCCAATAGTGCAGAAAGCTCAAGTTTGTCCAATAATTGTTTTATGCTGGCCAGGTTACATCCTTATGATGTGTATAAGGATTGATAATAATTCAGAAAAGCCTCATTAATCTCACTAGGGTTGCTGGTAAATGTGTCACCCTCTTGATTGTATATACTGCCATATTTGTCTCCTCTTTCTTAATCTGCCAGGCTAAGAGTTTCCCTGCCTTGTCTCCTTGTTCATAATATCTATGTTTCATTCTTTTTATTGAATTTTCTGTCTTGTGTGTATTAAGCATGTTATATTCTTGCTGTTTGTTATGAGTTGCTGGAGAATTATACTACCGTGTGATTGTATGTGTGTTGTTTTTCTAATTCCTTAATCTCTTGTTCTAAAGATTGAATTTTATCTCTATACTCTTTGTGCTTACCTGATGTGTAGGCTATTATTTGACCTCTGTGTCAAGCTTTCATAACATCCCATATATTGTTGGGATTTGCTGTATTTTTATTTATACTGAAAAGTATAAATAGTCAAGTCAACCAATTGACCTATTAATCATATCCACAAATTTTGGATCGTTAAGTAAGTGAGATGAAAATTGCCATCTGTTATATCTGTTAACTTGCATTGATGCAGGGATTGGTCTGACAAGGTCCTTGCCAAATATTCACTAGAGGTAACTTGATGTGTCTTGAAGGAGGGTATCAGCAATAGATGTATGAGGGAATAACTGTTGTGGACGGGAGAATAAAATGAGTATTCTCTTGTATTTTTATTTAATGTACGTCAAATGTCTACCAGTCCCCTTCCCTGCATCTTCTCTTATATGGAGCTTTTTCCCTATCTTTATTCATGAACATAGTATATAAATTTGAGAACATACTTTATTGATTTTATGTTCAAATTTTGTAATTTGTCCCTCAAAACCCTTCCCTCGCACTCAAACATCCTCTGCTTGCGCTCAGATTTGCTCCGCTTGTGCTCAAACTGTGTGCTCACACTCAGATACAATGTTGCTTGTGCTCAAACTTCAACTCTCCTCTTCGCACTCAGGCTGCTTCTGTTTTATGTTAAGTAATATTGTAGTAAAAATTCATAGACCTTTTCAATGATTGGCTGCTAATATTTAAAGAGCACAGTGACTCAGAGCTTATATATTCGAAATTACCTGACATCAGCCTACAGACTGTCACTAATTAGTGATTCATGATAGTGGGCTATACAAATAAAATTAGACTTGCCTATAAACTCTTTTACACATGAAAATATATGTATAAATGATTACCTACCTACCTTTTATCTATTAATTGAGATTTTTTATTATGAAATGTGAATATACATCTTCTTTCTTGCAGAAGTAAAAAAAAACAAAACTATCTACTTCTCAGTAAGTTAGAAAAATACAATTATTTATTATAATATAATGCAGACCTCAAAGCAATACCTTAGGCTACAAGACTACCTGCCTACAACACCCAGACATACACACCTCTGCATACACCTTCATAGTTACTCTAAATTATCAACCCACTGGACTTTGCCTTCATCAAAATATCTGCACAGTTTGATACAACCCATAGCCAAGTAGTAGAATTGAGGAGTCCATAAAAGCCCACACACTTTGAAATTGAGCCCTCCATCATATTGGGAGGGGTTAATTTACAATAACTGGAGGTTAAAGTAAAAGTATCATGGTACATAAGTGAGCAAGGTTAACCGTATGGGGTGAAATCCAAAATGGTTATTGTAGGGTCCGTATGAATTATCAGGTGAGAGCAACACTGGCAGTGAGTGAGGAGGAGAACAAAACGACAGGATAGTAGGCGATAGAATCAGGTTTAATAACACAATACATATCAAGACACTAAAAGTCCAAAAACAAAAATCTAAAAACTGTTCCCAGAGGAGCACAAACTAAAATGCTAAAAGTACTAAACAAGGAAGCCAATGGCTAAAAGTCCGACAGCTGGGAATGGGGGGGAAAAAAAACAAAAAACGGCTGTCCCAGCAGCATGGAAGTCTTCTCTCTTCCTTCAGTGTGGTCCATCTCACTGGGAACAGGCACACCTCCTAATAATTACACACAAAAATCACCGCCAGTAATAAGATATAAACAGGGGAGCCTATAGCCTATAGCAACACTGGTCTCGCTGGTATGTTTGTCTCGGCGTGTCCCCGACACGTGTCTTGTTCTCTGTATGTATCATACACTGTATAAAGATATATATATATATATAAAGGTATATATCCAGGGTGCCCCCTAGGCGTCCGCTTGGTGTCTTCCTTGTCGTTCCTGCCCTTCCTTCTCTGTTGACGCCTCCCCATTGGTCCCGTCCCATCCTTGGTCCGCCCCCGTATAAAATCAGTCCTTGTTGCTCTCTTGTCCTCCCCTCGGTCCTGGATTTGCAGTTGTCGCAACCTGGCGCAAGCTCATTGGCCAAGCAAAATTGTATGTCACGTCTTAAACGAGCTGCCCAAGTGCAAATGCATAGGCTGTATAAAAATGGTTAAAAGTCATTCACAGACAGGAAGTCACGAGTAAAACCCTTCAAAATAAAAGCATGCAATTTAATAAAAATAAATATAATAACTTAATAAAACATGCAGCACTAAAAACCGACTTCTGCCCTGTAACACGTAGGTCTACTCTTGAAAATACAATACTCCTGACTAGGGGGGTCCTAGTCAGGAGTCTGATCAGAAGTTAGATTTGATGTGCAATCACATAGGCTACATTTCATGAGACGCTTCAGTACGCCACAATATACAAGCACACAAACAGATGAGATTTAAAGGACGAAAATAGGCGCTCTTTCGTCCACACCGGCCCACACATGGATGGGCATGTGAGATGGTCATGTGCGTTAAACACGTCAACAACACAGCCATTCAGCCTATCAGTGTCTCACTCTGCCCGCCCTCCTCACCCGCTCTCCTGCCAGTCTTGCTCGCACGCAGGTGGTGCAGTCAGTGTTGTTTGAGCGATAAGCGAGTGAGGTCCAGCATTGGGAGCATGGCAGAGGCTCCGTCTGTAGCTTCGGAGGCGTCTCGGAAAAGAATCGCCGAGCCCGGTCCGCTCACCGAATATGCCCCGGAAAGGAAAAAGACCTGCTGGGGCATTCTGACCAGCCAAGGTACTGTTATGGATAAAGGTCATGGCTGTTTATTCGCATTGGCGGAAAGCAATTAAGCAGGTTACGGTTACATGTACTCACTGTAAGTAGCTACAACTTTGAAATACTTTACATAACTTGAGTATTTCCATTTTATTAAATTTTATACTACTTCAATATTGTTCTTTCTACTTCACTACATTTATTTTACTTTTCAGATCAGATAAGATTTTTACACAATATTACATGCTTTTAAAATAAAATGCTTTATTAAAGATGAAAATAGTGGTTTGCAACATTTTTGGCTTTTGGATTTGGACTTTTTTTTTAAAAAATGAAGAAAAAAAAAGTAAAAAAATATGAGAAACAGCTTGCACTAGTGCAAGTGATAATCTTGTAATACTTTTGACTCTTCAAAAAATAGCTCATCAATGGATTCATTTTCAATTCCTCCATAGAGCCTATATCATCACATAATGAAACAAACTGAATCAGATCAGTGTCCCATTCACCAGTGTTCTTAAACTGTGGACTTCATGCATATGGTCTGGTTCTAAACATATATTGATGACCTCTGGATGAATGTTATCAGAATCCTACAACCCGTCTGCTTAGGACAGGCGTGTTTTAGCTGTGTCAACAGCAGAACAGAACAAAACAAATTATTGTGATGAGGAGATCTAGTGGAATCTAATCTGGTCCAAATCTGGTCAGGCAATCACATAGGCTACAGTCATAAGATACAGAAACATATGTTATCCATATTGAGGACCCCTGGATGAATATTATCAGTATCCTACAAACTGTGGAGTGTTTTAGCTGCATCAACAGCCACAACGCAAACCATTTTTAGGAGCAGATCAGACCCTTTAATGTCTCTGCTTAAAATTTAGCTACCGCTTTTTAATCATATGTGTAATGGAATGATAAACATCAAAAATTAACTGGGCAGAAATGACATTGACTGATAATTGGACTAATGTGGTGAAAAACATACAGATGCTTTTATCTTTCTCTTTTCTTTTAAGGGTGCTTGTATAACTATAATGTCCATCACTGCTGTTTAGGCTTACAGTCACATGCCCTGACCATGTGCAAATTATTGATGAACAGCAAGACTTGAGCTGGCAGAGAGAAAAGGTGTGGGGGTGGGACAGAGGCAGAGAGTTCAGTTGGTGTGAGAAAAGACTGAAAGTAGGGGACAAAGGAAAGCTTGGCTGTGTTTGTTACTTAGACTGCAACGTTATGCTAACACAAATGACAATACTGTGAGACAATATGAATTTGTCTTTGTCTACCATCTGAGATTTAATAGTTTATCCATGGTTATATGTCTGGTTGTTTTAGTCCATTGTGAACAATGAAATCAAATCATTGGGCAGGACAGGTGTGAGTTAACACGTCACTGACAGAAAAGCTGCAGTTTGCAGACTATGAAATTAAATTATAATTATATTATTATAATAAGTTAAAACAAACAATGCCTCTTTCCTACCCTTGTGACATAGGCAACGAGCTACAACATAATTTTCACTAAAACAAGCTTGATAAATGCCATTGGTGTCTATGTACAGCCAGCTGTGAGATGAGTGCACAGGGCCCAGGATTAATCCTGGCACATTTTTGCAGGTGAGGAAACCCCCCTCTCCCCAAAAAAAAAAAATATGGCAGTTTTATCACACTTGATACCATGTACCATGTAGTCAATCATTTTTCTTCTTTACAAATCAAGACTCGATAATCTAACAAGCATAGCTGTTAGTGAAAAACTGTTAATAAAAAAAGTTGAATCAAATTGTGACTTTAAAATTGAAAGTCAAATTTAGAGAATTGTGAGCTAATATTGCCTAATATATTGGTCATGCCCATGAGAACAACACAGTTTTATGTAAACAAAGAAAATTGAGAGAAATTAACATGGAGACAAATGTTTTAAGGGAAGAAAATAAGGGACAAATGATTAAAATGAGACAAATTAAGTAAAGTGTTGCAAAGATAAAGAGGATATGTTGAGAAGATTGTTAAAAAGGGAGAGGAGTGGAAATGCTTCCTGTAGCCATCGCTGTTGCTGTTGCTGTTGCTCATGACCTTTTAAAAATGACTCCTAGCCTGTACCACCAACAGGAAGCTGAGGCCAGGGACAGAAACAAGCTCACCGATCATCTTACTGTAGCTGCCTGCACCAACATAGTCTGCTCTTAGCAGAATAGATGACAATAAGAAGGCCTTAAAACAAGATTTTGAGAGATTGAGAACCAGTGGTTGAGCCAGCGAGTAACAATGTGACCTTGCTGATTAAGCAGATTGGTTAGGTCAGTGTGTTAGTTTTGGTCTCAACACACTGATATGATTGCTCTCCCAGTGACATAAGCAGCCAGTCAGTTATCCAGCTAGTCATTCAGTTAGCAAGCAAGCTAGTTAGTAGTTATTTTTAGCTTCACTTGCAGTCTGTTGTCAGTTTTCAGCGTAGCTAATCAGTAATATGATCTTCCAGTTTGACAGACTCGGCACAAGGACAAGTAGGAGGTATAGAGATCCTTTCACTTGCACTTTTATTCAAAATGTCTTATATCTACCACTGGCTGGATGGGCCATGGGGAGACGGAGATATGGGTATGTTGTAGATATGATGTGTGTTTATGTTGTGTATACTGAGGTGTAGTTACTATTGCCACAGCTGTTGAGAACCAAATATAACCACAGGGAGCAATGCTGAAGTCCTGCTTCAGCTTCTGTTTTAAGCATATATTTTCTTTTAATTTTGCATGTAAGTATGTTAATCCTTGGTTGATATGGTCATTATTTAATCAATTAAAACTGCCATGTATAGAATTTAGTTTAATTTAAGAAGCCTGCATTCTGAGAGTGCAGTGTTCTAGTGGGGTAATAAAGTACTATGAGCTCTCTTAGATATGCTGGTGCCTGACCATTAAAGCTTTGTAAGATAGGAGAGGGATTTTAAATTCTATACTAGATTTCACAGGAAGCCAATGCAACAAAGCTAAGATGGAGGAAACATGATCTCTTTTTCTAGTTTTAGTCAGTACAGGAAAGCTGCATTCTGGACCAGCTGGAGAGTCCTTATAGACTTGTTAGGGCAGCTTGATAATAAGGAATTAAAATTGTCCAGCCTAGAAGTAAGAAATGTGTGGACTAGTTTTTCTGCATCTTTTTGGATGTGCCTGATTTTTGCAATATTATGTAAGTGAAAAAAGGCGGTCTGAAGGCCAGATTAATGCCATCCAGAGTAGCTATATCATTAGATAACGTATTTAGGGCCAAGCAAAAAAACTTCAGTTTTATATGAGTTAAGTAGTAGAAAATTGCAGGTCATCCAGGTCTTTATGTCCTTGAGGCATGCTTGGAGTTTGTTTAACTGATTTGGTTTCATCTGGCTTCATTGATAAATATAATTGGGTATCATCTACATAACAATGAAAATTTATAGTGTTTCCTAATAATATTACCTAAACGAAGCATATATAAAATAGTATTGATCCAAACACAGAATCTTGCGGAACTCTATGTGTAACTTTTGCCTTCATGGGATTCAGCACAAACTGAAATCGATCTGATAAATAGGATTTAAACCAGTTTAATGCAGTTCGTTTAATGCCAATTACATGTTACAATCTTTGTTATACGATGTGATGGTCACTTGTGTCGAATGCGGCACTAACATTTAACAAGAAAAGTATGGAGAGAAGTCCTTTGTCTGATGCAGTTAGGTCATTTGTGACTTTCACCAGTGCTGTCTCTGTGCAATGATTTGCTCTAAATCCTAAATAAAAGTCCTCAAATAAACTATTCTTATGTAGAAAGTCACATAACTAGAGACTGCTTTCTTAGGGATCTTGGAGAGAAAGGGCAGGATAGATAGAGGTTAATATAGTTGGCTAAAACACCTGAATTGAAAAGAGATTGAATCAAAAGAAAAGATCACTGTGTCATCTGAAACATTTTGTGTTGTGGCTGTTTACCATTCATTTGGGGGCGGCTGTGGCTCAGGAGGTAGAGCGGGTCGTCCTCTAATCGGAAGATTGGTGGTTCAATTCCCAGCTCTTCTTGTCCGCATGTCGATGTGTCCTTGGGCAAGACACTTAGCCCAAAATTGCTCCTGATGGCTGTGCCATCAGAGTATGAATGGTTTCCTCTGATGGGCAGGTTGGGACCTTGCATGGTATCCCCTGTACCCATTCAGCGTATGTGAATGTGATTTGTAATGTAAAAAAAGCACTTTGAGTGGTCGGAAGACTAGAAAAGTGCTATACAAGTACAGTCCATTTACCATTCAATGTCTGATAAAAGCAGAAAAATGCCCTAACAATTGGAAAGAAACAAAACATAACTGAAATACAATGGAACAATAGAAAACTATTCTCATAAATACAGCTGTATTTAAGATATGCAGTGTGTTACTATTGTATTGTTTTCAAACTTTAAACAAGACAGCTCAGTTGGTGTCTCTCTCTCTCTCTCTCTCTCTCTCTCTCACTCTCTCACTCTCTCCCTCTATCCCTCTATCTCTCCCTTTCTCCCTGTGTTTTTCCAGGATCCTGGGCAGATCGCTCCCCTCTTCATGAAGCAGCTTCTCAGGGTCGCTTGCTGGCCCTGCGCACACTTCTGGCCCAGGTAATAACTACACACACACAGAAAAAGGCAGCACTTTGGTAGGGTATGCATGCAAGCTGACTATGGCGTTATTGTGGATTCTTAATGTTGAGCACACAGTTTGACAACATTGCATGTACACAAGGGGTATGTTAAGCGTAAAGAGTGTTGAGATGTCAAAGGAAAATATTCACTGCTTGCACCAGGGGTGCCAAATTCATTTCAGAAGTGCAGTGTGTGTGTGTGTGTGTGTGTGTTTGCGCGTGGAGTAGGGGTAGATAGATCGAAGACTCTCACTAAACCTTTGTGGAGTAACAATAACTTGCTGACTTGCTCATCTTCGAAAATTATCAACATGCCATGATGTTGTGAAAATTACGTTCATAGTCAACAATAGCATAAATAAAGTTTGGGAGCACCCTGATTGCCTTTACTACTACTACTACTACTACTGCATTTTATTAGTTCCAGTGCACACTATATGCATTTGATATGTGTAACAATTTCCTCTTTATTTGGATTAAATTATAAATATTCTTCCTGTTTTGTTTTAGTTTGCTTAATTTGCTTAAAATGTCTTAGGGCCCATTCAGATGTTGCATCTAAAAATGCATGGAAAACTGCCACCATGCCTTTTTCATCCTTTTATCCATTGCTTAGGAGGTAATGCTATTGTCTTGCCTGCTGTTACTAAGCAACCAAAACTATATCTTTTTGGTTTTTGCTGGCACTTGGCAACCAGCATTGGCTGACCAGATGTTGTGACGTCCTTGGACAGAAAGGGCGAAGCAAGTCATGTGGAGCTCATGGTTAATTCTTATCACATGACCTGCAATGCTCTTGTTACATTCAAAAAAGTTGAGATTTTTTGATCTCGGTGCACCATGAACGTGTCTGAAAAAACAAGCGTATTGCAATTAATGCACATCACGACAGTATTGCTTTCACTTTTGAGCACGCTTGTCACCTGTGTCCATTGAAAATAATGAATTGTGCGTGCAAAAGATGCATCTGAATGGAATCTCAGTGTGGATAGGAATGATTGAAACATCTTTTTATTGAAAGTGTGGCAATATATGGTGGTATGTATAGGGATACAGTAATTTGCAACTTAAAAAAATATCAGAGGAGGGTAATGGTCCCTTGGACCCCCTACATCTGGCACCCTTGGCTTACACAGTGGACTTGGGCACATGAGTGTTGAGCACACATCCACTCAGATCCCATGGGCTCTTGCTTGACTTCTTTTCTGCTCACGATTGACCGGCTGTCTGCTTGCCCTGAACACTTTATTGATATGAATAACTGAAGATCTTTTGAACAAATCAGAGCTCCGTGTTTTGTTACATTGCTGCCGATTGGTTAGTTTAGTAAAACTGGGTGGAGCCACCCTCATCACTACTCCAGTTGTCATGGCCACCGCTCCAGCCAAACATATACATAAATGACCGGATCATGGAACACAGAGTGGACAGAAGACATGACAATGTCGTCGTGGGATTAAACGCATATATAGGTATTTCTTCAAAGTATTTTCTAATATTTTACAGACTCTGTGTTAATAGTTTATACATCTATAAAAACGATTGGTGTCTTGCTACCTAGCTAATCCATGTAAGATAAGCCTGCAGCGCATTAGCGCATTAACTGCTTTTTGCTTTTACAAATATTGTAGTTAAAACTTGGAAAATACAATATATACCACTATTGTGCTAAAATGTAGGTTTCAGCTAGTTGTACTTCTTGAGTTAAAAGAGCTGCGCATTTGATCAGCTATATAACTGAGTTATAATGTTACTTGAGTCTAATGGCTAACCACAGCTAACAATAAAGCTGGAGTGTGGGACTTTTACACATAAATGAACATCAAACAAACATTACATTCAATCCCTTGCCAAACGAGTTCACACAATGCTGATCGCTCTGTATGTCACAGTATGCTGGTGTTTTTAATCTAGTGTCTGTGGTGACGTTCTTGAGCTGGCACACCGGTAGTGATGTGTTTTATGTCAACCAGCAATGATTGGTTTGCCAGAGCTGAAGGGTACCCATAGAGCATGCGCACCAGAAACTTCTGCTGGCTAAGCCAGCTTTTTCCAGTTTAGCCCTCTGCTAACTTGAGTGATAAAATGATTTAATTGTGCAGTTCTTCTAGACTTTTCTAATGTTATTGGACTGAATGGATCACATTCTGATAGTGAAACGAGTCATTTCACAGGGGGTGTGACACTCAAAACAGTTTATCCACCATTTTATAGCCACAACAGTAACAATAGGAACCAGCTCACGCATGTACTCATAGAATTGTAGTTGCATCCGGGTGACTACTATTTGCTCTTACTGCCAGATGGGAGAGACAAATGTTCTGCACTACAGGTTTAAATTACTTTGCCACAGGTTATGTAAAGATTAGCAAATTATAAATTTACCTGAATATTCTCAAGTGGTTTTGATATTTATATGAACAGTACATGTTTGTGCGGATGTTATAGTGGTTTTTGGACAATGTGCAACTTTGAAAGTTTACTATGTATGTTAATTTATTGACTTTGTCTTTGTATTTGGCAGAGGTTACTGCAGTTCCTGACCATGTTGCTGCTAATGTTCACTGTCAGCATCACACAAGAAGCCAAGGTGAGTCACAGCATGTCAACCCTTAAGCTGCAGTATAAAACCATCCTGCATGATAAAAATTAAATGAGATAAACATCAAACATCAAGGTACAAGGCAGTTTTAGTTCCCTCATGACAAGACTGCACATCTACAAAAACAGGCACATCTACAAACACTATTTTTGTGTGTTTCTTGGATATGTTGGTGTTCAAACACTTAACACTTAAGATAGTTTGAACTAAATTTGACCTGCTCTCACATAACCTTAGCTGTGACTTGCTACAGGTTGCATACTGTGTGTCAAAGCATGTTTGAAAGATTTCAGATTCTGTCTGAACTGAAATGTTGCCTGTAATAGCTAAAGTAAAGGTCTTTATTAGAGTTTGTGTGCAGGTGCCACATGGGACAAGTCAATTAATAATTGAAAGATTCCCTTTTTTATGATGGATGTATCATATATATGTAATTTACTGCATATCATTCACCCAGCACCACACTGCATTTTTACTTACTGACACTACCACTTGTATATAGTCAGGACGTTAAGAGTTAGAATATGGACAGCTCACTGTGTCTATTTCTCTCTGTGTGTCTGTTTCTGAACAGTATGTCTAGTTCCCCCATCCATTCCAAGGTTGTGGTGTGGTTGTCTGAGGCCAAGGAGACTACAGATTTTAAGGTCCACATTAAAAAGAGCTCGATCCAGGTTCCTAGTGAGTCACACTTCAAGCCAGCAAGACTAAACTAAGGTTAAAGGTGAGCAGATCGGAATATGTTTACAGTTTCATATATAGCATCACAATAATGTATGTAAAGTGCGCTATATATAACACAAATTATACAGAACCAGTCAAAAGTTTGGACACACTTTCTCATTCAAGTGAATGGGAAGGTGTCTACAAACAACTGACACTCTAAGTCCTGAGTGTGAAAATTCATTCTTGATCTTAGGACAGTAGTTTGAAAAAATAATTATTATAATATTTAAATTATAGTGCATTATCTTTAAGCAGACAAAATAGTTCACCATTCATATTTCATGTTCTAGAACATGAATTCTTGCTTTGCTTATATAATTGTATTGTTAGTTACACTATCAGGAAATGGTACAAGTTAATGCATAAGTTCACATTTTTTTCAAGTCTATCTTAAACCATGCAGGTTTCCTATTTGCAGTAGAAGTCTGCCAGATCTTAAATGGCATGAGAAAGGTCTCTTATTTGATACAAACCTGCCATAATTCTGTAACTTGGAGTAAGACTACTAAAAAATCTTGCAGTTTCTCTGTGTATGTGTAAGTCTCTGTTAACAATGTGAACCTCAGGTGGCAAGTAAGGACTCTCATGCGTGGTATCTCATGACACAGAACACATCCCTTTTGGTAAATATTCATAAGCCTTCATGCCACAAATCCAGTGTACACCCTTTGGCAGTAGTATAGAACAATGACTGGTCATTGTAGCAAGGTAATTGAACCATTGTGAGGGTGAGAGGATTGTTAGTGTTGCAGGAATAACAGTTGGCATAAAGTTGATTGCAGTGTAATTGTCTAGTTTGGGATAGATGGGGACAGGCACAGTGTTCATAGGTGGAGCACGGCTTGTCACTAGGAGGAGATTGGACAGCTTTTACTTTATTGTGGATTACAGCAGAGGTTAGAATGTTTAACTCAGACAATGTACTGTACATGTGTTGCTTCGGCCAAGGTTATACATTGAACTGTTGTTGTGATGTCTTTGTTGCTCATAGTCAGGTTACTGCATAGCTACACCACTAGGTTAATGTTAGCATGTTTAACACAGGTTATCCAGTAACTAGGCCTTGCATGCACCTCTCCCTAACCTGGCACCTTTAGCGTTCACCAATTGGCCTTGAATAGAGAACCACATAGTTTTAAACCTAGTTCTGCTAACTTTGGTTCAGGCAGCACATGTGGTTCAAGACACCACATGGTCTGGCCTTTTGTCCCCCTGGTTCTCTTTATCAGCCAAATTGTCGGCATGCCCTATATGTTCAGTCACCAGGTGACTGCAGCCATCTTGCTATTGTCTTCCCTACACACACACACACACGCACACGCACACACACACACACGTACTCTTGGATAGGTACACTTAGCTAGATTGATATTGTGTGTTTTGCTCTTTACCATTTGTTAAATAAATACTTTTGGATCTACCTTTTGCTTTTGTCTGTTTTAATGTTGCACAACAATGAGTTTTGCCAACCTCTGCTCTGTAAAGAACTCCAAAATCCTTCAATCATAACTAACTACTGATATGGTGATTTTGGTTCATAGATATTAATTTAATTATTAATCAAAGTCCCAAATTCATAGATTAGTACACTTTGAGACTGAATTGGCTCTCTTTCTGTTGTTGGGCCTCATGCTCCATGAGGCTCCATCCTAGAACATGCGCAGCCAGGAGCAGCAGCATAGTCAGATAGCTCTTTACTTTTGCTTGATTTATTTATTTATTTTTGTTGTATTTTTTGTTTTTTGTTTTGTTTTTGTCAACTGAGGATGAATACTGCTGTGGGGAGAAGAGTTATTTACTAGAGAGGAACTTCTGTCATTTGAAGTGAGCAGATCTGGAGGATACCTTCCAATTCCAGCTGAGATAAAGAGGTGCTTTTGTGCTTGCTGTGCTGGTGCAAAGGTGAAGGCCAAGAAATGGAGATATAAGCCCTTTCTGCCATTGGTCATCATGTGAAATGTCAACTCCCTGCCCAACAAAAGTGATGGGCAGTTGGGGCGGGTAAAAAACATCTTGCATTGTACCGGTACCAAAAATAAAATTTTGCTTCACACATTGTGAAAACCCTGGAGCGTCTGCTTCTTCGTCTACTGAGGCTAGAGGTCAATGACAAACCTGATCCACTGCAGTTTGCATGTAGAGAACACATTGGAGTTGATGATGCTCTCTCAGATTAAATGCTTTTAAAGTGAGCAGCCCTTTTAGAAGGTTTTCACTGTTTGGTTATTGGTCCCTGATATCAGCGTGGTGCCCCATTATTATGATTTCACATGAATGATTTTATTGAATGTCTTATCTTGCATAAAGTAGAACTTTCTGTCCTCCACAGTGTTGCACCACACCACACCAGCACCACCCTCCACCAGAAAGCCAAGTCCTTGTATAGGGAAGGTTCAGTGTGATCATCAGCTTGGGACCATGAGGGTTGAGGAATCTGCTTCAATACTATCTCAATAACTCATTTTGCATCTGATCCATGTGTGAAGTCTTTTCTAGGTAAACTTTTAATTGTCCTATTTTATGTATTATTTTGCATTTCATATTTATTTAACAATTAATAAATATATACATTGTGCTGCAGATGGATACCTTGTTTTAATGGGCTTCATATATATGTTACATTATTCAGTAATATTAGCCAGGAACCACATTCACACGACGGTCATTTTCTTCTGATGTTACTCTCAGGGTGGGAAGCCTTGAAACACAGCCTGTGTGAGAATAGCCTGTGTGCTATTCTCACACAGGCTGAATACAGACCCCTGCCATGACCTTCTGGAAATCAAATGCCCCCACAATGACAGCTGTGCAGAGTTCAATTTGATGCTACCTTGTGGGACGACATGACAACTTTACTTGATAAGTTTTTGAGTATTTCCTCCCTATTCTTGGCCAGTAGGTGACAAAACTAATTAACCATAAATATTTCTATACTTTACTGTCTATGTAGTCACCTTATTATTTTATCAATGTACCTTCACTTAGGGCTGGGCGATATGACCAAAATTTCATATCACGATATAAGTCAGTTCATATCATGATAACGATATATATCACGATATAGCACATTTTCTGTAAATTCAATGAATACATATTTTATATAAGATGACCACATCGGAAAGGCCTATTTCTCATGGCATTTTGAATTATATCAGGCCTGGAATGAAGTCATTTTTAGGGCAAGGCCATTTTGGCCTTTGATAAATACAAATTTATTGGGGCATCAAGGCCAAAACCAATGGTGCAATAACAATAAGTGATAATTACATTGTATGAGGACAAAACAGTACAATCAACAATTAGTCAGTGTATTGAAAAACAGTTCTGAGTTTATTAAAACTACACTGAATGTTTGAATTTTCCACAAAATGTTGTCTGAAAAAAATGTGAACTATCATATTAATTGTTATGGTTATATTTAATGATTAAGTCTATAAATGGGTAATGGTGATCAATATTAATCGAAACGTGTGCAACTATTAGCATTTGAGTCTGAGCTCACAGGAGTCACAAAAATGACTTAAAACACTTTTTACATGTTAAACATCAAACACACTGATGAGAAACTTTCAATGGGTCAGATCTCTGTCAGTGGATATAACGTTAGTACCGGTGTGAAACGGACTTCAAAAGGAGTTTAGCATTACGGGTTGTTTGTAGCATTAATGTTGCTAAGCTAGCAAATGTCTTGAAGTCTGTTTATCATGTGTGTGTCAGTCAGCACTAAAACTGTTTCGTCAGTCCATTTTAACCTGCAGTAGTTGCTGAAGGATCGTGTAACATGTTTTTCTGGCACAGAGGAAATAAATTCATGACGAGTGAAAACGAGTCTAAAGCGTCTTCCGAATGCAGAAACGGAAAATATCAAACTGGCAGCTGAGTTAAAACTGTCACAGACAGCTGTCATAAGCAGTCTTATAAATACTAACTGCTAGAGAGAATAATGTTTGACCACTTCCGAGAGCCGGTGACCGAACTTTAAACACAATGTGTATTAATTCTTAGACTGTACAGTGTTTAGCTGCCTGTGCTTATCACTGCAACTACGGTTAGCTGGTAGCTAATGTAAGATAGCGGGCTAGCTGTTACACACGTATTTGCGAGAAATCTTCCACCACTGTTGATATCCCGCGTGATGACCGAGATACAGGGTAATAATCAGTCTGTTTATTTGCTTCACCACATGTAGTTTTAAATTAGGAAATCCCCAAAGGGCGCAACGACCGGTTCAAAACAAGGCACGTAGAACTGGCTGTGTGTGTAGTTACATTTTTAAAGGGCATTACGGCCACACAGCGGAACATTCACAGCACTGACCGTTTGGCCGTGGTAATGTATAACTCCTGCCCTGTTATGTACTCGACAACAGCTACTTACTCGATTTACTTGAACTTCGATTATTTTTTCCTTTTAGTTTACAAAGCGTCGTCAAATGACGACAGATATTACCATAAAGAGTGTGATTTGTGACACCACGATATAAACAATATAGCATAAAATGAAACGATATACATTTTTATATTGTCAAACAATATATATCGTCGTATCGCCCAGCCCTACCTTCACTTGTCAACTATTGGCCTTAACACACTTTCAAAAGGGAAACAATGATAAAGGTGAATTGATTGGATGTGAACACATCCATCCTCTGTTCAAATAAAGAACTTAAATGTATTCATCAGCCCTGGTCTGATTTCAATAGATAAAATCAACCTGCAGTCTCACACACGAAAGTGGTTCGAGCAGGTGGACAAACACAAACCAATTAAGCATGATAAACACAACCAAAAAAACAGCAACATATTGGTCCCATTTTAAACAATGCATCAGACCACATCTAATTTTGTTCTCAAAATTAGGTGTGGTCAGGTGCATTGTTGGTGCATTGCTATCTTGAGGCAGTGGAAAGCAATTCTACAATTCACCAACAAAAACCCGGTTTGAAGTCAATGGTGTTTAAAGGTACATTATCATGATAGTAATATGTGTCTACATAGATGGGTGCACAACATGCATACACTGTCCTTGTTACACACATGTGCAGCAGCACACAAACATGCATAGGATTACAAATAAAAGGATAACAGTGTGAAAGATTACTGTGTACGTTAACATATTTTAAAAAATGCATGTCATAATGGTTAGTCATAAAATTTATCAAAATTAGCTAATCACAGTAATGATGGATGAAATTGTCTAATTGTTTGACCAAATCAATACATGTAGGTATTTAAACAGACCCGTCAGGGTTGAAGTGTCTGTCAAGACCCATTAAATGGATACAACAACAGATCAGAAACAGATGGACTTTCCTGCTACATGAATACTTGAGGTGAAAATAGTGGTTAAACTAAAGAAAGAAAGAACACTGGACAGCTCCTAGCTGCTGCCAGAAGCAGGATCAGCACCTTGGAGAGCTTATCAAATCCTTACAACTGTATTAATATATTTTTCATTATTAAAAGTAATGTTTTTATTTTGAACAATAAGAAATATTCTTTAACATTTTTGAGATTACAGTGATCACATTTTCAATTAAAACCCTGCTGATTTTACCTGTTACTCCATGATTGAACAAAACAATTTTAAAGAGAACCAAAGCTGTAATTTAAAAAATAAGCCTTTTTAAAACACAAATGTAAAGAAATTTGCAACAAATTATCAAAAGATCAACAGGATCTTAAACTGGTGGTATTCTTCCTCAAGTTCGCAGGCAAGGAGCAACAAGATGGGGATGGCCATGGGAGGGTCCAGGAGCAGCAGGGACCAGTGTGCTCGTAATAGATCACATGCTTTCACGTAGTGCACGAGCAGATACATTTCCTCTGCAGAGAAGTGTTCCTTCTTACTACTTGTTAAATGCTCCATTATAATAACAATTTGCCAAGGTGCACCTGACTTTTAAAGGGAATGGGCGATGACACTTTTGGTTTATTGCATGTTTCACCCAATGATTAAGATTAAGAGACTATGGACAACACTTGAACCATGTGCCCGGAGCTGTGCTCATTTTTTCCATCATTAAACTAGCAAGAGATTTGGAAATGCCCTAAATGCCATTGCACTATGTGCCTCAAACCATGCGCTTTGATTGTTACAATAGGGCCCACTGTGTTTTCACATTATCTGCTTTTCATTAAATAAATGTCTATGGTCTCATTGAAGTGTTCTGCTGTTCACATAATATGAAACTGTAAATCTAAATGAATTTAGATTTGTGAATTACCCGTTCAGTTCTGTCATTTCCTTGTCAACATAAACATCCCACAGGACTATTACTGATTTAAAAAAATGAAGGTCCAATTTTTAAATGATCTACTGTACCATTAGTTCTCTTTTTAGTTCCTATTGAGCTTCATAATTATGACAAGAAGCAGTATTTTATCATCAAGATCATCAACAATGTTTGTGCAAAAGGATTTTTAAATTCTGGTCCATAGTTTTAAGTGTATTTCTGGTTTGCTTTTCAGCCAGATATTGCACTTTGCATGGCAAATCAGTGATTAGGACAGCATATTGAAAACAAGAGACACTCTTGGTTTTGGGAATTATCAATTAATTCTTACTTTTTTTCCACAGATGAAGGCTTGCAATCATGCTGCGATACAAATAACAAAGAGCAAAAACGTTTCAAAAATGATCGAAAAAGTACAATTTCATTGTTTCCATTTGTTCATAGCAAATGGAAAAACAAAGGAAATCGTAGACATACTGATTTTGCATTTTAAGGTTATGAAATATGAGGTTATTATTCAATATAAGCACGACTAGCACTACAGCCAGCTCTCCGTTCTGATCCAACCGGAGCATGGAGCCCTGATTTGTTATTCAGGTTAAAGTGGGACAGGCAGCTTGAGTGAAGTGGAGCCTGCAGAGAAAGCACTGGGACTGTCAGGGAGAAACATTCCGTTGAGGAGTTGCTGTGTTCGGCTGAACAGATGGAAACACCTCGGTTGACAGGATGTACCACTATTTTTTTTATTGTTGTTGTCGTTTTTAGGGGTGGGGGTCAAGTTCACTAAAGTTTTAACACTCCTGAACTCCAATCTTTTCTGAAGCAGTTCACTGGTGAGCTGCTGTTCTCCTCCAAGATCATCTCTTCAAGAAGTCTGAAAAAATAAAAACAGGAAAAACACAGATAAGGCTTAGTAAGTTATAAGTTTCATGATATGTTGGAAATATGGTGATGGTAGTGCAGAATATGGATTGTAGTCTGTCCAGTGTTCCCAAACAAGTCTACAACAACATAATAATAAAAAAAAAAGTCAAAATAGTGCTGCTCATTAGTGAACAATATCTTATTTATATAGTCATTCAGTAAGGTTAGTGTTGATGTTTTCAGTAGCCTCTTTTATACAGAGAACACGCATTATAGCTGTAAATCCAAGGGGAGGACATTTTTCTTTGTTTGAGAACGTAAAAAGTGAAGTTAGACTTTATTCCTGACTCATAATAAAAAGACGAGAGAAAGCTGAGTGAGCTAGAGGCTGAGCTGTTAGTGAAGAAGCCGGTGAATCAGATCAATAAACGTTATTTTCTAATTGTTTTACAGCTGTTAGTTTCTAAAGCACAAACACACCCACACGCCTCCTAACCCTGCAGCTGTACTCTGCACCGCCTGATTTGGTCTGAATACGGACTAAACAGAACAGCGCGGCGGATTACAGGCGCAGTATTCCCGCTTTGAACGGGCTGTAAAAGAGGCTACTGACTCACATTACACTGCTATAACACATCACACTATACAGACTACAGTAATGTAAAGCAGAAAGCTGCTATGTAAATACCACTGTGTTGTATTGGTATTTTGAATATAATGTCGTGTATAACGAGTAGTAATTTAATAAAATAATTGTATAAATAACGTCACAAATCTCAGTCGTTTCCCTTCAGTGGGTTTCCAGCTTCTTCCATTGCTGTCGCAGTCCCGGTGTTTGCTCTCCTCTCTAGCCTAGCCCTGCCTGCAGCAGCACCGCTAAGCAGCACAGCTAGCTCGTCCTCTTCCTCTCTCTCTCTCTCTCTCTCTCTCTCTCTCTCTCTCTCTCTAATCTCTGGTACTTGACTCTGCAAATGGATAACACAATTTGCAATGTTATCCTGCCAATGCTAATGTTATCTCGCTATCAATATGCCTAACATTAGAATAAAATAACTAAGTTTTGTCTAGCATTACGTAGCTAATGTTAGCTTGTAAAGCACTCATAATTGCTATCTTACTTGCGACCTATATCCTATAGTATTATAGACTAAATAACTAAATACATCTTCACCGCTTGCCTTGACTTTTTAGGAATGCTCGGAGCTGTCCTCTTCAGCAAATAGCCTCTTGTCCGTGAAGGCCACCTTAGTCTTGGGAGTGCTTCAACCTAGAACCTCACCATTAGAGGCCGCTAAATACCCCATATATTACACTGGACCTTTAATTCGCCTTATAGTCCAGTGCGCTTTATATATGAAAAAAGTTCGAAAATAGACCATTGACAGTGCCTTATAATCTAGCGCACCCTATAGTGCGGAAAATACAGTAATTGCGTTTATTATTGACATACGACCAGAGGGGTATTCCATGAAAGTAGCTAAAGAAAGCTGCGCTTACGTGATATAGCCTGGCTTGAATTAACGTCAACTTTCACTTGAGGCTCAAGCCGTTCCACTAACGGAGTTTAGTTGCTTCTAGTCAACACTAAGTCTAGCCAGACTGGAATAAGCTTGAAGTGCGCGCGTGCATGGAGGACATCAGCAGCCACAAACAGTCGATTGTAGAAAAGCTGATACTATGTGGCAAAAGGGAGAGAAAACTAGAGCGGTGTTCATCTCAGCAGCAAAACAAACCTGCTGATGAAATTATATGGAGAATATAGAGGAGTTTTCACCGAAAAGGTGCAAAATGACTGCAATTAACAAGGTGAAGGAGATGACTTGGCACAAAACTGATGCTAGATTACTTGTTTACTTATAGACGAGTAGTGATAGCCTAAAGGTTAGAGAAGCGAGTTTGTAACCAGATGGATGAGGGTTCAATCCCCGCATCCGAGTTGATGAGTCTGCAGGTTGAAAGTGAAGAGCAGCACTTGTTCCTGTTCCTGTTCATGGTTTTATCTTTATTTGCTAATAAACAAGCATTCAGATCATGACTCGTTATATTATCACTGGGCAAGATAATATCAGATGTATATTTAAAATTATGGTGTAAGCAATTAAAGAGAACTTTCCAACATTATCATCCTCTCTGACGTCCATTTACAATCATCAGTGAAAGTTTAACATTAACTGTAAACTGGAGAAGGATATAAGTACAGTGGAAGCAGCTTATAATGATCACGTCTGTCCGGGTTAAATATCATTATAAGCAGATGATTATTAGAACATTTTCTTCATTTGTCATGCAAGTACAGCTGTTTCAAATTCCGCGTGCACATTTATGAAGCGGTGAAATTTACTTAAATCTTCCATTGTCATACGTTTCGGGGAGAATACGTTTGTCATCGAGAGAAAACGACTGTCTCCGTCATGATTTCAGTAAGTCTCAGGAGTAAAGTACAAAGAGATTTATGTGGTTTAAAACGTTTTTCCATATGTCGTGTCGTATGAAGAGAATGAATGAATACTGTAGGCAGACTGCTTGTTTCCTATACGTGACTTATTTAAACAGCATAAATGTTGTATATGAATGATTTTGTCTCAGAGCTTTTTGATAAACAGCTGATCACTGTAACTGTAATCACTATAAACAGCTGATCACTATAAACAGCTGATCACTGTAAGTGTAATCACTGTAAGCAGTTACCAATGTGTACATTTAAACACATCAGAAGGTCATAGTTTGGACTTTATTTAATTTTCTTTTTGTCTTCACAGTTTGAACAAAATCAGTGAATGAATACATAAATCATTTCAAAATAATGCTGGCACACTTATTTCTTAAATCATAAATGCTACGCTTTTAAATTAAAGGGTTGCGAGTGTGAAAAGACATGATGAAACCGTATTTTGAAAACGTGTTTCTGTCTGTCAGACATTCTTTGGACACGCAGCTGAGCTAAGCTTGACCATCAGCCTGCCATGGAGCAGGCTAGTTCTGCTGACTAAGTTACCATGGTTACTGAGCTGCAACTCATATAAGCCACTTTGATGGAACGGAACTCTCACTTAAATTAGCGAGGCTTATCGAAATAAGCCAGGCTATCCCGTTAGCCAGCTTCATGGAATACCCCCCAGGAGTCTGCACGAGGTGTTTTATTTTGAAAATTGACTGGATGTTCAATGCTTTTTCTGTGTCTGACTTCCTGCCCAGCTCGATCTGCTCTATGCTGCTTAATGCGGCCTCCGTAAAAAATAGACTAGGCACCTATCTTTAGTGCAGTGGAGTGGAGAGCCACCTCTGGGACGCTTCGGAAACGCACCACGGCGCGCCCGGTGGAACAGGGTACATTGACTAGAATGGCAGCCGCGTCGGAGCTGGAACGTGGCACTTACGTGCCAGGTGGAATTTAGGGGTAAGAGGGAGAGGGAGACAGAGGAGGATGGGTGTCTGCTGACCTCCGCAGGGCCGGATCTCTTACACTGATTTAATGTACTTTCTTTTTTTATTTATTCATTGGCGAAGACACGTAAAACGATGTTTTAAGGGATGCTGTCCTCCCTTACCCATCAATAACCAGTATGCAATACTGACATCGAGTTAGTCCAATGATAGTTTCCAGATTTCATCTTCAATTCTCTCCACTGTAAGGCAGAGTAGCAACAGTAGATAATTCCTTGGGTTAGCCAAAGCAACAGTTGGCTTGTTGTAGCAGCCTGAAGGACTCTTTATACATCCATGGAAGGACTGTTAAGGACTGATATTAAGCTAATGGGAGAAATTATCTGGACTGTGCAGCACAGCAGCAGCAAGACGCCCCCAGGAGGCTGGAGAGAGAAGCAACCAGAGAAACAACGAGGAAGGTTAGCTTGTTTGGTATTGTTGCTAATGACATCAGATTGGTTAAGCAGCAGCCATAAAGTTCTATTAACTAACAAACAAAATGACTAACAGCCACAAATGGATGTTATTACATGTCCATGATAGAAATAAGAAGACATGGGCGTCATGGGTGTTACGGGTGTTTTGACACCCACACTTTCACAGAAACATAATTCTACCCCCCACTTTTTCCTGTGGTAGTCATTGATGAAACAAAACCAAGTTTACCATACATGAAAACCTTATTGGTCAAGTTAGATTAATTGAACAGCCATACAGTCAATCACAGCCATTTGACCCACCCACCAGGTCAGGAAGGAGTAAACAATTTAAGTCCAGTAAAGTTGACGTTTATTCATTCAGCAACAGTGCTTCTCTTACTCGCTACTCACCGTGATAACATATTTGAGAATAACAGATCAGAGGTATGAAACAGATATTTCACTAGTTAGTAATATAGAATTTTCTTTGGTAAGTTTGTCGTGTGATGTGTCAGCTCAGCTAACATCATTGAACATAAATGAAACGACTATCCCAAATGTAAATCAAGTGGCAAATTTGGTTTTTAAAGTCACTTCTATTGTTGTTTTTAAATAGTCATAGAGACAAAGGTGAGCAGGGGAGGCTGCAGAGAGAAGCAACCGGAGAAACAACCAGGAGAGTTAACTTGTAGTTTTGTTGTACTTAAATGTAACTAGCTCCACCTCCAGCAGCTACAACAGTAACATGCTGCCCTAACACTGATGCTTCACTATTAATAATCTAATGATGTCATATATAATAATATATCAGTCAGAGGGAACAAAGTAGACATGCTACACTAGCCGGTTACAATTCGGCACTTAAAGAAGAAGAAGAACTCTAAATTTGCGCTCGTCATTTCCGGTAAGTGCACAATGGCAGTGTTCGATTTGAGACAACACTACCCTGTTGAAATTGGCGCACTATGCCAGTAAGTACGTGGTGCACATAGTATACTACATGGAAGTGTACTAACGAAAGTACACGATTTGAGACATATGGTGCCACTTCAGCAGAAGTTGCCTTTCCAAAAGATCTCTAGTAACCTCTACCTCATCCAATCAGATGGATCTACATCACGTTCAGACGAACCAATGAGGACGTTGGTGGTATTAACCCTAACCTAGAGAGCCTAGAGAGAAAACAAGTTGAGAGGGTTGTGTTATTTCTGATGTATTTCAGTGACATACCCTTAAAACTGATAAACGGAGTCTTTAGCTAAAACTTTGGGTTAAACATCGAAAAAAAGAAAAAAAGAGAGAATTGCCAATTGTAGGGCGATGTGTGAGACGCCTGTGATGAGACTTGTATTTGTGTCAGATCCAGTCCACTCTGGCGGAGTCGCTTCAAGAGGGATGGAATAATGGCAGATGGTACGACCGTGCAAGCTGTCAGGTGTTTATTCTCTTAATTTTAGCAGCTGAGAACTACATATAAAAAATAATGAAAGTATAAAACCATAAATGTTATGGGCTGTTTCTTGATAGTTACACAATTTGTGGATGATATGTTATTTTTTAAAGGATTCTGACCTAATACCTAATGCCTTAAAGGCTGTGTCTATTTTTTCAGATGCCTAAGTGTTGTATTTAAATATATAAAAAGTATGAGATCTTGGCCATTCACGATAACACACAAACTTTAATTTATAATATTCCAATCAAAAATTAGGTTAAATATTTTGGAATAACTATCAGTAAAAATGTTATTGACAGAGAAATCTCTAATATCCAAGATATTTTGCAAAAAAAATAAAAATTTGAATAGCTGGCTAAAAAGGAATATTTTAAGTTTTGGTAGAATCTTGTTAACAAAGATTGAGGAGATTCCAAAATTAATTTACCAAGCATGGAAGAAGATGAGAATATTTTGAATCATACTGATTTTAAAATAAAATTTAATTTGGATTTCTCGTATGAACAATATTATTTAATATTCAAAGCTATTCCTGTGGCTTTGACGAATCTGATTAAAGGAATATTACAATATTTGTCTATACCTGCATCTGCTGCTCTGTTCATAGACAATTAAAATGTTTAGATATTAATTGTAATAACAGAAGTTTGATATAATTAATTACAAAAGAATGTTTACCTCTTCAGGAAAAGTAGTATTTCCAAGATTTTCAAGTTAGAAATTGATATTTATCATTTCCAAAATGAAGGAAGTTGATTTCAAAACAATCAGCAATATTTATTGCTAAATCTAAATGTAGAGAATTCTTAAGGGTAAGTTTTCATTTGGATAAAACACATGTACATTTTGTCAAGAAGATATTGAATCTCAGGAACATCTTTTCTACACCTGTACTATTGTCAAGACTTTTTAAAAAAGAATGCATGAATGGTTAATTACAAAGAATGCCTGTTTTCCTGTTTACCTGTTACGACTATAGTGGCCAAGCCCACGCTTTAAGCCACTGAGGTGCTCCACCACGGACTATTTAATTGACACACTGTTTACCTTGAATTAAATGAAGTATTGTCCAAACAATTCTCACAAGTTGAACAGAGTCCATTTAATCCATAAAGTTGTTGTTCCATAAACGCACCAAACACCAAAAAATACTGGTAACAAATAACAAACCCGACTGCAGCAAGACGCTGCCTTGAGTTGCGTGTGACCAGGTAAACACAGTGGGTGGGTAGGTGGTGAGTGAGTGATCAAAAACGGTTCCCCCTTCTGGGTGGCACCTGAACATGCACAGTTTGGTTCCTACTTATACAAGATTTGCTAATTGGCTCCTACAATGACATTGTTAAGTTTGGTGTTTTTATTCAAAACAAAGATGTTGAATTTATGTGTAATAATATCTTGATTATGGGTAAATTTACAAATCCAAGTTTTGTCACATTTACAAATCACTTGACAATTTTCTTTCAATCTTTCAATCAATTCCCTTTACAAACTATTTTATCCTCACAAATCCAATATCGTGCATCCTTAATTGCATTTCACTGTTTTATGGAAAAAGGAAAAAATCTATAAAACATACAGAACATTTTCTGAAAAATTACATATGTTTAGAGTATCCACACACAGTACCTGTAAGTAGGATGCCCTCATTGTTGGTTTGACTTTGCACAGAGAGGTTTGTTGACAATAAAAAAATATAGAATATCGCCAGACACATCCTAAACATCTATGTTGTTGTAGTTTAAAGTGTAAAACCTTTGAAGGCAAGCCTGAGCAGTGATTTAGATTTGTCATACTTTTATTTATATTAACATTAATTTATATTTTATAATTAAAATTTACTTTTTTATTTCCTTCATTTGAAGTTTTCAGTGTTTCATAGTTTTTACTTTGCACTGAGTGGATGATGTTTTGAAAGTGGAGCCAGCACAGTTCACACTTCCACAAAGTGTGGATTTGAAAGAGTGCACACACACAAATAGACCTTCTAGAAAGTGTATGTTAGATTCTGTTCATGGCAAACATTGACTCAGTCTAACTCTCAGCAATCTTTGATATTTTTACATGTTGAGTAATTCTGTGCAGAGCAAGATCAGACTTATTGATTCATTAGAATGTTAAACTGTTGTCTTCAAAGTGGAAACAGCAAAGCAGGAAATGTTGGGTTTGCATGAGCAGTAACTTAACATGATTGATGCAGTTGCTCCTTGGCAGGCTTCTGGAAAGCTGGCCCATTAGAAACAGAGTGGGCTCATTGGGAGAGGGCCTTAAAGAGATAGGAGCTAAGACTGCCTGTACAGAGACAGGGGCTGAACTGAGGCTCTGCATAAAGGGTCGGTATAAGACAAATAAGGAGTTTTGTTTTTAACTAAGAATCATGCAAAGCTACTCTAGTCAAGTCCCAAAATAAAAATATAGTGCTGGAAATTAGCATAATAGGTCCCTTGTAAAGAAAGCATTGCTGTAGACTCTGAATTATTTCAGCTACACAGATGCAATATTGTTAGGTACCCAGTAGATGGCACTATTTCATTTGTACTAATGGTTTTCCTATGTTACCCTTTGTTACATGTTGTGCTTGTGTGTTAGTTATTTGAGCTCTGCAGCTAGCATTAATAGCTAAACTTAAGCTAAGCAGTTAGCGATGGCTTCTCTCTCTCCCTCTCGTTCTCCTGGGGCCTTTTCCATCAAGCTGGCTAACGGGATAGCCTGGCTTATTTCAATAAGCTAGGCTATCGAGTGCTAAGTGAGAGTGCCGTTCCATCAAAGTGTCTTATATGAGTGTCAGTAACCATGGCAACTTAGTCAGCAGAACTAGCCTGCTCCATGGCAGGCTAACAGGCAAGCTTGGCTATTTGAAATGATTTATTTATTCATTCACTGATTTTGTTCAAACTGTGAAGACAAAAAGAAAATTAAGTAAAGTCCAAACTATGACCTTCTGCTGTGTTTAAATGTATACAGTGGTAACTGCATATAATGATCACAGTTACAGTGAACATTTATGCTGCTTAAATAAGTCGTATATAGAAGTCTGCCTACAATATTCATTTTGGGTCTCTTCATACATGACAACATATGGAAAAACATTTTAAACCACGTAAATGTATGTTTGTACTTTACTCCCATGATAATCGCCTGCTGCTGCGTGAACAACGAAATCACGAAGAGATAGAGTGTCATTTTTTCTCAATGACAAACGTATTCTCCCTGAAACTTATGACAATGGGGGATTTGACCACTTCAAAAATGTGCACACTGTGTTTGAAACAGCTGTACTGTATTTTGAAATAGCCATCAAAATCCATATCTTTATGTTCATGTTGGCTAATAAATATACAAATGTCAATTAGATGGTATTCTGCATGACATATAGAGAAAAAGAAAATGTTATAATTAGGGCTGTAGTCAACCAAAGAAAATCTCGGTCGACTAAAATTGTAAATAATCTGCGACTAATCGATTAGTCGCGGGGGGGGGGGGGGGGGGGGTGCAAAGTGAATTCTGCAATCTGTATTTCTCTGTTTAGCGTCTTCACGTTAGGCTAACCCTCTGCATCTTCATGAATTATGTCACCTCGCAGATTACACAAGGCAGCACAAATTCTCAAAATTTTGTCAAATTTGGGCGCAAGGTTGATTGGCACAACCTGTGAAGTAATTTTGAATCGCTTTAGTCTGCATGTGATGCACTCATTGTGAACTCTCACATTAGCTATCCTCCTTGTGCTGGTGGTGTCTTCTTCAGATAGCTGTGCCCATCTTCAGGTAAAGGCAGGTATTGTTAGCTTCACTTTCCTCTCACACAGCAGGTCATGAATGGTGAAGCCTCAGTTTGTCAGGACCTCGACTCCTGGACGCACGTATTCCAGGAACCCCGAGTCGGCTGTAATGAATTTGTCACTACTCATACCTCTGTAAGCTTGGGAGATGAACATAATTAGGCCACAGGGTGCTATTGCCACCAGGTACTTAACAGTTTTTTGGGCATAGTAGTGGCTAAAAGACTCTCCCCGGGAATCCAGATTCCTGGCCTTTTGGAGGGGGGTCTCAGAGAAGTCTAATATGCAAGTTATGCCTTTGTAGTGTTCCTTAAAGCACTGGGGCAGTGCAGCATTGATAGTTTGCCTCGGAAGCCAAGGAATGTATTACCTCATGTTTTCCTCCATGAGGTCAATCCAGTAGCTCAACATTCGGCTAACGCTGCTAACACTCTGAGACACACTAAATCTTTCAGCCAAGTCGTCCTGGAGAAGATTAAGCCTCAACTTCATCAGAGTAATCAGAAGCTGTTCTCTCGGGTCAAGATGGAAGCTACCTTTATAGAGCGGCATAAGTGTTCAGCCACTGCAACAAGCCAGTGTAGCACAGACAGAGAGCTTCAGTCCTGAGCAGAGTCTTGTAGGCAGGTTCAGCACACTGTGTTCCCTCCGGGAGAGACTTGAGCTGTAGCCATGGTCTCTAAGTGTGTGGTCCTCCCACTGGGTCCCAACATCTTGCTGGGAGTTTGGCACATCCAGATCCATGGCTTCAGGCTCCGTGCTGGGTGTTCCATTGTCCTCTAGTAAAATAGTAAATTATATTTCATTAACAATATGTAGCCTTCAAACAAATATATTAATCATTTCCCCACTATAGACTACTGTAAATGAGACATTTTCATTAATTGTCTAATTATCCACAGTGATGGCAAATGATCTGATCTGTATTTTGACACTGTGGTCATTATAAGCTACATATATATATTTGGCCCTGTAGATGGCCATATATCTGCAAGGTGTTTCAAAAAAATTGGTAGATGTTATTTTCTGGTGTTAATGTTTCATAAGTATAATTTGTAGTGTTGTACTATTGAATGCTTAAATTGAATGCTGAATTAATTTGGTAAAAAAAACTTCACATGATTCAGTTTTTGCTTTTTGCCATTATTATTATCGTTACAAATTGTACACACACTTTATAACAAATCAGTGTAAACAGAGGAAGCTAACGCTAATAATTAATATTTTGACATAACGTTACCTGACTGCCTGATTAGCACCCGACGTGGTTTCTTCAACGGAGCTTCATAGCCAAGCCATTTCTAGAACTTGCGCAGCCAGGAGCAGCAGCATAGTCAGATAGCTTGTTACTTTTACTTGATTTATTTATTTTTGTTGTATTTTTTGTATTTTGTCTTGTTTTTGTCAATTGAGGATGAATACTGCTGTGGGGAGAAGAGTTATTTACTCTAGAGAGGAACTTATGTCGTTTGAAGTGAGCAGGTCTGGAGGATACCATCCAGTTCCAGCTGAGATAAAGAGGCATTTTCATGGTTGCCTAGCTGGTGCAAAGGTGAAGGCCAGGAAATGGAGATATAAGCCCTTTCTGCCATCGGTCATTATGGGAAATGTCAACTTCCTGCCCAACAAAAGTGATGAGCTGGAGATTTTGGTGAAGACTCATAAAACATACCATGGGTGCAGCCTCATGTGTTTTACTGAAACCTGGTTGAATCAAAACATCTCTGATTCCTGTGTGGAACTACCTGGCGTCACTCTAATATGGATGGACAGAGACACTAAAGCTAGTGTAAAGAAGAAAGGAGGAGGAGTGGCTTTATTTGTGAATCAGAGATGGTGTAATTCCTCACATATTACTGTTAAGGAGAGGATGTGCTGTCCAGATATTGAATTGTTGGCAGTTGGTATGAGACCATACTATGTACCTAGAGAATTCAGTCATATCATAACAATACTTGTGTACATTCCTCCCAAGGCAACTGCTGAAGTTCCATGTGAAGTTCTCCATGAAACTGTTGCCAGGATACAGACTAAACATCCTGAGGCACTTGTATTAATATCTAGAGATTTCAATCATATGAGGCTGTCTTCCCACCTGACTGGATTTACACAGTTTGTAAATTGTCCTATCGGAGAAAGTAAAACACTTGATCTGCTATATGCCAATGTCAAAGACGCTTTTAGAGCTACTGCCTGGGCCAGTCAGATCACAACCTGGTTTTTCTGCAGACCTGCTACAAGCCCTTTGTGATGAGTCAGCCTACAACTACCCTCACAGTCAGGAAATGGACACCTGAAGCAAGTGAGGCTCTAAGGGACTGCTTTGAATGCACGGATTGGAATGTGCTGCTGGAAACAGACGGGAACAATTTGGACATTGATGTTCAGGTTGACTGCTTTACTGAGTATATCAACTTCTGTAGAGATACAGTCATACCGACAAAGATTGTTCAATGTTTCCCCAATAACAAACCCTGGATCACAAGTGACATAAAAGCAATCCTCAACCAGAAAAAGGAAGCTTTTAGAACTGGTAACAAAGAACAGCTCAAACAGGTGCAACATGAGTTGAAGAGGAGACTGAAGATGGCAAAGGTGGAATACAAAATGAAAATTGAAAGAAATTTACAACAAAGCAACATCCAGGAGTTATGGAGAGGAATCAACACCATCTCTGGCTACAACAAAAAGAAAAGACAGCCAATAGTGGGTGCTGTGGATAGAGCCAATGAACTTAACCAGTTCTTCAACAGATTTGACACTGTGGTCACACCCACTTCCACTGCTGCTCCTTCTCCTCTTCATAGATGTATCTCCACCGTGGCTCCTTCTTCTGCACATGAGTGTTTCTCCAACACAGCTCCTCCTCCCCTTCCTCCACCTACACATGTGTCCATCTCCACTGCTGCAGCTATTCCTGTTGTCACACTTGTGCCTCCTCCACCTACACGTGTCCATCTCTACTGCTGCAGCTACTCCCGTTGTCACAGCTGTGCCTCCACCGTTGTCTGTCACTGAAATGGGAGTGAAGTTGGAGCTTGGGAGACTTTACTCTGGGAAGGTAGCTGGCCCAGATGGTATGTGCCCAAGGCTGCTCAAAGACTGTGCTGCCCAACTTTGTCAACCTCTACAGAAGATCTTGAGATCCTGAGTCTGCAGTTGGGGAGGGTACCGGCTACATGGAAAACATCTTGCATTGTACTGGTACCAAAAATAAAATTTCCATCTGAACTCAATGACTACAGACCAGTGGCCCTGACTTCACGTATCGTCAAAACCTTGGAGCATCTTCTTCTTTGTTTTCTGAAGCTAGAGGTCAATGACAATGATCACAGATTACCTGATCCCCTGCAGTTTGCATATGGAGAACACATGGGAGTTGATGATGCTGTTCTCTATATGCTTCACCGTGCTCTCTCTTATCTGGAGGAATCAGGCACTTATGTAAGAGTCATGTTTTTCGATTTTTCTAGTGCATTTAACTCCATCCAACCCATCATACTCAAAGACAAGCTCAGAGAGATGGGAGTGGATTCCTCCCTTGTTTTCTGGATCACAGATTACCTGACAGAAAGGCCACAGTTTGTCAGGTTGGGGAACTGTGTTTCAGGGAAAGTAATGAGCAGCACGGGAGCTCCACAGGGGACTGTACTGGCTCCATTCCTGTTCACACTGTATACCTCGGATTTCAAATACAACTCTGAGTCCTGCCACATCCAGGAATACTCGGATGACACTGCTATTGTGGCATGTATCAGGAATGGCAAGGAATACAGAGATCTAATAACAGCCTTCAGTGAATGGAGTTGACAAAATCGCCTTCAATTGAACACCTCAAAAACAAAGGAAATGATCATGGTTTTCCGCAGGTCTAAGCCCCCTCTGGAGCCAGTGACAATCTGTGGGGTGGACATTGAAGTGGTGCACACCTACAAATATCTAGGGGTCTATGTGGATGACAAGCTGGACTGGTCCCCTAACACCAACGCTCTCTACAGGAAGGGGCAGAGCCAGCTGTTCTTCCTGCAGTCACTGAGGTCCTTTGATGTGTGTGAGGAGATAATGACCATGTTCTATCACACGGTGGTGGCCAGTGTTCTCTTTTTTGCTACAGTGTGCTGGGGAGGCAGCCTTACTGACAAAAACACCAAGTGATTAGACAAGCTGGTCAAAAAAGCGGGCTCAGTGCTGGGCAGGAGACTGGACCCTCTAAGATCGGTGGTGGAGAGAGGCAGAGTGAAGAAACTGAATGCTATAATGAAAAATAGCAGACACCCTCTCCACAGCCTCCTGTAACAATAGAGGAGTAGTTGCAGCAGTTGGCTCCTAGAGATTTAGGAGGTCCTTCATCCCCACAGCAATCAGACTCTTCAATTTGAATTGACTTGGATTGTTTTTATTGAGCTATGGACATTTTGAATTTCCCTTCGGGGATTAATAAAGTATCAATCAATCAATCAATCAATCAATCAAGCCACTTCTGCGGGTAGGGTTGTTCTTTTGTTGACTTTTTATCAACAAAGTGTAAGGAACACACGAAACGACGTTTCGGTGGGTTTTTAAGATTTAAAGCTTTCAACCAAAGTCTCAGAGCTCCGTCTTCCTTCGGAGGCGGGTGCAGGTCGTGTGGGGATCCACAGGTGCACTCAGACCAAAGTTTAGGTTGATGTTCACAGCATTCCTGCTGTAAAAACTCCCTCCATTTCTTCCAGTTGTTATGACAACCTCTCACTGAACAAATAATGCTGGTCATTTTGATCAATAACACAAATTGCTAGCTAGCTAAAACATTACGGTAGAACCTCTTTCTCATCCAACAAACTCCTTAGGTTGCATTCACACCAAATCCGGCGGTGCGGCGAAAACGCTAGTCGTCCCATTCATTTTGAATGGGGGTAGTGTGGCTCGCCTGTGGCCATTTTCACCGCTGCGGCGCTGCTCTGTATGGTGCATACAGAGCAGAAGAGGCTGGAGCAGGTGGAGCACTGTTGGATATAGGTCACATCATGCGGTGTCCAGGACCCCAGGATCTCCTGACAGACACAGTAGCCTGTAGGTGCTGTTGGCACACCTTGTGCTCTGGTTGCTTTTGTTAGCCTGCCATCAAATCCAATCAGTGTCTGTACTCCCAGCAGTGTCTGGCTGCTTGCAGGTGTCTCAGTTTGTCCAGTCTGGTGTATGGGTCTGCGCACTTCTCTTCGCCAGTCTATAATGTGCCCACTACTGCCTTGGCACTGTTGAAAAGTAGGCTTTTTTTCTTCTTGTAGATGTTTTGCCTGTGTTTGTATTTTTATCTGTATGTGTGTGTATGTTTGTGTGTGTGTGTATAGCACCATACATACAGAGAAAAGACAGAGAGAGCATGTCACTGTGTGTGTGTATGTGTGCACATATTTAGTCTAAAACTTTATTATAATCATTGTCTTCAGTTGGGACCTTCCTTTAGTCAGACAGGCAAGAAGCCAGGATACAATATTAGTGTAACAAAGGACCTCAACATGTGAAGTCAGGAGTGGGAACACTAACTAACTTTCCCACAAATTACCCCTATGCTTATTATGAACCTTTCACTAACTTTGTGTAAATGGACTGTACTTGTATAGCACCTTTCTAGTCTTCCGACCACTCAAAGCACTTTTACACTATGAATCACATTCAGCCATTCATACACATTCATACGCTGAACGGGCAAAGGAGCTGCCATGCAAAGTCCCAACCTCCCCATGAGAGGAAACTAACCTTTCACACACATTCATACACTGATGGCACTGGAGCAATTTGGGGTCAAGTTTTTTGCCCAAAGAGACAAAAAACTGGACTGGACTGGTGGAGTCAGGCATTGAACCGCCAATGTTCCAATTAGAGGATGACCCGCTCTACCTCCTGAGCCACAGCCACCCCTGTGTATTTTTTTCCCAGCATATACTCAGCATTCAGTGAGATACGCTCAGCATTCATTAAGAACTATTCATTGAAGTACCTTTACATTTCAAATTGATATTCACCTCACCCCATACTGCCTTATTGATCCATTGTTTTAACACCACCCTCTCCTCTCTCATATGATTGGTCATTATTTAAGCCCGCCCCAACTCCACCTACGCATAATGCGTTCCTCCCACTAATTATGTATACAGGGCCATGGGCGAGGAATTAAGATTTGGATCTGTGCCTGCGCCGTATTTCAGGAAAATAGAGCCCTCTGTGTGACTTCATGTACACAAATTCTATATAACCACAGATATACTGTTAGTATACTTCAGTGTTCATACTTCCTTCTTTAAGTTTGCTGTGCATTTCAAAGTTAACCATCCCTGAACAAGACATAAAAAGAAGTATCTATTGGTTTCTGTCCCTGGTTATTTAATCCATCTTCCATAACTTTGGTATTGTTGACATGGTTTCACATTTGCATATGTGAAGCTTGAACCAGCAAGCACTAGAGCACCATGTGACCTATGCATAGCTTTGTACCAAATGCCATTTAAAATGCAATTCTTGGTAATGTTTCTTTCTTCATCAGTAAGAGAGTATGACTCAAATTCAAATCTGTTTCAATTTAATGGCTTATAGTGTGTGCATTGTGTGCATTGATAAAAAAAAATAGTACGACTGGTGTGTGTCACTTCTCTGTAATATACTGTGAGTGAAAAAAGACCAATTTATACTGTTCTGGAAAATGTGGTAACTTTTAAACAGTGTTACAAATTAGGAACTATTCAGGTTGTATATGGGGCCACATTTTGTTTGAATATTGTTTTTCCCCGTTTCACATAAATGAGTTATCAATTCTAATTGATTAATGTAAAACTATGTGCTCTGATTATTTTTGCCTGTTCTTATTTGTGCACATTAAAGCAGTATTGCATGAATTTTGGCAAGATGTTCTTTTCATACAAGACCAGAATTCATGCCATGAAGACAGACAGAAATCTGGTGGATGTGCCAATATTACAATGTACAAATACTACAGTAATTTTCTCAAAATTCATCCCAATCAGAACCTGATTTGAACAAGCCAATGTACCTCTTCAGGATATCCAGTAATAATGCTGTACTTTTATTTTCAGGGATACCATGCCAACATTGTCACCATCGATCATGTGACCCCTCTACATGAAGCCTGCCTGTCAGGACATGTTGCATGTGTCAGAGCATTAATACACGCTGGAGCTAATGTAAATATTCTTCTGATCACTTACTTCTGAGTGTCACTTGTATTTATGCACCATATGTATATGTTATGGATATTTACATAACTAAAGGGTCAAGTTGTACTTCCTGTTTTCCTTTTGTTCATTTTCAAATCAATTGTTAAAGTTCAATTCATACACAGTTTCTTTATAATCTTGTCAAACGCAGACATGATAGGGCATTATAATAAGTATTTTGCGCTTACCATGTCTTTGTTGTGTTGAAATCCTGTACGTGATGCCAAATTGTTGTGGATATTTTGAGTGATGGTCAGCATCTTCAGTGAAGAAAAGCACATGCGAGACTATGATGTCTTAAAGCTGAAAATGTTTATTTAAAGCACTTCGCCAAGTGGAGAATCAAAACAGCAAACACCAGGGTGTTCTGATCCGGTGTTGTCTCTTTCCAATTCTGAGCCCTGAAAGCCCAAGCTTAGCGCTTAATACAAGCAGAGATATTAATCAAATTGGTTCATCAGTTTCAAATCATAGCTCTGTGACTTCTAGTTACATTGTATCTCAAGTCTTTGACTTGTTTCATTTGGCAATGGCCTGCATTCTGGCCTTGGTTTGCTAGTAAGGCTCCTGTTTATCAAAACAATGCATGCATTGTCTTCTGTTTGAGAAAACAGGAGGTACAACTTGACCCTTTAGTTTTGGAAATATCCATAACAGTATGCACCTCCTGTATATCATATATACAGTAGTAGTACAGATATCTAGGTATGATTACTGTGTGTTACTTTGTGTTGCTCTCATAAGTCTCTGTGTTTGTAGGTGAATGCTGCTACCATTGATGGTGTAACTCCTCTGTACAACTGTTGTGCCTCTGGGAGTGTTGGTTGTATGGAACTTTTGCTGCAGAATGGAGCACACACACACACACCACACACACACTTCCCCTCAGCTCTGCACGAAGCCTGCAAGAAAGGTAAATACAAGGCACAGGAATTTTGTTCACAGGATATAACTGAACATCATATAACACACACATAACATAACAACTGAACCAATGGGTATGTGTAGTTACATTTGAATCTCAAACAAGACACCAGATTTTGGTTAATTTATATGAACAACTTGAGTCACTTCTGCATGGTGGCTTTATGAAAAATAAAAAGGGCAGCTACACCATTTATATATGTATATATCCAAGAGAAAACAGGACAACAGAAAGCACAAAGGTACTGTTCAGTAAGCTGTAAAATTAAAAGCAGCAAGAAGAGTATAAGATAATGTTTCATTATTGTGTATGTTTGTGTGTGTGTTTGTATGTGTGCATGCACACGCACAGGTAATAGCCAGTGTGTAGAGTCTCTGCTGTCTCATGGAGCAGATCCTGACTATGAAGTATCCCATTTGGGCTCCCCTCTCTACGTGAGCTGTCTACACCAGCACACAGCCTGCTCAAAGATTCTGCTGCACAGAGGTGTGTCTGTTAGATTCTACTGCATACAAGAACACACACTCATTGTTCCTAAGTACAATGTTGATTGTTTTTTTTGTAATCCTCAAGGTGTCTGGTAAACAAATTTTCATGTTCCCAACACAAAATATTGTCCCATGGGTCCTTTTGGCAGCCATCTTGGTGGCCATCCAGGAGTTCTGACAAAAATTGAAAATCAACGTAACTTTTGAATAGACATCATGCAGACACAAATGACCGCATTTTTCTATATAATTTTGGGATGAGGAATTGATTGAGATGGTTATTGTAATGATTTTAATAAGTTTGGTACATTAAAACTCAGAAAATAAGAAATAATTCTGTATAATTTACACTCAAAATCTTGCAAAATAGCTGTCTACAAACTATACGGTCCACACAAACTCTGGAGTCAGCTTAAATTGACACTGAGTAGGAAAAAATAAGTTCAATAAGTCAAATGAATAAAAGCAACAGAGGTGCTAAGCAATGCTATTTTTTCATCATGTTGCTGTATATTTAGTCGTCATCATCAAGAAGCTCTTCATTGTCAGTCTCTTGCTCCTTTTCCTCTTCTTCACTCTCCTCAACCTCCTCAGCAGTTTTCTCTAACAGGTCAATGAGGGAAGGGGGGAGGATAGGGCCACAAGACCACATTGATTCCAAATACCCTCTTCAGTCTTCTCCTAGTCCTGTCCAGGATCATGAGGGTTGGGGCACCAGAAGCTTGATTTGTCGGCTCGCTTATATATGGCAAGACGATGGTTCACACGACCAGTGTTAGGGACAAGGTTATCTCTACAAGGTGGGAGCCGGAGAGATCCACCTTAGTCCTTAGTTGCTCATCCTCCCCCACCATCTTCTTCAGCATGATGCTACATACAGCATTAACTGACTTCTCTCAGGCATAGCCATACATCAGACAAGTGAATGCTTCAATATCATTCATCACCTCTGGCTCAACTGACCACTCATCACCAAGTTTTCTGAAAAAAGGACATTGGTATATTTCAAATATTCGATTGCCATGTAATGCTACTGAAAATGTCATATAAAGAAAACACTCTCACCTGAAGGCTGCATGGTACTTGGGATGGTTCTGTAGCTCCTTCATGGGTCCAACCTTGCCTTTGTCCTTGAAGGCACTTGTTACATCTTCCCCAGTGAACACATAAAGGCCAAGTATTGTGGTACAGTGGTCAGCTTCCTTTGAATCTGCCAGTTCACTGACATTCACAATCTGGCGATGCTTTCCAGTCCTGATATCAAGGTAGATGGTAAGTGGAATGGATTGGGCATGGTGTAGAAGAATAAAGAAAATATCAGTGTCTGATGTCCTCACCACAGCTGACTTGTACCCCAGCTTAACAGCATACTTGAGGTAAAGAACAATGCAGGTGTCTGTCTTTTCCTGGCTTGACACCATCTCATGGACCTCACATGTGGTAACCTGAAACACATCACTGTTTCTGTTGTGATTATAAATTAGGCCGCCATTTTCTATTATCGGTTTCTGATGTTTGACCAACCGTCAACGATCTTGACCTTGCGCAGCCAGGAGCAGCAGCATAGTCAGATAGCTTGTTACTTTTACTTGATTTATTTATTTATTTTTGTTGTATTTTTTGTATTTTGTCTTGTTTTTGTCAATTGAGGATGAATACTGCTGTGGGGAGAAGAGTTATTTACTCTAGAGAGGAACTTATGTCGTTTGAAGTGAGCAGGTCTGGACGATACCATCCAATTCCAGCTGAGATAAAGAGGCGTTTTCGTGGTTGCCTAGCTGGTGCAAAGGTGAAGGCCAGGAAATGGAGATATAAGCCCTTCTGCCATCGGTCATTATGGGAAATGTCAACTCCCTGCCCAACAAAAGTGATGAGCTGGAGATTTTGGTGAAAACTCAGAAAACATACCGTGAGTGCAGCCTCATGTGTTTTACTGAAACCTGGTTGAATCAAAACATCTCTGATTCCTGTGTGGAACTACCTGGCTTCACTCTCATACGGATGGACAGAGACACTAAAGCTAGTGTAAAGAAGAAAGGAGGAGGAGTGGCTTTATTTGTGAATCAGAGATGGTGTAATTCCTCACATATTACTGTTAAGGAGAGGATGTGCTGTCCAGATATTGAATTGTTGGCAGTTGGTATGAGACCATACTATGTACCTAGAGAATTCAGTCATATCATAACAATACTTGTGTACATTCCTCCCAAGGAAACTGCTGAAGTTCCATGTGAAGTTCTCCATGAAACTTGCCAGGATACAGACTAAACATCCGGAGGCACTTGTATTAATATCTTAAGCTCCCTAAAATCAGTGCACATTCGAAGGTCTCCATTCTTTTTCCAGACTAATACCAGGGGAGAAGCCCACTCACTGCAGGACTTCCTGATGATACCCTTTTCTTCCATCTCTTCAAGCACCTTGAGCTTGTGGTAGTCTACTGGACAGACTCTTCTGTATGGGAGGTGGAAGGGCCGTTCATCCTTGAGATGGATATGATGAACAAAATCCTTTGCTTCTCCACAGTCAAGCTTATTTCTGGAAAACAATCCATTGCACTTGGCCACCAGAGCCCTGACCTTAGCTTTCCATGGATCACTCACTTCACAGGAGTTGAGATCCAGGCCAGCCTGTTCAAGCTCCTGACGCATGGGACCAATGTCCTCCACAGACTGATGGTTCACTCTAATGTCACCATAGACTTCCTGTTGGGTGTTTTGAGGAATGCTACCAACACAGGTTTACATGTTAAAGTCCTCCAAGGCGATACAGGGGGATACATCTGCCAACTTTGAGTTACGCCGCAAGGTAAGTGGCTCATCCAAGGGGTTCAGGACCTTGACTGAGACCCAGCCATCACGCAAAAGAGGTGCCACAACTCTGCCAAATATCACATTTCGGTTGAGGGTTCTTGATGTTGGAGGCCCCACAATAACTGCATTGGGAGTTTGCCCCATTGTATGTGCTCTGTGCGAGGCTGCAGTGTTACAGATTTCTTTAATTTCACTGTGCCTATCTTGTCTGGAATATGGGGGCCTCTCCAAAGCTCAAGGTTTGCCATCAGCCCCAGAAACTTGGCACTTTTTCCCACATTTCCAGTGTCAGGTTCTTTCAGAAGTTTCCAGTAAGCCTTGTCATTTTTCATGCAGTGCAGGAGGTGTTTTATGACATTGGTGCCTATGATGAAAGCGCCAACTTGGCCAGGTATCACAAATACAGGAACCATCATCTGAATGCCATATACAGTGATTTTCAGGTCATAGATGCACTTGGGTATCACTTTAACACCTCCACAGCCCACAGTGATTGTATCTGTGTCTCTGCTACTGGAAATGGCTGATCCACCGCATTCAAGGAGGATGCGCTCTGTCTCCACATTAGTGCATAGTGCAGGCCATGGAGCCACTGTCTAAAAGTCCATGGTCTGTCTGCCATCTGTCTGCCGTCTCAACTGTTGTCTGTCTGTCGTCTCAACTGTTGTATAAAAAAGACTTTCACTGTCCATTAAATGCTGTGTTCTTTGAAATATGACTTTATCATCTCCTTCTTGTTTACATTAAATGGCATTTAATGTAACATGCCAGAGGCATATGTTACAATTACAACTTAGAGGAACAGCACTAGCATGCAGCTACCATTCTATTCAGTTTTCTATTCCCTGTACGTAATTTAGTTCAGGATAGGTTATACATTTTCTAAGAGCCGTTTCCCTGTAGTGGAGTAAATATGTTATATATTACAGGTTCAGAATGAGACTCTGAGCCCAAACTGTTGCAACACATATATTCACAGGCATTACCTGTGCAAAACATATTTAAAACAGTCAGCAATGTTATTCATATCATTGTGACATTTATCCTGTGAACTTCACTGTCGTAACTTTATTTATAGCATTCAGTTCTCAATGTATATGGTACACAATTCTACAAACACCTACATGTGTAAATTGTACCTTAACATTTTCTAACAATACAGAAACAATATTGAGCATACACAGTCAGTAAAATATATTTTTCTCAAGTAAACATATTTTCTCATCAGCAATAATCTCAGGAAGGATTTTCATTTTTGGTGCTGTACGGATGTGTCTCTCCTGTGAATTATTTGATAGACCAAAACAAAAGGAATTGGGTCTTGATATGTTGAACTAATGATCAGTGAGCTGGTTACTGTGCATCTAAAGTAAAGTTAGCATATTACAAAATGGTGCCACATCTGTTTTCTTCTCTTCTCTAGGAGCCAGTGTTAATGTAGGCAGAGGAGGTGACAGCCCACTCCATGCAGCTGTCAGACAGGACAGTGCTGATCTGGTGTCAGTGTTACTGGACAATGGCGCTGATGTTAACCTCAGAGACAACAATAAACAGCGACCTGTGGACTTAGCTCCTCCTGGTGGAAAAACACTACAGCTGCTCATGTCATTTGAAGGTACCGTGCTATCTTCTACTTCAGTGATTCTAATAATACATAGAAGCACTTAAAATTCATAGTGAGCTGCATAACAACAGTATGATGAAATCACTCTGTCTCTCTCTAGTTTCTCCAAGGAGTCTCTCCCAGTTGTGTCGTCTACAGATTAGGAATCTGCTTGGCCGATCCAGACTGAAGCTTCTCCCCCTCCTCCCTCTCCCTTCCTTGCTAACTTACTACTTGGAGCACACGTAGGATAATGGGCACACCTGCTACATGACAATGAGAAGCAACTGAAACTCAGATGCCATGTCCTAAATTTTGAAATATGGGATGGGCTAAGCCCTTTATTAATCACATTTCATGTCCAAATATCACCATGGTTTAAACAGTATGGGTGAGTTTGACTATTACAGCATCATTACATCAAACAATACTGAACATTTACTTTGGTGTACAGTACTCTGGTACATTGCCTTCATGTTACAAAATTGTTGCAATCTCATTTTAAACGTTCATCATACTTTCCCTTGTCAGATGATTGTCTGACTAATAGCGACAGCTTATCTTTACTTTGAGCTCATTCTGGTTCTGTGTGTTGGTTAAGCACAATATAATTTTGTGAATTTTGAAAAATATTTTACATTGGAACAAAATGTCCCTCAAGTATCTGTATGTATATATATATATAAATACCAATAAATCTGATCTGATCTGTATCATGACCTCAGTGACCTGTCCAGCAGGCAGCCAGTCTCACAGCAGTGAGCATGGATGAGGGTTAAACTTTTGGTTTGCCAGCTGTTTATTTGAATGCACCTCATTCTCTGTTATTACACTGTATGTGTATTGTGTCAACATTTTCAAAGCTTTATCAAGAGGTTCATCATGTAAATCATCAATTGTGGTGGCAAGCAGGATTAAAAACACATTAAATGAGTAGTTTTGGAAGACTCTCAGTCAGGCAGTAAGGTACTAGATGTAGTCTACAAATTGTTCTGCTGTGATATTTGACGTGTTGTTAAGTGATGGTTTTCCTTAAGCCTTTTGTCATGCGTTAAAGCCTATTGTTAGGTCTGACATGTTCTAAAATTACCTGAACACATGTAATATCCAAATGCTCCTCATACAATATTCTGTCTCAAAATTAGCATCAGAGTTGACAGACAACCCTCTAGAAACCATTTCTTCTTATTATTATTATTATTATGCTTTGCTTATATATTAGAAATTCATTTCCTGCGGAAAATGTGTGTGAATGCCGAAAACTGGAATGAATTGCAAAGCATTGCTAAAAATACTTAACACTTGTTCAGGATCCCCATCTGTTCAAATAGAATGTGATTACCATGGCATGTCCCATTTAAGAGATTTGGTAGATAAGTAGTATGGTGCTGTTTTATTTATGACCACAAGGTGGAGCTTTTGGTGCCATGACTCAGTATGTCTGCAGATTCTCATGGACAACCTGCCTATCAAGTTTCATTCCATTAAAGACAACAGAATTGCTGAAATTTCATGTTATATGGTGACTTTAGCGCCCCCTTTGGACAGAATTTACACACATTTCACGTTTTTTTTGGTCGCACTCCAATTCATTATTGAGCAGCTATTGACCATTAAGTGCATTAGGCCACGCCTCCAAAAGTTTGCTAGCCAATAACAGCCAAACTGTAAGATATGCAAAAACAAATGAATAAGTCTTGTTTGGGGTCATCTAAATATGGTAGTATGTATGAAAGTTTAGTGAAGATTGGATGAAATATGTGCCAACAGAAGAAAAACATATGTTTATGAAAAAAAATTTATAGCCGCAAATGGGCGTGGCCTATATCATCCTCATGCTCATGAGGATCATCTAAGGAACATCCTGACCAAAAAGCTTTTTGATAGGAGTTATGTTCATCAGTTATTAGCCAAAACGCTGACCACATGGTGGCGCTATTGGTTCAATGTCTTATACAGTCTATGGTTTTAATATGTTAAGCATGTCCAGATGGGACACCTGTACATCAAATATGAACATTCTAGCACTTTTAGTTTGTGAGATATTAGCTTTCAAAGAAATCCTTCCATAGACTGCCATTATACATTTGAATATTTTCAAAAATTCATATAAAATCAAACGATTATGATAGAAAGCTGAAAAGTAATAGGGCACTTCTCCTTAAATAGCTGAACATTTTGATATACGAATAGTTTCTGTAGCTCAAAGTATAGAGTTGAAAGTCGCCAAAAAACGTACGGAAGAATAATAATAAGAAGAAGAAGAAATAAAGATTTGGATAACTATAGTGTGAATGGTTTCAGCATTCACCCTAACTATAAATATCCCTTTCCACATCCACACTGCCTGTTTATTCTTCATTACTGCATCTGCATATTAAGTTGTGTGCCTATATTCCAGTAGTCATTCCCTGCTTGGTATGCTTTTATCTCTGGGAACAATGAGCTACAACAACCCTCATAACTGACCCCACGTCACTCAAAAAATTAGATTGAGAAAGCAGACAGACCTTTCGTTTTTCTTCCCACGCCCAGTAATTACTTGCTGATTCGTCACTCAATAAACATGGTGACACGCGAAACCACACTAGAAACAGAGGGAGACAATTTGAATACTTCGTAATTGGATGTGAAAGATAGATAGATAGATAGATAGATAGATAGATAGATAGATAGATAGATAGATAGATAGATAGATAGATACTTTATTAATCCCCTAAGGGAAATTCAAATTATCCATAGCTCATCCTATTATAACAAAACAAAAAACATAACAAAAACTATCTAGTCAATTCAAGTAGTTGAAGAGTCTAATTGCTGTGGGGACGAAGGACCTCCTAAATCTCTGTTCTGCAGCACAAAGAGAGGAACCGACTGCTAATCAATATATCAAACAGCACTTTTGCCTCATTTGGTGGCACGGCGCCCAGTGGCTAGCTATTTAACGCCGCCACTTGTGTGTGCATCGCAGGTGGGCAGAGCTACATTGCGGGTGTCGCTACGCTGGAACGGCTGGAACGGCTGGAACACAATCCGCTGTTGCAGGTCATGAAGGCGAACTGTAGAAGGAGACAAGGATAAGAGCAGACTTCAGCAGCTAAGTGGAATACTAGCGTTAAGTGTCACTTAAGCGGAAAGTCCTGGTTGCACCATAGCCTGCCGTCGAAATAATTTCCGACTTGCAAACTTGCGATATCAGCAGCTAGCTTAGCTGCTAGAAGTCTGGCTATCCTGTCAGCTGGTTAGCCATTGCTAGGAGCAGTAAGTTAGCTTAGCTAACATAGCTTAGCTGTTGGCTGCTTGGCTTCCAAGATGAGGCTGAAAGTCGGGTTTATTCTACGAAGTTTGCTTGTCATTGGGACGTTTCTTGGTTTGGTGGTTCTCTGGTCTTCTCTGTCGCCAAAACCCCACGATGAGAACCCCTTTGGAAAACGGGTGAGTTGGCAACAGCAAACCAGTTAACGTTAACTGTCACTTAACGTTAGGTTCCAACAGAGGGAAATACACATATCAGTGCTAACACAACTCTAACCCTAGTTATATGTTAAAATGAATTGTACACCCAGCAATGCAAATGAGTTACAAGTCAGTGGATGACTGATGTGTCTCCCATAGTTGTCGTTTGTTAAAATATCACCACTCCTAATATATGAAGTATTTGAAAGCGTTTTCATTCAGCTGTTGGGTTAGCTTTACTGAGTTGGTTGTCATGGAGATTGGTTCCTTGTCAGGTAACGTTGACTGTCTTGATACATGTGTTGTGAATATGCACCTTTTGGATGTACAGTTGCATCCGTCCTTGTTTAGTACAAGCGTTAGTAAATTATCTCTACTAACATGTTTCTGTTAACATGACATGTGCTAATCAACACTATCGTTCTTTTCCAGGATACATATCCGCATATGTCATCATACTGCTGTTAGACGTCGCTAAGGCGGAACTGTGCTGTGTGTTAACGTTAGCTAACAGTTGACATAAGTTCAGTTGTGTCTGCTTAAAGTCTTGGTATTTCGGCCAGAAACTGTCCTGAGTAGTCTGTAGCAAGTACATGCCATGAAAGTTGCTTCTTAAGATCAACAAGCATATTGAACATATATTAAGGCAATTTTTGGAACAACAAAAATCTAATAGTAAAAATGCTATAACTTTCCCACAGAAAAATGTGTAGAAGATAGTTGACATTGGCTTCAAAACACTCAGATGAGCAACCTCCAGAATACAAGCTACACGTCTGCATTTATTAACCTTTTCATAAGTATACTCAAGGACCTTGTGAACACAAAATGTTTGTGATGATGATCGTCATGTTCCCCAAAGTATGAATCCGTCTGAATGTGGTTTAAACGCATCTTTATGGATAATGATGCACACTAAATGCATTGGGGATAGGGCTGCTTATTATGGAAAAAATCCAAATCACAATTATATTGAGATGATGATTAACAATTATCTGTTGACTTTGGAAACTTCATGCATTTATTGATTTTTATTTTTTATTTTTAACTTTTTAAGTTTTTTCCTTTTTAACTTTTAGATATAATTCAACTGAAAAACAAATAAAACGTTAATTATCAAATTAATAATATAAGCTGTGTTGTACAGCTACTGAAAACTACTAAACATATAATACATAAAATGTAAATTAGGCCAAATAACTGAGATCATAATATTGTAGTGATTGTTATGATGCATGTTGTCTGATCAATACTAAAAATGATCCTTCATCATGGTACTTTGAGAAACAAGGTTTGACAGAAATCATTGACTTGTATTATCATGAAGCTTTACTTGCACCACAGTAAACAGGCTACAGTTGGTTTTCTCTAGGAAGCTGATCTTTAACTGTCATGTAAACAAGAAACCTGCGTTCTGTAATCTGAGTGAGGTGTGGCGTGATTAAACTTTGACTATGTAGTTTATGGACAGATATCAACAATGTGCCAAAAGAGGAAAAAACGATCTGTAATTACCAAAATAAGATTGGTGAAGGATTATAATTCTGTTCATTTATGATCACAATGAAGCCTAACCTCATTACTAATTTGGTGTGACAGGCTCCTATCAGTGTGAACTAATCTTTACAAATAAGTGGTTCTATCTTGTGCTCAACCAGATGTGTTGTATCCTCCTGCTCACCACCACTCACTCATTCACAGCCCTATTTTTTTATGTTCAATTCTGTATTGTTTTGCAATATAATGTTAATGTTCATCTGCATAATGAATACTGCTGCCTGTCACATCTCCCCAATACAGGATGACAGTTTGCTGCCCAAAGGAGACCTATCAGATCAGTTTAAGCCTGTAGTGCCCTGGCCTCATGTGGAGGGAGTGGAGGTTGACCTCAACTCCATCAGACTCAAACATGGTAAGACGCACTGAGTCACCTTTTTTAAATTTACCCCATTAACAAACTCAGCCCTCTACAAAAGATTTCAGCATTATTGACTGTGGATAATAAATGTCTAACTGTTAAGGTGATTTGCAATTAAACAGGTCCTGGTGCATATGTACAGGTTTCGTTGGTGTGACATTTAGCAGTATGGAGTGTATGCAATGCAGTTAAGCTGTTACACACTCAATCAAAAGAAGTTTTTCAAAGAATGAACACAGACTTGTGAACAACAGTCTTTTTTTTTTATTCTCATTCAATCCCTGATAAAACCTGCTGGTCAACTAGAAGTTGAGGATAATATAATTAGTATAACAACTGATTTCTACAACTATACATTTTATAGAAAAGTTAGAATACAGCAACACTATGGCAAGTCTCAAACTAATATAATATTGTAATAGTGTAATTACAGTTAAAGGTAATCTAATCAGTTATCTTTTGACTCCAGGAAGAGGAAACTCTCCCAAATATTTCACCTGCCCAATTTTGACTATTAAATTCATTTCAATTCAAAATGCATATCCCTTTTTTCATAACTCAAATGATAAACAGTCAACACATTTATTAGTATCAAAAGTTGTCAGTTGCAGACCTAGTAGTTGAGGACCTCATTAGAAAGATTAAAAAATGAATTTTTGCATGCTGGTTTTCTCTGTGAATGAGGGCAAAAGACATCAGGAACTACAATTTTTATCAGTGCTTGAATGTTCCAGTATAGTCTCATCGCTTTCTGGTTATTGTCTCCAGGTGGGGCCAACCATCTTCACAACTCCGACCAGCAGCCTAACCAGAAGCAGGTAATCCAGCAGCAATATGTGACATTCAGACCCCACTCACACAACTACAATGCCCCCATCCTGAAGAAAGGTATGCTGGGAAACTTTGAGCCCAAGGAACCTGAGCCTCCAGGGGTCCCTGCTGGTCCAGGAGAGGGAGCCAAGCCTTTTATCCTGGGTCCAGAGTACAAAGATGCTATCCAGGCTTCCATCAAAGAGTTTGGCTTCAACATGGTGGCTAGTGACATGATATCACTGGACAGAACCATCAGTGATATACGCCATGAAGAGTGAGTACTGCTGTTACTGAGTACTGCATAACACAACTGCTCTCAGACTATTCATATTAGTTTCAGCTGCATACAGTCTTATTTTACAGTACTATTATAGCACCACTGTAACAATTTACAACCTGATATTTAACATTCCTCTATTAATAGACCACTACACCACCCAACACACTCCATGTGTTGTAAGAAAATTTAAAATCCTACAGAAAATAATGCAAGTACAGCCAAGCTTGAACAATCAAATGAAAGCAAACTCGATGCTGGCGTGAATTCTGTCACCCTGGGATAAAGCAACACTTTAAAATCAAGTTGGTCTAGATATTAAATGAAATAAGTTCTTTAAGAAATTGCAGTCAATTGAATATGTTGTTACATACAGTCTTAAAGGATCAAAAACCCCATGTCAAAGGTATACTTTCCAGTAAAGGGATTACTGTCTTTCATTGCATTGTTTCTTTAGTTTAGTGAAAAAATGTATTGTAGAATCTCCAAACTCTGCAAATAGTAGTATTTACAAGAAAACCGTCACCCAGTCCTGACATACAATTAAATTGTCAAAGATAAAAATACAAACTATCTCCATTGTTGTCCCTCTCAAGGGGATGGAGGGTAACATGGCAGATATTCAAGACGGGCAAGACAGGTTAAGACACACACACACACACAACTACAAAACAAACAGACAAGACTGAGTTATACAAACAAGCAACAAGCACAACCTATGAGAATAGACAACCAGACCTCAGGGTTTCCCCTAGGTTGAGTGGTTTGGCCTGGCGGGGGGGGAGAGTTGCGAGTGATTGGATATTTTTAGCGCCTGAGCACTGGAACAGTGGGAAGACCCTACTGTGTCCATTACTACTTTCTTTATTTCTTTCTTTTTTTTTCTTATACCGACACTTCAACTCTGGATTTGACCCCCTAAACATGCTTGAAAACCCAAATTTGGCACACACATTACAATTCCACTTATAATACATTTCAGTGGGAGAGGCTTTTTGAGCATGCACACCCTCTCTCTCAATCCCAGTCTGCCATCTAAACTATAAGTCACACCACTTTCAATTCTGTATCAATGGCTTCGCAACAAGAATTTCTACATAAAACATGATCTTTTCAGTCCGATTTGGCCAAAGTCATTGCATGTTATGTACTTCTTTTCACAAGAGCTGAGCTGAGCAAATCTGAGTGCAAACAGGGGATGTTTGAGTGCGAGGGAAGGGTTTTGATGGACAAATTACAAAATTTGAACATAAAATCAATTAAGTATGCTCTCAAATTTATATACCACGGTCTTGAATAAAGATAAGGGAAAAAGCTCCATATTCTCTCAGACTGCACTTCCAAAGTTGTACACAGAGTGTAGAAAGACCATTGAAAACAAGCTGCAAAGTTGTCGATTTGTGTTCCCCTGTAACACCTGAAGCTTCTGACTGGTCAGAATTAAGATTTGAGTTTATTATGTAATTTTATTAATTTGAAATGCATTTCTGCAACGTTCTTTAGTACATTTGATATTTAATGTGTTGTGATTAACTTCTGACAGAAAATAAATAATATTTAAACCAATATTAATGTGATGTCTTCACATTTTACATAAGAGTAAAAAGGAACGTTTAAATTTGGCAGAAATAGTTATTTGATTTATATCATAATATATCGACTTTTGATATCGACTGATATGAAATATTGTGATAGGATTTTGTTCCATATCGCCCCGCCTTATGTACATGCTTCTATCTGCACTGCACTTTACATGGCTGCAGACTCGCACCCCTCAGCCCGGGTCCGGAGACATCCACACGAGTGTGACAGACGCCCTCGGCCGGCGTTGCGTCCCAGCGTACGTGAAGAGCGAAGGCCCGTCCAACACTAATTAGGGCCTGAGCCCTTGAACAGGCTGAAGACTCTATTGTTCCTGTGCAGTTACTTTATTTATTTCTTTATTATTATGCCACTTCGACGCTTAATTTGACCTCCTAAACATGCTCAAGAACTCACCATTTTTGGCACGCACTTCAGGTCCGGCGAAAAATTTGATAAAATGTAAAAATTATCCCCCCTTCCCCCATGCCCAGAAAGTACTCCATTGCGCCCCCTAAGTGTCTATTTCAGGCCCGTAGGATTTGTCGTAGAGAGATGGAACCAACACTAAATTGTTCATCTCCTTCAGACCTACAAATCATACGCTGACACCCTCTGTGTCCACTTGCTGTTACTTCTTGTCTCTGTTACTTCTTGTTACTTGTCAAACTGCCTTCACTCACACTCTCCATTCAAATATGAGTATTTCTCTGTCTTCCTGCCTTTCTCATTGTCTCTGCACACTTCATAGTACACATTTCAGTCAAACTTTTTTTATGAGGTTATGTGGGTTAAAAATCTTTACTTTTCTAAAAATGCACTTGATGAAAATTAGGAAATTGATTTCTTTCACACACAAACTCATCACAAGTGTGCCCTTGGACGGTACTACGTCCCGGCATGTGCGTGGGGCAAAGGCCTGTCCTATGCTGCCTGCAGTCTTTCTTACATAACAGGCTTATATTATGCATCTATAACATTTCTACCTGAATATAACTGACATGCATTGGCCACTCTGTCCCACTCCCCTAGGTGTAAGTACTGGCATTATGATGAACGACTGCTGACCTCCAGTGTGATAATAGTCTTCCATAATGAAGGTTGGTCTACACTGATGAGAACCGTCCACAGCGTCATCAAGAGGACTCCCAGGAAATACCTGGCTGAGATCGTCATGATAGATGACTTCAGCAACAAAGGTGGCTTTGTTTTTCTCATATACAGTGGGGGTTCTCAGGAGGTAGAGTTGGGCAAGATACTTAACCCCAAATTGCTCCTGATGCTTCATCAGTGTGTGAATGTGTGTGAATGATTAGATTTCCTCTGATGGGCAGGTTGGGACCTTTCATGGTAGTCCCTGTATCCATTAATTGTGTGAATGTGATTTGAGTGGTTGGAAGACTAGAAAGGTGCTATGCAAGTACAGTCCATTTACCACTTAATGGTGCTTAAACAGTGACAGTTGGTTAAGATTTTGTTCAAAGATGACAACCAAATTCAAGTAAATTAAATATGTTTTCAGGACAAGAGACTCATATCTCTTAATGAACAGAGGTAAACATGTAGTCCAAGGCTTTAAATACCTCTATTGATGGGTAACAAGTGAAATGTCAAGAAACTTTATTGACAACAGGACAGCAGTTGCTCTGTTACCAATGAGATATTATGTCATGAAAGTTCTTCAAACATAAATGTCTACAAGAGTACAGATGAGGAATAATAAATGTAAAGTATCATTGAGAAGCACAGTGAGAATAAGTGTGTGTGTGTGTGTGTAGTCCATCTGAAGGAGCGTTTGGAGGAGTACATCAAGCAATGGAATGGTCTTGTAAAACTCTTCAGAAATGAGAAGAGAGAAGGTCTCATCCAGGCACGGAGTATAGGAGCCAAGAAGGCCACTAAAGGACAGGTATCACATGATCTCACTTCTACTGATTCACTGACTGCTACTGCTCCTAGCACTGCTACTGTTACTAGTGTGGGAGTATCAGTTGCTATTACCTGCCACATTTGCTAATATTACAAAATAGCATTTTCTAATTTTGGTCTCTGTACTTTAACCAGAATTTAATGTTGACAGATTGACAGTGCCACTAATTGTTGATCATAGCGTTTCACATCTGGTTTAACAGAAAGTAACACAGGCCCGTGTTTATGTGCGTTTGTTTTCTAGGTGCTGATCTACCTGGATGCTCATTGTGAGGTGGGAATCAACTGGTATGCTCCACTGGTTGCTCCTATTTCAGAAGACAGGTAACACACACACACACACACACACACAGACATGTTCAGCCTCACACATGTAATAATAGATGTCAGTGAGTATTGACTTTATAAAGGCGGGCTGTCATATAACAGAAATGTTAGAAAACTTTTTAGCACATTTTTTATATATATATTTGTTGTTTTGTGTTGCAAAGACTGTATAAATACATGCAAAATGAATAGTTTAGCCATTTTTTTAAACAGTGTAATAACCTTCTGTTGGTGCATGCAGGCACATTCCCATATTTGTACACAAATATCCAGAGTTGTGATCTTGCCTTTTTTATTCTGTATTTTCAAATATAGAGTCTTTATATAAACTAATAGTTTTTCTGTCATCATCCAGTGAAAGGTATCTATGGATTGGTTGTTTTCTACATATTCATTAGTTGCTCCAGATGTTTCACTGAGAGTTTGTGTTCATTCTTATCACTGCATTCAATTTAATTTTGCTCTGAAACCTCAAACATCACGCATTTCAGTGAGATGTTTAAAGAAAAAAATCAACAGTAAATCTCATAGTAAATGATTTTTAGCATACCTGTCAGCAGTGTTTAAATACTGTCAGGTGAGACTGTCTGCAGAATTCTGTATATAGTTTGGATAAGGAGGGTCCAGCTGGTTGTGTCAAGACACATGTTAGAGATGGCTCATTAAACAGTGTTTGCTGATACCAATAAAGTCTATATATTGGCTGTATATAAATGCAACTAGCTTGTATTTGTAATGATACTAGACACTTGACTGATCTCCGTATTTGTTCTCTGACTTTGACTTTCGTTTTAGCGTGTAGTGTTAAACTAATCATCAAAAAACTGTAGCCCAATTCAGACGTGTGTGTGTGTGTGTGTGTGTGTGTGTGTGTGTGTGTAGGACAGTATGTACAGTACCACTGATAGACTATATAGATGGTAATGAGTACAGTATGGAGCCCCAGCAGGGTGGAGATGAGGACGGCCTGGCTAGAGGAGCATGGGATTGGAGCCTGCTCTGGAAGAGAGTACCCCTTAGCCAGAAAGAGAAGGCCAAGAGAAAATATACCACCCTACCCTACCGGTATACACACTGCAGCCAGCATGCTAACATTCACCCCTGTTCTGTTTGTCTCCATCTCCCACCCCTTGATCCCACCTGTCCTATCCTCACTGTGTCTTGCTCTGTCATGGTGTCCGACACCCCACCCCATGTCTTTGTGTTTATACTTGGCAATGACCCCCACCCCACCCCCCACCATGTATCTTGAATGCATGGCCCCTTCCCCATCCGCCCCCACTTTGTCAGAACGGTGTGTACGGTGCCTCTGATTGACTCCATCCATGGCCAGAGCTTCACCATCGACCCCCAGGGTGGAGGAGACGAGGACGGCTTTGCTAGAGGAGCCTGGGATTGGAGCATGCTCTGGAAGAGAGTTCCTCTGGGAGACAGAGAAAAAACACTCAGAAAAACCCGTACTGAGCCATATAGGTACAGAAAACAAATGCGTCTGGACTAATCTGGACACTGTCAACACAGAAGACAAGCACTTCCTAACTAACCCGGAAAATGATAAAGATTGGTCTGACATTAAGACTGCTACTACCTCAACTACCTTATGAAGAAATGCTAATATTAAACTTAGCAGTGAAAATGAAGAAAACCAACTCCGCTCTACTGCCTAAATTAACATCTAAACCAGAAATATAAATACCAGGGTTCAGGATACCAATAGCTGAGGTTTAATGCCAAGTAACAAGATGTTTAAATTGGGCAAACATTACATTTGTCATCCAGTCTAAACCTTACCGCATATTTCAACTAACCAACTAAACCAAAGCTAGCTACCACTGATGGTGAGTAGCGTACTTCTAGCTTTCCTCTAATGGGGCTTAATTGGTGGTTTTCTTGTGGGTCTTGTGCATGTAATTTAGTGATTTTTACTCTTATTTGTCTTCAACTCTGACTTGTTAAAGTTTTGGTGCAATTAAGGCCAGTTTAGCAAAGTATGTTCTGTTTTTCAACTACAGAGACTGTCAATGGCTATGACAACATACCTAGAAATGATTTGGTCCTGACCTAAAAGCTGCAGGAGTGATGAGTGTTGGGACAGTTTGTTGGGGTCTGCAGGGGAGCCTCTGGTGTGAGTGGTTCGGACTGGGGCACCATCACCACCACCTTGCCCAATTACTTTTTCATCCATCATGTCTTGCTGTCCCTCTATTTTTCTCAGCTATGCTTTCACTCATTTCTTTTCTGCTCAGACTTTGTTTCTCTGTCCGTCTGGTTTTATGTTTTCTTATTGTTATTGGTTTTGAGAGAAATTAACAGATTTCCAAACCAACCTGGGGCCTGTTCCACCATATTTGCAACATGCAAGCTGTGAATTGCAACATGAGAATTTTGTCTTGCGTTAATTTTAACACATTCAACTAAAAAAAAAAACACCATTCTTGGTGGACTGCTGGATTGCAAATGTATCTGCAGTTTGAGAGTGACAATCATTTGTGAAAGGGGACAGTGGCACTATTTGCGATCTGCGTGTAAGCAGTGTTCGTATGCTGTCGCACCTGAATGAATAGATGATGATGCACAAATTTGATTTTCACAAATACCTGGAAAATAGAGTAAACTTAAGTGTGTTGAGCAACACAGTGATCTGTGTGTGTGTGTGTGTGTTTTTATGCATCTATATGTGTCTATATATCTGTAGGTCTCCAGCCATGGCAGGGGGTCTGTTTGCTATAGAGAGAGACTTCTTCTTTGAGATGGGTCTGTATGATCCTGGATTGCAGATATGGGGAGGAGAGAATTTTGAGATATCATACAAGGTAGAATGCAGTTATTGGTTGACATTTTCGCTCTGAGGCTGATTGGCCTGTCATACATCATTTATAAAGTCGCCTACTAATCATTTGTTTATGTAGATTTGGCAGTGTGGTGGCAAGCTGCTCTTCGTACCGTGTTCTCGTGTCGGCCATATCTACAGACTTCAAGGATGGCAAGGCAACCCTCCACCTGCACATGTTGGATCCTCACCCACACTGAAGGTAGACTGGCACATTTCCATAACGCCTGCAATTTGACCAGTGTCTGTTGTTAAACTTGTGGTTTACAGCTTTTGACAGCTGTTGACATTGTGTGTGTGTGTGTGTGTGTGTGTGTGTGTGTGTGTGTGTGTGTGTGTGTGTGTGTGTGTGTGTGTGTGTGTGTGTGTGTGTGTGTGTGTGTGTGTGTGTGTGTGTGTGTGTGTGTGTGTGTGTGTACGTCCGTGCGTAGAACTATGTTCGTGTGGTGGAGGTATGGTGGGATGAATATAAGGACTACTTCTACGCCAGTCGTCCTGAAACTCTAACTCTAGCCTACGGAGACATCAGTGAGCTCAAACGCTTCAGGTATCAAATGTATACAACAAAATATGCATTCTTTAAAATTACATCTATAATAATTAAATTACATCTATATATTGTTAACAACTATATAAGTACATACAATCTTTTTGTTTAAGTTAATGACATTTTTACACCTCTGTATTTCTTGCCTTATTAACTGTTTATTCACTTAATTAACTTTATCACCGTTTTCCTCTGCAATACCCCAAGTGCACTTTGAAGAAAGATAAACCTATTCACTGTTCAGTGTTTCAAATAAGATATCTCTGCAGTAATGTTCGAGTGTATATACTCAACAACTGCTAGAACAATGTCAAATCATGTGAATTTTTAGTTCAGATGTTTCAGAAGAGCATTAAAGTTTTTATTATCTTCACTGCAAACCTTGCAGTACACTGGCTGTGAATAAATAATTATCAGTTCGTTGCCTTAATTTGTCAGGGAGGAACATCGATGCAAGAGCTTCAAATGGTTCATGGAGGAAATTGCTTATGACATTCCACTACATTACCCTTTGCCTCCTAAAAATGTGGAATGGGGAGAGGTAAGAACACATACTGCATGTTCAGTTACTGCATCTTTCAAGCTTGCGGCTTTTGCACACAGACACAGAATCTTACAGTTCAGAATAATATGCCAAATGTATTTTTGTATGTAAATCCTCTTTGTGTTTGCATAGATTCGGGGCTTTGAGACAAGTTACTGTATTGACAGTATGGGACACACAAATGGAGGCAATGTGGAAATAGGGCCATGCCACAGGATGGGGGGCAACCAGGTAATGAAACTCACACTATTGATCTGGCTTGTTTTGTTCTCTGCCAGGGAACAGCAGGGTTAGTAGTACAGCTGAGTCCCCCACTACGGAACTGCCTCTTACCCCTTTTTAATTCTGCCTCATCTCATTGTTTGACAATGTGCTCAACCACTGTGCTCCCCTCAGTGTCTTTTAGAGTTTCTTAATTTGAAGATTTTACTTGCCGTTGCCAAGTAGTGGTGTGTATTGCTGTCTGCCATTATCTTTTTTCTTTTTTTTTTTTGACACTAGTAACAGTGACAACACAGTAGTTTTAGAGGGAACATGTTGTCAATGAACCAATACATTTAAATACACCATAACAGAATGTTCTTGTTTGTAGTCAAGTTTGGCCAGATGCAGGTTTTAATGGCCTAGTACTTTACACATTAGTCTGTGATATGAATATTGGTTGGTTTCATGTGAACTGTGTCTGTGTAGTTGTTCCGTATCAATGAAGCCAACCAGCTAATGCAGTATGACCAGTGCCTGACCAGAGGAGGTGATAGTTCAACTGTCATCATTACACACTGTGACCAGAACCAGCACACTGAGTGGAAGTACTTCAAGGTGAGACACATACTTAAATGTGCTAATAAAAACAAAAATGCTCACCATGGTGCAAACAGTAGAGGATGAGAACACACTGATTAGTACGAAGAATGTGAATGTTAGATTAGACAGAAAGCTTTTATTACAGGATTTGACAATAACGGTGGCCCGATTTTTGGTGGGAAAAAAATTGGAGATTGCAAAAAAATTGATTATAAACTCAGGACCCTCCCACAGTGCCAAGCAGAATGAACAGGAAAAAAAACTGCTGAGAGTTCTGTGTTTTGCTGTCATTTATAGTTGCACTAGCTTCTGTCCTCCCCTCTGCTCTCCGTGTCAGACTGACTGAGGGTGGGGCTCAGCTCTTGCGCACACACACACACACAAACACACACACAGAAAGAGAGACAGTGAACCAGGTGAAGTCAAAGAACACATTTTTTACTGAAGTTGACTTACTTGTTAAGTGCAGTAAAAGCTTTGTGAGTAAAAAGCAATAAGACAAACATCGCAAAAGCCCTGTTCAGCATAAACATGTAGAAAAGTAATATTTTTCAACTTCTTTGTCTGCAGTCTCCAAATTGGATAGTGTACGTTCATGTCAACTTCCAGTTTCTCAAAAACTCGAAAGTTTTGTAATTGAGCATCGCAAAGGTCTTTACCAGTCATATGTGAAGGCACCTTGGTTAATTCTTTAGGAAGAGTTTGTTAAAGTACAATGCCTGTGAGTGGAAAAAAACTGTGCAAAAATTGCATGTGAAGTCTGGAGATGTTACATCTACCAACCAAATTTCGTTCATCTATGTCAATTTGGGGGCTTTGACTTTGAAAATTGTTAAGGGTGCTATAGAGCCAACTTGCCACATCCAAGCCTATTAGATACCACATCTGATGTCTTTGCAAGGTTTCGTGAGTTTTCAAGCACTCCAAACACCAAAGCTATAATCTGTATGTTGCTAATGTTTTTGTGATGATAATTTTATGGCGCACACAGTGCAGTTAGTCATGAAAATGTGAAAGATAGCCTCAGGACCTAGCGTTTCCTAGCATATTTGATTTGCTTTTCTTCTCCTGAGTCTTTAAGGTGTGACAGTGCCTGACCATTAAGAGCTTTTTAAGTAAGGAGAAGGATTTTAAATTCTATTCTTGATTTTTACTGGAAGCCAATGCAGCGAAGCTAAGATGGGGGAAATATGATCTCTTTTTCTAGTTTTACTTGGTGCACGAGCAGCTGCATGGACCAGCTGGAGAGTCTTTATAGACTTGTTTAGGGTAGCCTGATAATAATGAGTTGCGTGGACTATTTTTTTTCTGCATCTTGTTAAGAAAGGATGCGTCTGATTTTAGCAATATTGCGCAAGTGAAAAAAGGCAAAGATAACTCCCAGATTCCTTACAGTGGTGCTGGAGGCCAGGGTAATGCCATCTAGATTAGATAAATCATTAGATAATGTTTCTAAGGTGTTTAGGGCCAAGCACAATAACCTCAGTTTTATCTGAGTTTAGCAGCAGAAAACTGCAGGTCATCAAGGTCTTTATGTCTTTAAGGCATGCTTGGAGTCTAGATAACTGATTGGATTCATCTGGCTTCATTGATAAATATGTTTGGGTATCATCTGCATAACAATGGAAATTTATGGAGTGTTTCCGAAAAAAATTCCCTAAAGGAAGCATATACATAGTGAATAGTTTTGGTTCCAGAACAGAACCTTGTGGAACTCTGTGTCTAACTTTTGTTTTCATGGAGGATTCATCATTAACATGTACAAACTGAAATCGATCTGATAAATAGGATTTAAACCAGCTTAATGCAGTTCCTTCAATGCAAATAAAATGTCCCAGTCTCTGTAATAGGATTTGATGATCAATAGTGTCAAATGTGGCACTGGCAAGATCTAACAAGACAAGTACAGAGACAAGTCCTTTGTCTGATGCAGTCAGGAGGTTGTTTGTCACTTTAACCAGTGCTGTCTCTGTGCTATGATGTGCTCCGTTTCCTGACTGAAAAGCCTCAAATAAATTATTGTTATCTAGAAAGTTTTAGAAAATTTTATCTCTAATTGTTAGAATTTTATCATTTAAAAAAAACTCATGAAATTATTACTACTGATTCTTTCACTTTGGAACACCACATCCTCTCAAATATTCACAAGGTTTGCTTTAATTTGTGTTTAGTTTCAGGCAGCTTGTGTTCTTTATTTTCCTGGGAATGGCCAAAAGTGCAGCATTGTAAATAGGAGATAAATGGTGTCTCAAATCTCCTCCCCTGTTGAGGGATGATTTTTCAACTTTAACATGGATAGCTTCTTTAACTCCTCATTCAAACCACTTGTCTTCTCTGTCCAAAATTCTGACGTTACTGTCTTCAAAGGAGTGAGCCTTCTCCTTTAGATGTAAATAGACAGCTAGACCTGAGGAGGTTGTCCTTCTGTGCTGGGCCATTTTTTGCCTAGTGGTTCTTTGGTTTCACCAATGTAAAGGTCTTTGCAATCTTCACTGCATTGGACTGCATATACCAGGTTGCTTTTATGAGAGTGTGGTAGCCTGTCCTTGGGATGCACCAAGGACCTGTGATCGGTCAAAGGCTCCGTCTTTGTGTAGTTTTTGTAAACATTATATAACTTTTTCTTATACCCACTGGATGGGTCTCATCTGAGCATTTCATATGTGTTGGTATCGTTGAGTAGTGTGGAAACCTTAGAATGGTAGTCGCATGTAATTAGAATAACCGTGCATCTCCCTTTGTCAGCTGGAAGAATTGTGATGTTGTTGTCTTTGCTTAAGGATATCACAGCTTTTCTTTCCTGACTGGGGACAGCCAACACTTTAAGCCTGAGCTGTTCACCTTCAGTCTTGTTTAGATTGTTTTTCCTTATAGCTGACTCAGTTGCTGTGATGAGTTGAACTATCAGAACATTTGATTTTTTTCATGTGCATTCAACTCCATCCAACACTCACACTCAAAGACAAGCTCAGGGAGATGGGGAGTGGATTCCTCCCTTGTTTCCTGGATCATGGATTACCTGACAGAAAGGTCACAGTTTGTCAGGTTGTCAGGTAAACTGTGTTTCTGGGACAGTAATGAGCAGCACAGGGGCTCCACAGAGGACTGTACTGGCTCCATTCCTGTTCACATTGTAAACCTCGGACTTCAAATACAATTCAGAAAAAATGGAAAGGAGTCTGAATACAGGGGTCTAATAACAGCCTTCAGCAACTGGAGTCGAAAAACTGCCTTCAATTGAACACTTCAAAAACAAAATCATGGATTTCCACAGGTCTAAGCCCCCTCTGGAGCCAATGATAATCTGTGTGGGGGACCTTGAAATTGTGCATGCCTACAAATATCTGTCTATACCCTAACACTGACTCTCTCGTGTGTGTGTGCGTGTGTGTGTGTGTGTGTGTGTGTGTGTGCGTGTGTGTGTGTGTGTGTGCGCGTGTGTGTGTGCGCATGTGTGTGTGCGCGTGTGTGTGCGCGTGTGTGTGTGCGCGCTCGTGTGTGTGCGCTCGTGTGTGTGTGTGTGTGTGTTCGTGTTCGTTCACTGGATAGTTTTTTTGTTTTTTGAGGTTTGGTTTGTTTTTATAATTGGAGGAGCTATGGACAATTTTAAATTCCCTTTCAAACTGATATTACTGTATTAATAGGATTAATACAGTAATATCAGTCAATCAATTTAGCTACAACACTATCAAATAGACATCTATAAGTTATTAATAAGGTATTTTTGACTGGTTATTACATTATTAGGTGGGTTTAAAAAAAAAATTAAATGTAATAACTGGAGCGGATAATGTGATAATATACAATCACTTTAAGTTTTATTTATTGGCTATAAAGAGTCACACTTCCACGACACTTACCCTTGCCTCTTTCAAATAGCTGCTCAAAACCTGACCACATACATACAAACACCTACTCTCTCTATAGGAATTGTAACCATATATTTGTTTGTGTCATGTAAGCTTGTCTGGTGCAACTTTACAGTTTTTCAGTAAAACTGAATCCAACTCCATAAAAACCCATAGTAAACTGCATGTGTTTTTGACAAAAACTGCAGTGGATCAGCATAAAATTAGCATGCCTGTAAAGGGAAAATGTTGTTGAACCGTCTTTTAACAGTGGACTCTCCTAATTCTTTGTGTTTCCCTCTGTCAATGCAGGATCTCCATCGGTTCACTCATGTGCCAACAGGTAAATATCTGCACATACTTAATCACATGTAAGGAAGATTGGGAAGCCTTCAGTTCACCTAAATTTTTCCAAAATTCTACTGTAGCCTGTACACACAAAGAAAAATATCGTCCTTTGATAGTGTCACATTACTGCTGGTGTGGTTCAGAGTATATATGGTTTGGTTTGTACAGTTAGAGGATAAAGACAGTGATGTCAGAAACGAATAATAATAATAATAATAATAATAATAATAATAATAATAATAATAATAATAATAATAATAATAATAATAATAATAATAATAATAATAATAATAATAATAATAATAATAATAATAATTGTTGTTGTTAATATTCATATTAGGTGAGGTGAATAAGGTGAGTGTGAGAGGCCAAACAGAGGTTGAGCCTAAATGATATTTATGGCTTGATGGATGCAAACCTGTGGAATACCGCCAGCATCACATCACATTGCTGTAAAAACAGACCCTACCTGACATGAATAGAGTTAGAGTATGGTTTGGCCCTCTATCTAGTGCACTTTCACCCAACCTCAATGTAGAGTTAAGTGCTGTGTTTCACAGGATTTTGACAGAACCTGCAGCTCAAGCAGGATTTTCCTGTGGAGTTGCTCTTTAAAGTTGGCACAGATATATTGGTTTCAGATGATAGATTACAAGGCATTGCAGTACAAAAATTTAAAATACATGTTAATATATGGACATTTAGTAGCATAGTAGTTTAGTATAATTTACTAGGGGTGTTATGATTTCTATTCAAAATCGATCGAAATGAGTATTCAGTTTTGACCTTCGAAATCAAAAGCAGGATCAGTAATTCTCTCTTTCTCTCCACCCCTGCCTTGTGTGCGTCTAAAAAGGGGAAAAGATCATTTTAAAGACAACACAATGTAATTTACTGGTAATCTGCAGCTGCATTACTTTTCGAGATAACATTGCCATTGCCGTAGTCGGGGATGATGGAGGAACAACTGGAAAACCCTCCTGCTTCCCCGAAGTCACTGGTGTGGCAACATTTTGCCCTCCCCATGACTACAGTTTGTTGGTAATGCAACACACTTGCGTAAAGTTGGAAAAATATTGACAGATTGATCAAGAACTCATAAGTGAAACGTTGTTCAAACACAAATCTTTCGTATGGTAGTAAGGTAGGCTGTGAGCTACAACCTAATATTCACCGAAACAAACCATCCTCCAAGCTGGACTAATAAAATTGGTCTCTACAGTGCACAGGGACCATCTAAAAAGTGCAACATGACTTAAACTGAATTTCCTTACCTGCAAAAAGCGTGCTCCTCACCTACTTTTTGCATGTAAGGATGTAAGTCTAGTGGCTCTTTTCATTTTTGTGTTTAACAGTTGTTCCCAATTGACTGGTGAAAAAGTGAGTACGTTTTAAGTGAATTATTTAAATTTGATGATGTGGTTTTAGTGTGGTACATATAATAAATAAATACCGTATTTTCCTCACTATAGGGCGCACTAGATTATATGGCGCACTGTCAATGAATGGTCTATTTTCAAACTTTTTTCATATATAAAGCGCACAAGGCTATAAGGCGACTGACTTATCTGACTGTTTTGTTTCGCTTAATGCAAAACAAAACAGTCAGATAAGTCAATCAGTCAAACTTTATTAAAAGCGTTCACAATAACTCTCAACATTGTTCAAACATTAATGAGCTTATTCACAACAACTTCCAACCTTGTTCAGTTGTAACATGTAAAAACAGTCTGATATGGCTAAATCAAACATTAGCCAGTGTTTTCCATATAATAGTACAGGCCAAAAATATCTTTTAAATGTCAGAAATAACGCCAAATATTCATTCATTCTTAAATCAGTGGTGTTTGGGAACTGCAGAGTAGCGCTGTCTTGAAACTTGTTTCTCTGTCGTTGCCATGGAAACTGCAGGTGGCTAACTCCAGTGAGCCAGTGAGTGGTTAAGCGAGAGAGAGAACATCTGAAATAAGGTGAAAGCTAGCAGAGCAGAGGAAAAGGTTAGCAGCAGAAATAACTTTTCTGGCAGTAAATGTACAGATTACAGTGTGTCAGTTAATAAACGCTGCAGCTTGTCACACTGAGAAGTCACATCTGTTTTCCCAACTGCTGGAAAAGTGAAGGGGTTAACTCCAAAGTTAGCAACAATGGGATAGCCTAGCTTAGCAACACTAAGCAGATAAATAGAAAACGGAGAAATGTGTAGCTGCCTGCTAATCCCGTTTTACTAAAACATTTTGACAGAGGGCCATGTACAACACAAAATCGCTTCGAGGTCAGTAAGCACAACCAGAATTAATACAGATTATAAGGTGCATTGTCATTTTTTTTGAGAAAATTAAAGGCTTTTAAGTGCGCCTTTTATAGTCCAGAAAATATAGTAAATAAAATTTAAAAAATGACTGTTATTATCACACTTGATACCATGTAGCCTCTTTTTAAAGAGGAATTTGAAAATGTAAATGGCAAAAACTGTTTTGCTTTACAAAACAAGACTCAACAACGGCACAGCTGTCAGTGCTGGGAAAAAGTTTAAATTGAATCATGACTTAAAATTGAAAGTCAAATCGAGTCATTGATTTAGATAGTTGTTCTATAATTTATTAAATAAGTATATAATATAGCTATATGTTATACTATATGTTAAAATTTTATATTTGAAGCCTATAGTAGTTACTGTGTCATAGTTGTTACTGATGACAAAAACAAATGTCTCATTGTTATCTCTTCTTCAAACACTAAATCACATCAGATAGTTGGGATGGCAAGAAAACCCAAGGAATTGGCTATTATTAAATGTTAATGTGTTTAATTCAAAAGTTCTATACACAGTGAATACCTTAACAGAATGTCAAGCACACAGGTGTGAGTAATGGTCATCTGTGTTCTCCTAACAGGCAAATGTCTGGACCGCTCTGACCTACTTCACAAAGTGTTCATATCAGACTGTGACACCAGTAAAACCACTCAGAGATGGGAGATGAACAACATAGTAGCTGTATGAAGACTGGACTACCCGCACAAAAAAAACACTGGGAGCTTAGAGAGGGACATGGTGACTGGATGAGGACATACACACCGATAAAAACCCACCAAGAAATACATCCATACTACAGGTTTACAGATATATCAAGCTGATACTGGCCTTGAAAGAATACATGTTGTAGGTATGTGTCAGTCAGTGTCAGTGCACCTCCAACATGATGGAGCCAAATGGTCAAATATAAAGATGTGTCGCTGTTAACCACTTCCACCCCCTATAACTATTGCCATTAGCCAAAATATGCCTTGTCACCATGAATTATATAGGCACATTAGATAGTCCAGAATGCCAGAAGCACTGGTTTGTATGGAGGCTGAAGCTACTCGTCCTCTGACCAAGCACTGAACTGGAATCATGTTAGTCTCTCTCTCTCTCTGTCTACCCCCCTCCCTCCCTTTCATGGTGGTTGTGTTTACATGATGTCTATCTGTTCTTTTGGACTCTCAGGTCTTTTCTAAACAAGTACATTGATTTCTGAAATTAATCATATCAACTCTTACTATTTAAAATTCACGCTCTTAGTAGACATTTTCAATCAACTTTTAGCCAAACTGATTAGCTCACTTACCAAAGAGTCCTTTTTTATTGGTGGAGGATTCAGTTGCATCATCAATATGTTTAACCAATTGGAGTGTTGCTACAGGCACTGGCTTTTGCTTGCAATCATGTTTAGATTGCTTTCAGGTTAGAATGATAAGTTGAAACAATGTCAAAAACAAAATTAGATGAGGAGTGAGCTATCAGGTTAGAACTTTTGAAATAGCTGGCTTGTGTCATGCTGATGTTCATGAGTGTTAAGTCCTGGCTTGTTTTCTGCATGTTAACAATCAATAAGGTACAATGCAAAATGCTTTTACAAGCTTTAGGCTACTGTTACCAGGTCAGTTAAAATACATCAAAAGGTGAGGAGGTGTCCTCATATACCATTCATGTTTAACTAAAGCTCCTCCAGGCACATACTGAACAGGCTTAAATGGACCCTGACATTTCTATATCGTTTTGTTTTTTCTTCACCTTTTCACTCCAAATGCTGCTCCTATTAAAGGGCCACCTCTAATGTGTTGCTAATTCAGTCATCTAGCAGACTGAATTTGGTTAATGAATACACAGAATTGAATCCACCACACTGTATACAAAAAGCCTTTCCAAGATGATGATAATAATAAAGAACAAACAAGATTTAAACAAATCAAGCAATGCTTGCCTTCTGCATTAAGCTTCATACATTGTTGGTTCCCTGAACCATCTCAAGGTCCATTCACATTGTACCATTTCTGAAACCAACTGTTGTCCAGCCCTCTTACAACATGCTGTTAAAAACACAGAGGTCTGAGTAAAAGTAATTCATACTGTCTTTATTTTGGTTGGTTTTACTGGCTTAAACTCATTTCCATCAACCTCTACACACACTGAGATGCTTTAGAGGGACTTAAACTTGCTAAGATAAGCACATCTTTGAGAAATTGGATCTGACTGACTGAGGTCTTATGAAATGCTTGTCTTACTCCTAATGAGTAATTCAGTATCTGACCAGTTGACTGTGATTTAGTTACTGCCTGACTGTCTGTCTGAGAAATGGGGGGGGGGGGGGCAAAACACAGGGTTGTTGTGGTGGGGAATTATACTGGTGAGAAATGCACAGCTTGTAATAGGGAAAATGGCAAGTGAAGAAAATGTGTTTTTTTGTTTGTTTGTTTTTGCAGGGGAATGGGGTTTTGGTGTATGGATGATCATGTATGCAATGTTTTGTACAATGTAAATATATTTCTTTCTAAAGATGATCATGATACATTTTGAGAAGGGCCTTGAATGATGTAAATATTTAACTTATAGCAGAGATTTAATTTTGGCTGAACTGTGGGTAACTGAGGAAATAAATGAGCAGATTTTTACAATGACCACTTTGTTCTTATTCAGATTTTAAGGAAATTGGAGAAATGAGCTTCTTCACTTTGTGACAAAGCAGAGTGGGATCACCTTCACATTAGATGCAGAAAACTTTTACCTAAGTCACAAAAATGTTATGTTGCTGACCTCTTGAGGCATGTAGCCATGCAGATAGTTCTGGTTTACATTGTCCAGGTTTTGTGATATTTGTTTCTGAAATTCCTACCTCTCAAATTTTGTTTGTGATGCAACAAATGTGCTGAAAAAGTCCCAACATAAACAGGTAACGGTTAGATCTGAGAACGTTACGGGGGGGGCAGCAAATATATACTGAAAAGTAACTATACACTAAATCGTACTTTACACTGTACACATCCTCCTCCAAAGGAATGTGATCCAGGTCAAGATGCTGAATCGACTCCTGGAAGCCTGTAAAATCATAATACCCCATACTCACATTAGTAGTAGGTGTAGTGTCCACAGTTACATGCACCTGGGCCACTTGGAGTACAGACCCTGTGGTCTTCTTCACTACCAGCTTGATTATTAAACCTTCATCGACGTGGAAGCACTCTGTTCCATCTTAATTAGTGCTTTATCATGTGTGGTCCACTGCCATCTACCTTGAGAAAAGGTTACTGGATATGCAACGTAACAGTCACTTACTTCACATCTGTCAATGGGACATTCAAACATAATCAAGTTCACAGTTCGTTTTTGTTGTAAGTGAAACTTTCTCAAAAATCTGTTGGTTCTTTCACATACTCATTCGTGAACTCATCCATCTAAAGCAAAGTAACTTTGTGTGGTGTCAGAGGGGCTTGTTCCTGTGGACATTGATCTCCCCATCAACATCTCATGAGGACTCAGTCCTGTAGTTGCGCTTGGTGCGCTTTGAATGGAATATAGCACAATAAGAAATGCATCAGTCCATTTCAGCCCTGTGGCCATTACAGTTTTGGTCAGTCTTTCTTTGGTAGTTGCAACTGCCACTTTAACCCCAAGATATCTGACAATCCCTGAGTGATTTTTGACACAAAAACTGGACCTCTGTCACTATCCCTTGTAGTACTCCATACCTAGGGATTACGTCTTTTAGCAGGCATTTTATAACTGTTCTTGCATCTTCTATTTTATTGCAAAACCCTCCATCCACTTTGAGAACCTATTGCTTAGCCTTGCGAAGCCTTGACAGTTCGGCCAATGAACAAAATCTCTGCATATTTACAAACGGACCTGATGGATGTTCCAAATGGTCGTGCTTCACTGTGCTGTTCCTCTTTCTGGTCTGTTGGCATATCCCACAACTGTCCCCAAGTGTTTGTGAGACTTCATCATCAACATTGTGAGCAAATAACATCATTCATTGTCACAACATCATGAGTGGCACTGAATGTATATTGCAAGTCAGTGTAGATAGTGGTGACCTTAATCAAGAATACAAGCTCTAGTAAGAGCATACAGCTCTGCTGCCTGAGCTGAAGTTCCTGGTGGCAGCGCTTTTGCTTGTAGTATTCCCCAATCATTCACTACTGCATAACCAGCCAGATGTGTGTTATCAGATTGTCTACTAGGTGAACCCTCACTGTATAGAATCATATCAGAAAGTAGGTATTGATGTCTGCAACAAGTCTGGTCTTGGGGATGTACACAAGTAAATAGTTGTAATGCAATCATGCTCATCATCTGTGTCAATCAATTTAAGAAGAGTAGCTGGATTGAATGGAGGTGAGTGCTTTAAAATTGTGTGGACTATGAAGAATGATTGTTTCGTAGCCTGAATGATGTGCAACTGTCATGTGTTTAGTAGCAGGTGTGTTCAAGACATGAAGTAGTGCATGTGGAACCTGCACAACACAGTCATGAGCCAGTACAATGAGAGAGGATTTCTCAATCATGATGGCAACAGTGGCTACTGTTCTTAAGCAACCTGTCATGCCAAGAACCACAGTCAAGAGTAGTATGCAACTAGAAGGTAATGAGACCCATGATTTTGCACGAGAATGCCTGTAGCAAAGCCATCTCGTTCATGTACATGCAAATGGAATGGCTGATGATAGTCCGGCAACCCCAATGCTGGAGCCATGGTGAGAGCATGTTTCAGATCTTGCAAAGCTTTGTGCATGTCCTCAGTCCACTGCACCATGGAAGGAGCTGACCACAGTGTGGCAGCTTTTTCTGGTGAAAAAAAGTTACTGTCCATCTTTCAAAACATGACCCAAGTATGTCACCTCAGACCAACAATATTGTAACTTGGCCAGTGATGCTCTGTGGCCACACTCAGCTAGTCTCTGCAGGAGCAAGGTTGAGTCCGTTCGACAAGAAGACACCTGCATACTGCATAGAGTGGAGCCCTCTGGAAAGTGGAGGTCATCCAAGTCCTGCCTCATCGCTTGCGTAAACTGTACAACTCTCGACGAAACCCTGAGGCAAACACAGCCAAGTGTGTTGTCTTTGAATGTGGATGCAAACAGATAGTGGCTATGTGGATGCAATGGTATTGAGAAAAAACTGAACAAAATTTATGACTATGTAGTGTGTAGAGTTGGATGGTAATGAAGCTAAAACTGAATTGATGTGTGGCACAATTGGAGCTTTAGGTAGTACTACAATGCTATTAATAGAATGCAAATCTTGTACAAAACTCCATTCATCTAGGCGATTTGCTTTTGGAATGGGCAAAATGGGTGTGTTGCATGGGCTTGTGGTTTGAACCAACACACTTTGATCCAATAGAGATTGAATGACACCTTCAATACCAGCACTTGACTTGTGAGGCAAATTGTACTGTCTGATCATTGGTAGCTTAGCATCAGACTTGAGTGTGACTTTAGTGTGTGATGTTTGAGAAGCATGTGCAGCTCATCTCAATGCCTGGCACTGCCATGCTTCCAAGTTGTTGTTGCTCACAGCCAGGAGCGACTGCTACAGTGATGTGTGGAAAAATTTAATCTTTATCATTAAGCAATTTACGCTGTGAGTCAGATAGCCAGATTGGAATGTACATATCTATGGACCAACAAACAAACATTGTTCACACTCCAACCCTTCTTGTATATTCAGAACACATTAGCCAATTATCCTGAAGGGTTAAATGCTGTTGTACAATGACAATGCAGGAGATGCCTCAGAGCAGACATCAATATTGCACATGCAAGTTTGTTTGTTTGTTTGTTTTTTTTTAGCAACTTTTGACTGCTGGACACTGTGAAACTGGAGACTATGTTAAAATTTGGTAATGTCCAACAATACAAACTATAAACAGTGGATTGCAAAAACAATGTTTGAGCAGCCTTCTCATAACACTATGTGAAGTATGAGGCCATCTCTGTGTCATTTTTGGTCTGACTGCAGGCTCTGTGTCATCACTAAGGTCTGTGTCAAACTCCTCCTTGAGTCTGAGTCCTTCGATCTGAATTTCAACCTCACTGTCCCCTGTGGTGTCCTGTGTGTCTGTCTCTCTTTCTTCAGCTATGACAGCTAACTGCCTTTCCTTCCTCTCTTTTTGTTTCTCTCGGTGGCTAATAAGAGAAACTCTTCGTCTGTCTTTGTCTTCTGTTATGTACTAGATTGTAGAGGTGCACAAAAAATCGATTCACATGAGAATCACGATTCTATCTCTGTTGATTCAGAATCAATTCAAAAATTCCAAGAGTTGATCACATTTTTCAATTTAGCCATGACGCTGTTTTCCATATTTCCTGACGTGAGTTAGCTTGCTAAATCCCATAGATGGCGCAATGACGCCGTGCCGGTTTCACGGACCCAAATCTGGGGTCAAGAAGGAAGTGAAGTGTGTGTCATGGAGACGGAGATCGCAGGAAGTGGAGTACTTAACGGAAAAACATATCCAACCTGGTCCGTTGGCTATGAAAGTGATCATTTGGACATTATTTGGATTTTATTATCTCAAAGGGAAGAAGGAGCTTGACAAGACTATTGCCATTTTTCAGACATGGAATTGAAAAAATCCATTCATATGATGCAATTCAAAAAAGCTCCTTCTAGCTTCATTATTTACATCAAATATCCTGAGTTATATTGTTATTTGTTAAATTTCACCTGTAAATGGCAATACAAGTTTACAGTTACACTGCAAGTATTACTGAAAGCCTGTTGTGCATTAATTGAATTTATCTGTGGTAATTACATTTGTGCACAAACATTAATGAATGTTTTACCCCTGAAACAGTAATTGTGTTTACCTTATCCTTTATACATTTGTAGTCACTAACTGGGATATAACAACCAGAGGTTATGAACATCATTATCTCTGGAGATATGAAGGCTACACAAAGGGACTGTCAAACGTTTTAAAAATGTATTAATGTTCCATGGAAATAAATTAAACTTCCTGTCCAAACTAGTTTTGTTTAAATAAAAAAAAATACACATTTCAAATCTATTGCCTAGGTATAGATAGCCTATATTATAATACCAAAATTACTCCCAAGCCTCTTTGATTGCATTTCTTTTCTTTGTAAACATCTTCTCCTTTTGCATTCTTATGTTTATAAGCTGCTTGTTTTTAGCAACAGTCCCTGTAAATATATAACACGTTACAATCAAATAATCACCGTCTCCTGTTTTCTAGACAAGATAATGGTATATCTAAATACAATGTAACCTTTAAGTTTTTAACATCTGTGTGTACAAATATTTACAATTAAACTGTTCAAACTAGACAAAGATTAAACACAGACATTTAATCTTTGTCTAGTTAGTGACACGGGGTATTGCACGAGTCACTACGCTCCATAGCTATGCAATAGCAATGGAGCGTAGTGACTTGGGCAAAGCCCCCTTCTTATTATTCCTCTTCCGTACAAAATTTCGGCGCGTAACTTGTCCCGCAGCTTTGAGAAAATCCATGCGAATTATACATCAAAACGTGCGGCTCGTTCGGGAATGGTGTGCTATGACTTTTGGTGAAGAAACTGCGAGAAGTTTCCCATAGGAAATGAATGGGGAGGGGTCAAAAAATGTCCACATTTTAGGGCCAATTTCAAGCTTCAACTACTTCGCCATACTTTGAGCTACAGACTTCATTCAAACTTTAAAATGTTCACAAAGTTGTCAGCTATTAAACTTGTATTCAACTTTTTGAGTATATTTTATACTTTTTGATCTGTGACTTTTAAAGTTTCATGTGCAATTTTAGATAAATTTTGAGTTTAACATTAGTGTGTATTGCTGGAATGTTCAGTGCTAGAGTGCGTGATGTCATCGCTTAGAGTGGAAGAAGCTATTTAAATTTTTCTGAAAAATGTCTGGATAAATCGTCCTTTCAGCCACATATTTTGGTCTACACAAATATTTTTTTCCACAGTAGTAGGCACGCTTGTGCTCTGTCATTTAAATCACCAACTGTAGCTCAGACACAAACAGAATTTGAACTGTCAGCCCTTTTGTGAAGGGTTTACCGGCCAACTGTCCCATAGACTCCCATATTAATTAAGGAGGAGATTTCAGGAGGAGAGTTGAACCGACACCCTTTTTTCTCTCGCTCTCTTGTCAACATTTTTGAGTCTAGAGACTTGAAGATCACCAATATTGTGCAGAAAGATCTTGTGGTGGTCCTGGTCTGCTCAGATTTCTGATAGGATTTACGGTTCCTTCACAAAAATGCCTTTTTTTGACAGGCTCACGGAGCTAACATTTTTAGCTACTTTGGCAAATTTACACAGGAACACACACACGCACGCGTACGAGGACGCACACATGCACGGGTTGCCATGGGGAGCAGAGTAAATCTCCATGTATGTGTGTGGGGTTGCGTGTGGGCGTGCCTGCGGGCGTGCGTGTGAGCGTGTGTGTATGAAGCTATATGCAAGGAGCTAAGTGCGCTAGCTAATCTGCCTGAATCAGAGGGCGCTGCACCAACCACAAAGTCAACAGTCATCTGATTGAGGTAAATGAATATTTTTCTCTTCAACTTTGTTATCTTAGTAGCATTAGCCTACATTATTCTTGAATCTAGACATTATTCTCTCATATTTTTGGGAATAAATTATTAATATGTACAAAAAATATACAGTCGGTGCTGAGCAAGAACACTATACATATAGCTAAACTGTGACTCAGTGTGCTGTCAACGTCCATTAAAGTGCTGAGTTTACTTCTGTCACTTTCAGAGTGATGTGAAAAGTGTTTGAGGACATCATTAATATGATTTGTATCGCGATAGACCGTCTCTGTTGAAAAGTAAGGTCCGTTTTGTTTACGTTAACCGAAAATAGCCGCGCTATATAGCAGCCAGACTCCTTTGAAAAAAACACACATTTAAGATGGTAAGGTAACGGGAGGTGCTGCTGTAGCGCAGCTAGCTGCTTAGTCTGTGTGTGTGACTGGGTGAGTTTCAGCGGTTGAAGAAGTTATCAGATCCCTTCGTGAAGCAAAGTACCTCACATTAATGCCAAAAAAGAGACTGTGTGGTAGATCTGTGCTCTGCTAAGTAAATTTAGTTTCTGTCAAAGGAGTCTGGTGTATTTGAACGGCAGTGAGGCTCACTGGCCAAACAGGTAGATGATATCACAGATTAAAACTGACCTTCGTGCTGTAAATACTGTTACTAGTGTAGTAACGTAATGCTGTTGGTTGAAGAAGTATTCAGATTATTTTATTACAAATAAAAGTCCGCTATGAGAAAAAAAAACCTTCTTTTACTGTTCATATAAACACCCGACTTAAAATTACACACCCGGAGAACTACGTATATATTGCTTCATATCTATATTCTACTATCTATTGGACTATATACATACAGTCAAGCCTGAAATGATTCATACCCCTTGCGCGAATTTTGTCTTAAAGTTACTTTTATTCAAGCATATTATTTTGACTGGAAAATAAAAGCTGTGTGAGAAATATTTATTTCCACACGATGCCTTTTTTACATCCTCTTATTATCTTCTGATAGATGCCTGTGTCATTTCACATCCAGAAAAAACTTGCTGGTTGTATATATATGTAACCTTGGTGAGAGGTCACGTAGCAATGGTCCTTAAAATAATGATAAACAGTCAGTGTCTATGTATAAAAATAGTATTTTATTACAATTCTTCAGTCGTATAAAACAACGGGTTAACAGCACCCAGCAATCAGACATTCACCAATAAATCAATTAACACATCAAAAGAGGAGACAAGCTGAATATGCCACACCTTAGGCATCTAAAGTGCAATAGTGCTTCAAGGTTGACAGGATCAAAATGTTTAGTAAGTCAATCACATTCTCAAACAACTACTCTAGCTGTTCTGCCTATCGTGGACTGGCGCAGACTTATTGCACAATTATTCTGTAAACAAAAACACAAATGCATCTTTTAGACAGGCATATTCAGATATTGCATCCTTATTCAATATTACAAAGAAAAATAAAATACATAGACATTACATTAGTGAAGGCTCACCTCTTCGTGGTGTACTAACTAGCATTTAAGAAGGACCCCGACACCCAGCTTAGTCACCGGCCTCACACTGTCCAATAAAAAATTAATCACAACATTAAACCCAAAACAAATGCTACACAAAAGAAAATCAAAACATCAATAACCAGAAAATACCTGCTCCCCCTCCGGCTCGCGTATACCGCACGCCGCAATAGTTCATGAGCCTGCCCGGCTGATAGCAGCGCTCCTGAGAGAACATAGTATTGCACCTTATCATATAACTGGACCTTATACATCAAATAAATTAAACATCACTCAATTACTTTACAAGAGAATTACTCACACCGCCGACTCAACACCTGGCATCCTGGCAGACCGCATAGAGGAAATACCTGCCGCTTCCGCCTAGAGTTGCAGGTATTCATATCCCACCTGCAACAACGAGCCCGGGAATAATATTCCACCTGGTCACACATATATATAGACAAGTAATATGTAGACAAGTAAGGAGCATTTCTAAATGTATCCATGAGGATGAGTTTAATTTGAGTTAATTCATGCTACCATAATGTTGTCTGTCTTACTGATTTCTTTGTTTTTGTGTATTTTCAGAGAACATGCAAGACGATCACCTTGCAGCCAAATTTCCCTCCGTCTGTCTCTGTCTGTCCCATAAGAGACATCCCACTTCTGCTGCTCCTCCTAAAGTTTCTTTCATTTTGTCCATGTAAAAGGTTTTTATGGGGCAGTTTCTCTAATCACATTTGAGAGTGAAAGGGCAGATTGTCATATAAATAAACACATGAAAAACAACTGTTGGTCTAAGGTGTGTTCTGTTTCAATATTTGAAATGTATTAAGAAATGTATTCATAATGTACAGATGTGCTCCTGATGATGTAGAAAACCCATAAATTATATTTATTATGTACATGTTGTGACTCCACATCATGACTTATAAGTCAATGTAATATATAGTATTATTAGAATTATATAAATGTTTATATATATTTTCATATTTCAAACACACTAAGTGTAATTATTGATCAGCACTAATAATTAACGGCCATACCACTGAAATCATAACAGAGCGTCAATGACACAAATACCATCAGCTCCTCCCTGATAAGTGTTCCCCATCAGCTGCTGGGGCTCCCTCACACATGACCCACCGGCACCGGCCCGTGTCACTCTCAAAATTTCTGCTGCAGGAATTTTCTAGTTTGAACAGTATAATTGTAAATATTTGTATAGGTTGTCACTGCCGCTCAGCCTTGCAGCCAATTTTTTTTCCAGTAGCCACTCGCGGTATTGCAGTGAAAAATCCCTCTGCGGCACAAAAAAGATTTTCCCCATAGACCGCCATTGTAAAACAGCCGCCTGTAAAACTGTTGACAGGACACCTCGAACTGCAAACAACATCAGTTATGACTCTTGATATTATGAACTTTTGATACATGGAGGTCTTATGTTTGTAAAACTTTCCTCAAGCTGAGAAAAGCGATTTTAAAAATCTGTGGCGTCATCACAATATAAAGTCTATGGGCCGAGCAGGAGCTCATAGGCAGGGCCAGCGGGAGAATCGTTACTGTGCATATTCAGTGGGCCACACAACGCAGAAGCAAACCTGGAAGCCAGAATTTTTTTTGGCATATGTGCCAGGCAAGCAATTTCAATAGGACTGAATGGGCGCCATTTTTGTCTGGTATCCAGCTCTTATAATACATCCATGGTCAGCATCGATACAAGTACGCTGTTGGAGGGTTTTAACCCACTTCCACTCTGCACTAGTTAGTTTAGGCTGGCACTTAATATGGTGGACCATCCACATGAACGCGCAAACAGAGTGGAAGTAGGTAGGGAGAGGGTATAGGAGCTAGTCTGGAAAAAGGCCCGTTTGTTATTTTTGGCCCTTTTTACACCTGGCATTAACATGTGTCTCAATTTGTGTCCTGAGTGATCACTTGTGATTGGATCTCACTTCCCCGCTTTATACGCAAATAAACATGTACTACATCATTTCCGTTTGCAAAAACCAAATTCGTTGTATTAACCGGCAGGAGGACCGGGGGTCTGTGTGCCCTCCATCCAAAGTTGTGTTCAACTTATTTGATAACAAGTAAACAAATACACAATGTATTGTGTGCCCGCTCAGAAAAATCAAATGTCTGTCCTATTTATTTGCTGTAGCCGCATTGGGATATATACACATACATAGAGTTATCCTGACCCCTGCAGCTGTCCATTGGGAGACGCTGTGCGTATTTACGCATTAGATACAGTAGCATAAGTTGGTTATTTAAATCTCCAACATGCCAACAGGATCGGTCATGATCTAATGTTAGTTAGCCTAATGTTGTCTTTTTCTACATATCGAAAAGGTCAGCTGTTACACACACAGTTCTATTAATACAATGAAACTGGAGTAAGCAGCCATCTGATAAATCCTCACCTCCATTATGTCAGGCAGCGCAGAAAAACTGTAGTTAGCAACTTGACAGGACAGAGGAAAGTATGTTTAGTTTCTGAAATACTTTTAGTCAGACAAGCGAAAAATTAATGGTTTGATTTCCATTCAAATTGTCGATTCAATGGAAATGCGAAACAGGGAAAAATGGGAGGTGGGTTACATGAAAACATGGAAAAACAAACTAACGTATTTGTTTATCCTGTTCTCAAACAAGTTGATGCCTAGTCTACCGAAAATAGAGGAGTCCGTGAGTAGGCGGTCCTTCAGTGTAGCCCAGGACTCATTGTGTTTATACTGCTAAATGAACACGGTCACATGCGGCCCAGACCACCTCTGAACGTGGTCTGAACGATCGGATCTCAATCCGTCCTCAATGCGTCTTGGGTGCGTTTACACCTGTATTTAGAACTGTCCACTTGTGATCGAATCACCTGAGATGCATTGTAATAGGCCTACCAGGTGAACCAGGTGGCCTTAATGTGAACATCTGCATTGCACATGTGTATAGTCCAGTTGGGGCAGAAAAGACGAGGGGTCTATCCATTAGAGTTTATTAAGGATCTTTAATAAGTTTGTTGGCTTTTGTAAGGTTTTATTTAATGTTGTCTATCAAAGTAATGTATCAAAGAGTCTAGCAAGGGTAGTTATACAGATATGAGATATATACATTTCTATTTTCCTGAAATTGCAGAGTAGCCAAATCTCTCAGTAGACTCAGACTGTAATGGCCAAACTGAATGGATGTTTTAAATCGTATTAGATGAGTAATGAATGTTTGTTCCTAACTTATTAAGATGTATAAGCAACTACATTTACATGCAAAAAATATTCTGTTTTTTGCCCTTATTCCAAAAATGGTAATCTGCCTACTAAGCTGTTTACATGGCTAATGAATATGAATACTCCACTAATATTCCCGTTTACATACAGAATGTTTCCAGGGTTTCCCACTACTTCAGTGGGAACAGGAATCAGAAGATCTCTGCATGCAGTGAAGTAAACCAGTGAGGTGAAAAATATTAGCAAGCTGCTGCCTGATATTTATAAGTAATATAGATATGACTGATATTATAAATTTATAGTTACAGGCATATCCAGTACTTTGGATGCTCCATAATGTTTACTACACCGCTTAGTGTTTTTGGTGCATCACACTGAGTCGTCACCATCATTCCATGACTGCATGTCAGGATAATAACCATTCCCCTCATCCCCTGTCGTGAAGACAGCACATTCTGCTTCTGCAGCCTGCCCTTAACAGTTTGAGCCCTCTCATTCTTTGCCTATGTCTTAGAGTTGCACGATTCAGGAAATGTCACATATCAATTCAATTTGAATCAATTTTTGTGGTGGCAATTCGATTCACAACCGATTCGCGATTCAAAACGATTTGCGATTCACGATTCAAAATCAATTCAATACATTCATAGATTTGATTCTAGATTGATGTTTTGAGTTTCTCTTTCCAATTGACTGCAAAAGACACTTTTATAGGTCTCAAAGAAAAAAAAGACAAAGGGTCAGATGAACACTTAATACAAAAATAAAAATGATTGCAAACATTTTTCATGCAGATTACCATCTAATTGATATTTATATATTTAGGCCTACTACGTGGATATAAAGTAATGAAATGGACAGCTTCGCTATTTACTGAATTTTATTGACTATTATTATATTCAAAATACAGACCAGCTGTTTAGACGTTTGTTTCGCTGCTGCTGCATCTTGTTGACTCGTTTTTGGCAGTTTGTCATAAGATTCAAGGAGATTTTCAGAGAGCTTTTCACTGAGAGAAAATTAAATTATCATTCCCGTCTTCAGGTAACCAAACCTGCTGTGCGCTGTGTGTTAAAAAATAAAGGACATTACCAGGACGAGAGGAGGACATTTGATCATTTGATAACGTTAAAAGTAACGTTAGGCTTTGCTGACGGCTTCCTGACTCATTTCAAAAAGAGAAGAGAGAAGCAGTGGTCGAGCGAGCTAGAGAGTGAATGAAGAGAGAGAGCGCTAGTAACGTTAATGAGGAAGCTGGTGAATCAGATTGTCACGCCGTGGTGAGTTTTAGTTGGGTTTTTTTGTCCTGTCTTCATGTCTTGTCTTGTCATTTCCTGTTTTATTTTGAAAATTATCCCTCCTTGTCTCTGGTCACTTGCCCTTCCTCATGTGGCTGTGTAATTACCCCAAGTGTCTCCATCTGTTCCCCTCACCTGTTCCCCATTCCCTGTCAGTTCTGTCTGTGTATTTAATCCCTGGTTTTCAGTTCTGTCCTGGTTGGTTTATTTTTGCTTCTAGTCTTGTCATAGTCACCGTCATAGTCTTGCCTTGCCTTTGTTTTTTTTGGATGAAATAAAGGATTTTCTTATGTCACTACACCTCTGCGCCTGGGTCCTGCTTCCTCGCACATTCCTGACACAGATCAATTAAACGTTATTTTCTGACTGTTTAAAGCGGTTACAAATTAATAAGCCAACAACACAAACCTGCAGAGGTGCTCTGCAGCACCTTATGATGACAATAGTCAAGCTCCTTCTTCCCTTCAAGATAATAAAATCCAGAATATGTCCAAATGATCGATTTCATAGCGAACGGACCGGGTTGGATTTATTTTTCTGTCAAGTAGTCCAGTGCTTGTGATGTCTTCATGACACACGCTTCACTTTTTAGTTAGTAATTTAGGAAGTGATAGATAAATTATCAAATAGACTGAGATTAGTTGAAGTCAAGCGTCTCTTTAATTCAAAGAGAACACATGTTATAAATGGACTGTACTTGTATAGCGCTTTTCTACTCTTCTGACTACTCAAAGCGCTTTTTACATTACAATTCACATTCACCCATTCACACACATTCATACACTGAATGGGTACAGGGGCTACCCGGTAACCCCAAGGACACATCTACATGCGTACAGGAAGAGCCGCGCAATCTTCCGATTAGAGAGCGACCCGCTATACCTCCTGAGCCACAGCCGCCCGGAGAGTGCAAAGAGTCTCCGTGGAGAATTCTGAAGAAGGAAAGGAACTCGGTGGTATTTATCCTGATGACCTTGGGAGACATCTATGGTTGCTACATATTTCCACCAGACCTAGACAAAGTTTTACAGAGCTTCCACTTGATCTCTCTATATATGTAACTTTATCATGCTGTTACCCTCGAGGCCCTGCCGTCTAACATATACATACATATAATCATACACATTACAGAATACAAGGTATAAATTTTTCTATCAGCAAGCTAACTCATGTCAGAAAATATAGAAAACAGCATCATGGCTTCACTGAAAAATGTGAATCGATTCTTGGAATTTTTGAATCGATTCTGAATAGGCAGAGATAGAATCACGATTCTCGTGTTAATCGATTTTTTGCACACTCCTACTATGGGTACATCTCAAGTCTCTTATTTCATGTCTCCTCGCTCCTCGCCCGAACCGGAAGTTGTTCCTGACGCGCCATTTTGACAGGCGTCCCAAGTCTCTTGTTCTGCCCCGAGGAGCGAGGATCGAGGAGGGATCTCTGAGGAGCGATGAGCGAGGAGACCACATGAGAGCGGACTTTCCGGAAGTCTTTTACCGGATGACACGCCCCCTTATTGGATATCAGTTATTGTGATTGGACGCTCCAGTTGATCAAACTGATTTGATACATCACTGCAGTTTCATACCGAAGTGGAGACAGATAACAGATTAAATTTAAGTGTTCCACTCCCAAATTTCATGTATTACTTGGTTTCTTATTCATCACGTAGTTAAAAATCTGTTAATTGTCGGTCTGATCAACAAAAGAACCAAAAACAACTTCATTTATTAGAGAGATTTTTCCCTCTGGCTGACAGACTCTTCCTGACTTTAATTTGATCCATAATAACAGTTAAACACATCTATATTTTACGTCATTTATCGTTATTTCCATTCAGTCACGTGTGAGGCTAAAAATTCCTGAGTGTTGGGTTTGATATGAGTCACATCATTTCAACTTTCCCTGAAACATTTTGCCAAAAACATATTTGGCAGATCACACCCTTATTATATTCTGGGTTATTGAATTATTAATTCACTATCAGGATTATCAAAAGATACAGATGCAGATAATCAATAAATAGTATAAACGCATTCTGCGAGTAGAAATGTTTCCTGATCCTCTGAGTAGGACTCAGTATAAATGCAGAATGCAGGTTGTTATTCAGGTGTTTGTTAAACAGGTAACAGGCTGCAGAGAGGAAACAGCTGCTCTAGTGGTGATAACTGTGCACCATTATTAGTATTAACACAGTCCACAGTGCAGACACAAACTCAATCAAAAGTTTCTACAGATGTTAAAGCCGACTGTGATCAGCTGTCGCCGTCATCTGAAACGGACGTCGCTTCACATGACGCTTCGGAGGAAAGCATGTCTCATGTCTTTTAAAACAAATTTCCTCATTTCCTCTCTCCTCATTTGGTTTCCTTGCGTCTCTCCTCGCATCCACGGTGGGCGGAACTAAGACGCAAGGAAAAGACGCAAGTGAGGGAAACGTGGATGCAATTTAAGAGACTTGGGATGCACCCATAAGATGTGCTTTCCTCTGAAAAACCGGCATTCTGTATTTATACTGTGTCCTGCAAAAAAAAAAAAAGTTATATTATTATGTTATTATTTCGTTGCATAGTATGAATTAATGGCCTAATTAATTACATGTATGGAAATAGCTTGTGTCGTCCTTCCTAAACAGTCACAGATGTGACAAGCAGAAGTACCCACCTGTTAATAAACTGTCGTTAACCATTTCATATACAGATGTTACTCATTTCAATGCTACGGCCACAGTGAAAAGGGTGAAACAATTTATCCATGAGTACATGCAGTGCACAACATCAACCACCAGGTGGCGCATGTGAGTAGTTCAGATGCAGCGTCTGTCTGTTTTTCATCATGCATCAGCAAGCAGACGCTACGGAGGAACAGAGGGTTCATCCCAAGTCTCTTAAATTGCATCCACGTTTCCCTCACTTGCGTCTTAGTTACGCCCACTGATTACGCTGTCAGTCAGCTTTCAACAGCTGTAGAAACTGTTGATGGAGTTTGTGTTTTCACACATACGGATTGTGTTAATATTAATAAAAGTGCACTGCTAGATCAGCTGTTTCCTCTCTGAAGCCTGTTACCTGTTTAACAAACACCTAAATAACAGCCTGCATACTGCATTTATACTGAGTCCTGCGCAGATACACAGGGACCATTTCCACTCGCAGAATGCGTTCATACTTTTTATTGATTATTTGCATCTGTATCTTTTGATAATCCTGATAGTGAATTAATCATTCAATAACCCAGAATATAATAAGGGTGTCATCTGAACACTGGAAAATATGTATTTGGCTAAATGTTTCAGGGAAAGTTGAAATGATGTGACTCATACCAAACCGACACTCAGGAATTTTCAGCCTCACACGCGACTGAATGGAAATAACGATAAATTATGTAAAATATAGATGTGTTTTTGGTTCTTTTGTTGATCAGACCGACAATTAACAGATTTTTAACTATGTGATGAATCAGAAAACAAATAAAACATGAAACTTGAGAGTGAAACACTTAAATTTAATCTGTTATCTGTCTCCATTTCGGTATGAAACTGCAGTGATGTATCAGATCAGTTTGATCAACTGGAGCGCCCAATCACAACCCTAACCCTAACCCTTCTTCTCTCCTCTGTAAGGCAGAGTAGCAGCCATAGATACCTCCTTGTTAGCCAATGCAACAGCTGGCTTGTTGTAGCAGCCTGAAGGACTCTTTATACATCCATGGAAGGACTCTTAAGGACTGTTGTTAAGCTAACGGGAGAAATGATCTGGACTGTGCAGTGCAGCAGCAGCAGCAGGACGCTGCGGGGAGGCTGGAGAGAGAAGCAACTGGAGAAACAACCAGGAGAGTTAGCTTGTTTGTCTTGTTTCTAATGATAACAGGCTTTTTTTTTATTTAAGACAATGGGCAAAAGTTCCTTGCCGTTTCTGGCTGTAAGTGTGATACAGAATGGAAAACAAAGTTTTATTTGTCTCCTCCCTTTTTTTCGCTGATCCTAAAAATCAGTGATCCATTCACGGTATCACCCCTACTGTTAACATGTCAGCTTTGTATACTATATTTTGTATATTGTACATATAGATCAGAGTGTGTAAGTCATGTATTTGATACATGCATTAATACTTTCTGATGTGAACCCTCACTTTTAGATCTGTGAATGTTTTTAGTGCTCAGCACTTTTGTGTTCCAGTATCACATTATAAGCTTTGTGCTACATTGTATATTTCTGTATACTAGGAAAATAGTCAGGAAATGTGTAAATCATGCTATATGTTGTCTGATTTTGATGAGAACATAAATTTGTTGTCACAATAGAACAATACTATAAATTTGAATTTCACTTTGTTGGTAAAATGACACATGCTGAACCACTCCACAGCTAAAACGAGCACTTCTTTGTTTAGAAACAATATGTAAATAATAAATGTCTTTAATGAAGAAGCCTTTACACCACTCAAGGTTTTTTGTTTTTGAAAGCAAATTGTTTTATTGGCATATAAAATTGCCCCCCACCCGACGTGCGCTTTCCCCATGGTTGGACAAGTTATTTTTAGGAACACGACAACATTCAGAGCGCCTGAAGGAATTCATAACGCGGAAATGAAGCATTCGGGTTGCAGTTTCTATTTGTGGAACATATCATTAATTGGACTGGCGGTAGGTCGTCCACTTCTGCTTCGAGTAACGTTATGTTGATGTTATGCTCAACTTTTATTTTAAAGTGAAGCCCTGTTCAGGAGATGCAGCTATCATAAGTAGCAATCTAATGTTATAATGATGTGCGGCAAATAGTTGAACGAGAAAAAACACCAAAACTTCCGTTCACAGCCTTCCAACTCGTTCAGCCTTTTAAATCAATGTTAACTGTATACAAACCAGAGACAATTTGTAAAGGGGTCTGATATACATTAAAATATGATTTCATTTAAATGCTAAAGCTTCATTGAATGGAACAAATTAAAGGCAGGCGCTCCAATGGTTCACATAGAGAGAGAAAAATAACGGTAATTTGACGCAGTGACGCACCTTTTTTTTCTTTTCAAGACTTTCAAGACAATCCCTGCCCGTGGGCTCCATAGAGTTCCCCAACACAAGGCCATTTTAGAGATTTAGAAATTAGAAATTTGGTGGATTCATTACTCTCATTGTTGTTCTTGTTCTTGACATACATACATACATACACATACACATACATACATACAAACACACACACACACAAACACACACACACGCTCATATATATATCTGTGGGTAATTGGGTACACCTGGCGGTGGTCATTGGTCGTGGTCTCCTACATCTTCCTGCGCCTCTCCGTAGCTTCACTTCCGGTTCGGAAGTTTTGGAGTCCGTCAAGCAACACTGCTTTGCTCCGTGGGTTTGCCTGGCCGTGAGTGTCCTGGATGAATGCCAGTAGCTGTGCGGGTCTCTCTCTCCTAACATTCTGTGCCTGGGTTTGACGCACTTCAGGTGGGTTACCTCTCCTCCACTCCCTTAATCTTATCATTTAGCGTAGCAATGCTAACTGTGTTTATTATTGGGGAACCCTTGCTAACTGGCCGAGTCTGCCACTGGTGAAGACCGACGTCTCTCCCTGATGGTCTGCCGGCTGGTTGGCTGCTTCTCTTTCCCGCTGTCACTGTGCTTGCCGCTGTCTGCTGCATCGCTGGGGGCTTCCACGGTGATATATATAGGGTGGTGGTAGACCACCCCGCCAGTTACTTTAAACACCGGGACTGTGTGTGGGATTAGGACTTTTTAATCATCATTTATTGCGTGACTGTGTGGAGTTACTCTTTTGTGTGGTTTGAATTATGTTTGTTTAGTTTGAGTTACGTTTGATTAGTTCGAATTATGTTTTAGTTTAAGTTAATTTAGTTTGAGTCATTCTTTTGTTTAGTTTGAATTATTTTGTTTTGGTTTAGCCCTCTGGTTTCTTTTTGTTTTTGTATTTTTCTGGCTTTGATTTAATTCTATTATTTGTTTGGGGCTAAGGGATTTTGTTGTGTTATTTGCTTTAGTTTATTTAGTTTAAGTTCATTTATTGTGAGTTTCTTTTTTCTGTTGTATTTCTATATTACTTTATGGTAGCTCTGTTTTTATCCCGTTTCGGTGGCTGCAGGCTGATGGTGGCTTTTTGGTTTGTTTAATTGATCCCCATCCCTCACAAACACCTGTTCCACCTGTAAGCCTCAGTCCCTGATTTAGTTTTCCTTTTTGGTGAGAATATCATTTTAAAACATATCTGTATAATAAAGTGTACTATATTTTTACAAGTACTTGGAACTACGTTGTCTCTTGCCTTGAGTAAGCGAACCTGTGTCCTATTGATAATAACAAATAATTCTTTGGGTGAAATTCCCAAGGTGGCGTTGTCTGGCAATCTAACCGAATGTGTGATTATAATCTCGTATGACGGCTGCAGCGACAACCTGGCGTTGTCTGCAGGATTTACTCTAACTGCAGAGACGTGTGTTCCTTGTGCTTGCTGTGTTTTATTGTTTTTCATGCTGGTGCACTAAACGATGTCTGTCTTGTAGGTAAGTAACCCTAGTGCTGTAAGTATTGTTGCAGCTATGGTGGAAGAGGTACAGGAGCTTAGAGATTTAATTGTCCAATTAAAAGCTGATAATGAGCGGCTGAGACAGGAACAGGCTGGCCCCAGTTCTCTACTGCCTGCCTCTTCTGGGCCATCTATTGCCCCTTCTATTTCTAGTGTCCCTGTAGCAGAGAGATTAGTGTTTGTCCCTCGAGATAGGAAATGTCCAATCTTTTAGAGGTAGTACTGGCATAGGGTTGAGTGAGTGGATTTAGGAAGTACAGGCCTGCATGAGGGCCTGGCATTTGTCCCGAGCTGACCAGGCTTTTTTCTGTTTGATCACCTGGAGGGTGAGGCTAGAGAGGAGATAAAATATCGCTCTAGCACAGTGAGGGCGAACCCGGACAGCGTGCTTGCCATTTTGAAGGAGCTTTACGGGTGCGCAGATTCGTGTGTTGCTCTGCAGGCGGCTTTCTTCTCTAGGAAGCAGCAGGAGGGAGACTCTTCAGGAGTTCTCCCTCGCTTTAATGGGCCTCATGGAGAAAGTGAAGCAGTGTGCGCCCACTGACATGCCGAATGCTGATGCACTCCTGCGAGACCAATTTGTGGAGCATGTATCTGATAGTTCCTTGCGACATGAGCTAAAGCAGTCAGTGCGTAGGCAACCTAATAGCACCTTGCTTGACGTTAGGACAGAAGCAATCTGGTGGGAGCGTGAAGGCCTACCTGGCGGTGTGCGGGGGAAAACTAGCACCCACCGAACTGCAGAGCCACAGTTTGGGTGGGGCTGCTACTGGCTCACAAGTTGTTTCAGGTAGCTTAGATGTTTCTGAGCTAATTTCGGCTTCTCCATTTGGATGTGGACATGGGTGGCATAAAGATCCCTAGCTTAGTGGATACTGGTTCCATGGTATCCACTGTTTCTGAGAGCTTTTTTCCACCAGTATTTTGAGCCTTGGGGTCAGGAGCGTCTCCGATCATGTCACTGGTTGCAGCTTAGAGCTGTTAATGGTTTAGCAAACCCCTATATTGGTTACTTGGCGCTTGAAATACAACTTTGCAGCAAAGTGATGTTAGTCGTAAGAGACCCTCCGGGCGGTGTGCCTGGTGTGTTGGGGATGAATGTGATCCACAAGTGCTACCATGAGCTCTTTGGGCAACATGATGCAACGCTGTTTTCTCAGCCTTGTGTCTCTGAGGCACTGAGGCGTGTTGTGCAGGCACTGCAGCGGTGCAATCAGGCTATGACTGCACAACACCCCTGGGAGAGTAAAGGTCAGGGGTAAGAAAGCTTAGCAGATTCCTGATGGTGTCATGAAGATCGTGGCAGCCACTTGCTCTGAGCTGTTTTCAGGCTCCACAGTTTTGTTCGAGCCTCTGGACTCTGGCTTGCCTGCGGGGTTGCTTGCCTCTCCTGCCCTGGTCCAGGTTAGTGGTGGCACAGCTTATATACCAGTAGTGAATGTAGGGTCTGGATGTGGTGTTGTATCCCCGCACTGTGGTTGGCACGCTGGACAGTGTTGTCAGCCTCCCATCTGGAGTTGCTGAGGTACCAACTGGGGTAGCTACAATGTCCTCTCAGACAATTTCACCCACTGTACCATCGCAGCTAGAAGACATGGACCGGTCAGCCCTTTTGGCTGAGCAACAGGAGCAGGTAAAGTCTCTTGGGAGAGTATGCCAGTGTCTTTGCATCTCACGATGGAGACTTAGGTTGTACTGACCTTATCTCGCATGACATCCCCCTGGTTGATGTTCCTGTCAGGCAACGCTATAGGGAGAGTATGCCAGTGTCTTTGCGTCTCACGATCGAGACTTAGGTTGTACTGACCTGATCTTGCATGACGTCCCCCCTGGTTGATGATGTTCCTGTCAGGCAACGCTATAGGCGTATTCCACCCTCAGATTATGAGGTCGTGAAGGAGCACATTAACCAGTTGTTGTCGTCGCAAGTAATCCATGAGAGCAGCAGTCCCTATGCGTCCCCCATTGTACTGGTGAGGAAAAAGGATGGTAGTCTACACATGTGCGTGGACTACAGGCAACTTAATAGTAAAACCCGCAAGGATGCCTTTCCTCTACCACGCATCAAGGAGTCCCTCGACGCTCTGTCTGGTACTTGTTGGTTTTCCACCCTGGACCTGGCCTGTGGTTATAACCAGGTGCCAGTCACTGAGGCAGACTGGGCAAAGACAGCCTTTTGTACACCTTTTGGCTTGTTTGAGTGGAACAGGATGCCTTTTGGCCTTTGCAATGCCCCCAGTACCTTTCAGAGGTTGATGCAGCGTATCTTTGGTAATCAGCAGTGTCAGTCTCTCTTGCTGTACTTGGATGACATCGTGGTGTTCTCCTCCTCAGTAGAGCAACACCTGGAGTGACTTAAGGTGGTACTTGGGAGACTCCAGGCTGAGGGCCTTAAGGCCAAGCTCAGTAAGTGTTCCTTCATTCACAGGGAGGTAAATTACTTGGGTCAGGTGATTTCTGGTCAGGGTGTCTCTACTGACCCCAGTAAAATTGAAGTTGTAGCCAATTGGCCAACTCCCACCACAGTCTCAGAACTATGGTCATTTTTGGGGTTTGCCAGTTACTACCACTGTTTTTGTAGAGGGCTTTGCAAACCTGGCAGCCCCTCTGCATAGGGCAGTGGCTGAGTCTGGTCACATTCAGGCTGGTAAGAGGTCTGAGTGTGGGGTTATCAAATGTTGGACTGAGGAATGCCAACAGAGTTTCCAAGCTTTAGAAACCAAGCTCACCACAGCCCCTGTGTTGGCCTACTCTGACTTCTCCCTTCCATTTATTTTGGAGGTAGACGCGAGCCATGGTGGTCTAGGTGCTGTTAAGAGCAAGCAGGTAAGGTAAGACCAATAGCCTACACTAGTTGAGGTTTGAGGCCCACTGAGAGGAACATGCAGAACTATAGTTCCATGAAATTGGAGTTCTTGGCCCTTAAGTGGGCCATGACTGAGAAATTCAGGGAGTATTTGTTGGGTACTAAATGTGTTGTCTACACAGACAGCAACCCCTTAAGTCATTTGGCCTCAGCCAAGCTGGGTGCTACAGAGCAGCGGTGGGCAGCTCAGCTTTCAGCGTTTGACTTCGACATAAAGTACTGGTCAGGGAGGAGTAATCAAAATGCTGATGTGCTCTCTCGTCAGCATCCTCCTGGCCCTCAGATGTTGGAAGCTATGCTGCCTGGTACGGCTATGCCTCAGCCTCTGCAGCAGGCTTTTGGATTGAGGAAAGTCGATGCAGGTCAAGCTGCCATTGGCCTTACCCCAGCACACCTCCCCTGAGATTTGTGCCCTTCAACAGGCTGACCCAGTCATTCAAGAGCTACTGACATTTTGGAAGCAAAAACAGCGCCCCAGTCAGGAGGAGTGTGCTCAGCTTTCCCTGTCTGTACTGGCTCTGTTGTGGCAGTGGGACCGCCTGGTTGAGAAGCATGGAGTCCTGTACCGCTAGGTGTTCAGGTCAGATGGTGCTGAAGCCATATTACAACTGCTTTTGCCGGATGCACTTGTCAGTGAGGTGTTGACCAAGGTCCACCAGGAGCATGGGCACCAGGGAGTAGAGTGGACTTTGGCACTCCTCCGGTCTCAGTGCTACTGGCCTGGCATGTCCTCTGATGTGACCAAGTGGTGTAAACAGTGCGAAAGATGTCAGGTTGCCAAGGATGTTCATCCAACAGCTCACAGCTATATGGGACATCTTTTAGCATTACGGCCCAATGAAATCTTGGCCATTGATTACACCACCCTAGAGCCAGCCCAGAATGGTGTGGAAAATGTCTTGGTGTTGACGGATGTTTTCAGTAAATATACAATCGCTGTCCCAACTCGAGACCAGCGTGCCTCTACTGTGGCTAAGGTCCTGGTGTCAGAGTGGTTTTATAAGTTTGGAGTGCCTGCTCGCTTACACTCTGACCAAGGACGTAACTTTGAAAGTTCACTCATCCGGCAGCTTTGTTGCCTGTACGGTATTGTGAAAACGCGTACCACCCCGTACCATCCAGCTGGGAATGACTGCCCACATCTTGGAAGAGGGACTGGAACTCTTGTTTGCCTCAGGTATTGTATTGTTACAATACCACCCCCCATCAGGCTACTGGAGAGTCTGCCTTTTTCCTGGTGTTTGGCCAGGAACCCAGGTTGCCAAGAGACTTCCTTTGGGTCGAGTTGAGAGCCCTGTTAGTGGCACGGTGCATGAGTGGGTTCAGGAACACCAGGCTCTGTTGCAGGTGGTATTTGAGGGTGCAAGAGGGCACTTACAACTGGCAGCAGACCGAAGGAAATGCAACCATGACCAACATGTGAAGGATCGTGGTCTCAATACTTTTACTCTGTGCAATAACAATAAAGTTGAATCTAATCTAACCTAATATAATCAAATTTTATAGTAGCACATTATTTTGTTCTTGTGTTAATGCTATGTAGGTGTTTTTCCCTAAATCATCTCATAACTATTAATGCTTGTTCTGCTTGTTTAGGATAGGCGATCAGACATCAACCTCAGTGAGCGAGGATGAAGACAGTGTTGCACAGGTGAGCAGCTAAATGAAATTAGTGGTATTAATTTGTGGTAGACAGGCATTCAGCAGGAGGTAGAGAAGATGGAGGGGGAAGAGGGTGATTCATTGTAATTTTGCATGTCATGGAGACTGCGGTGCTCATGTCCCACGCTTAGAACACCCACACACCCACATCGCTGCTGTCAGTGCCATGGGTATTATTATTATTATTATTATTATTATTATTATTATTATTATTTGTATTATTACTACTACTACTACTACTGGCACTATAGAGCCAGTGGGCAATGCAAGGCCATGGAAGAACAATGTACATGAAATTTAGTGGGTTCATTGCTCTCAGTACTGGTGATATAATACATCTTTAAAAAAAAAAAAAAAAAAAAAATTCACCCAACAATTCCGAAAGGAAGTCAACCATTTTGAGTCAAATTTACATTTGCATCAAAGCCTTTGACAGGCATGGTATTTTAATGAACTCCTCCTAGAGATTTAACCCAAAAGACTTCACTTTTATGATGGTAAATCTGCCCCACATTCCTTATGTTTGAGAAGCATGTAGGCCTGAACATATCTTTATTTCAATATTGAGTCATAGTCATAGCGCCACCTATTGACAATGGGAAGTCATCATTATGTGACAAACATCATACAATTTATATGGTGTGGTCTATATACAGCAAGATGACATATTATTAGTGGTTGTTCTCTAGTGCCACATAATGGACACAGGAAGTGATAGTTATCTCCTAAATATTATGTCCAAAATTCATGAAAATGTATATCTGTGTCAGGTGCTCTCTGGTAAATGTGTTACGGTATTAATATTTCAATTATGTAGTATTGCCTATGAGCAATATGAAGTGAAGGAAAAATTACATATAGATCATCAAATGTATACATTCTTCTTCTTCTTCTTCTTCTTCTTCTTCTTCTTCTTCTTCTTCTTATTATTATTATTATTATTATTATTATTATTATTATTATTATTATTATTATTATTATTGTATGCCATTGAATCACAAAAATTATTGGCACACACTTCAGAAGGGGTGAAAATGGAAAAGTTCTGATATGATTGGGCTCAGGGGGGTATCCATATATTTCTCCGTTCTGTATTTCTCTGTTTAGCATCTTCAGGTTAGGCTAACTCGTTGCTGCTAACTTCGGAGCTAACCCCCTTCGCTTTTCCAGCAGTTGGGAAAAGAGTAGACTTGAGTTTTCTTGGTCTTGAGAAGCTGCAGCATTTATTAACTGACACAATGTTTATACTGTACATTAGGGCTGTGCGATATGACGATATATATCGTTTGATATAAAAATGTATATCATTTCATTTTATGCTATACCGTTTATATCGTGGTGTCACAAATCACACTCTTAACACCAATAGCTATCGTCATTTGACGACGCTTTGTAGACTAAAAGGAGTAAATAATCAAATACGAGTAAGTAGCTTTTATTTGTCGAGTACATAACAGGGCAGGAATCATACATTACCATGGCCATGGTGGATGTTCCGCTATGTAACCGTAATGCCCTTTAAAAATGTAACTACACACACGGCTAGTTTTGCACCTTGATTTGAACTGGCCGTTGTGCCCTTTGCGGATTTCCTAATTTAAAACTACATGTGGCGAAGTAAATAAACAGACTGAATATTACCCAGTGTCTCTGTCATCACGCTGGATGTCAACGGTTGTGGAAGATTTCTCCTGCAAATACGTGTGTAATGTACATATTAACAGCTAGCCCGCTAGCTTACATTTGCTACCAGCTAACATTATGTGATAAGCACACACTGAAAAAAGTGACTTTTTGGTGTAGTAAATTTTATAAGACTGTCATAATTTCTACCTAGTATTTTTAAGATTCAATCAGAACTAGAGTTTTTTTAGGTAAAATTAAACATTGTATTAACGTAATACATGAACTGTGGGGGAAGAGTAAGTTTTACTTTTGTTTTCCTCATAATATTTAAATGTTTAATATTTGTATGTACATAAACCTAGAAATACTGCATAAACTTTACTCTGAAAGTGTAGTTTTTTGAAAAGCATGCAGGACGCATGCGCAGTTGCGCAACAGCTCTGCCCATGAATGTTACAGGATCACAGCAAGGTGTAGCATGAAGGCCCACAACCACAGGTAAGTTATTACCGTTCTGTTTAAAATTTGTGATAATATATATGTCTGCATGTATTTTGATAGTTTGGCGCAAGATATGTTACTGTTAATGTTACAAGTGTGTATGTTACAAGTTAATTTAAAGTTAGCATAACGCCACATGAGTCCAGGCTGGTCTGTACCTAAGTGGGAGGGCTGCAGTTTTTCCCAATTAAAAGTAAAGTAAAGTAAAAGTTTCCCGTAGTAAAGTAAAGTTTGGATATGAAATAAAGCACTAAAGTAACAGTATAACGTTTATCAAGTGACGTCAACATAGTAGAACATGATTCTCTGTAAAAACAAGATTGAAAACTTGGCGGCGACACTTAATTAACGTTGCCTTAGTGAATTAATGCTGTGCATTGAGAATGAAGGGGAGATGCTGATGAATGTTTGAGAGAAACTCCCCACAATAGGCTTTTAAACATAGCTTTTAAAACACATGTTTATCGACAGAAGCGCCAGAGGTCTTTGAGAGCTCCAGCTTTTGAATACAAACAGACGTCACTGGCACTACTGCACGCTGCTTGGCATCACTCTCTGTTGATCAATGTTAATATACAAGTTACTATAGCAAACAGCAAAGCAGAAAATATATTCTTCCCTGATAATGAAGTCACTTTGAATGATTCATGAATTCTAGTATTTGTTTCTCAATAACTTTCTTTTTTTTGTTGTACGTTGTATGCAGGAGGACAGTCGGAGTGATGTCAGTAACTACATCCTCAAGATACTCGTCGTCCCTGGTGCTGATGAGGATCCAGTCGATGTCTCCATCCTTGTCGAAGGCCATGAGATTTTGCCAGGGTGCAACAGTACTGCGAAAGCTTGCTCACTGTGACAGTGACAGTGTCGACAGTGTTCCTAGTATTTTGCCACAATAGTGTATATTGAATGTAGTGTATACTGTGTAATACTGTCTGTTTGTTCAGTTTGTCAGTCATGCCAATGTTAAATTTATGGCTGCCCCATGAAAGACTGGGCAATTCAATCCACAATAGTAGTGGATTTACTTTGATGGTACTTGTTGTTTGAACTGTTTAACATGAAAAATAAACACGTTAATTGCATTGTAATTTAGTCTTGTGATATGTGATAAATATATATTAAATGCATAGAGTAAATTTATTTGGTAACATTTCTCAAAAGAAAACTGGCAATAATTACATAATTTTAGTGAGTAATGGAACATAATGCAAGCAAGTAAATTAAAATGTCAAGCACAAGAAAATAAAATCTACTAAATTACCCCATAACAGCAAATACTACAGATATATAAAATGTACTTAAAAATTTGGGGAAAATGATGTTCCTGTCTATGAAAAACAAGTAGATTTTACTTAATTTGTTTAAATAAATATAACTTAAAACTTGGATATAATTAAGTAAATGTTACTTAATATCGTCAGAACTGTTACGTTTTATGTTAAGTAAATTTTACTTAAATCTTTTGCGTGCAAATACTTACGATATATTTTTAAGTAAATCTTATGAGTTATTTTTTTCAGTGCAAGCAGCTAAACACTGTACAGTCTAAGAATTCATACACGTTGTGTTTAAAGTTCAGTCACAGGCTCTCGGAAGTGGTCAAACATTATTCTCTCTAGCAGTTAGTATTTATGAGACTTATGCCAGCTTATGTCCTTGGCAGAAAAACACATTACACAACCCTTCAACCACTGCTGCGGGTTAAAACGGACTCACGAAACAGTTTTAGTGCTGACTGACAACACACACGATAAACAGACTTCAAGACACTTGTTAACTTAGCAACATTAATGCTAAAAACAACCCGTAATGCTTCTCATCAGTTTCTCATCAGTGTGTTTAATGTTTAACATGTAAAAAGCATTTTAAGTCATTTTTGGGACTCCTGTGATCTCAGACTGAAATTTCAATAGTTGAACACATGTTAAAACTTATCACGTTACCCATTTATAGACTTAATCATTAAATATAACAATTAATATAATTGCTCAATTTTTTTTCAGACAGCATTTTGTGGAAAATTGAAACATTCAGTGTTCAGTTTTAATAAACTCAGAACTATTTTTCCAATACACTGACTTCTAATTGTGGATTGTACTCTTTTGTCCTCATACAATGTAATTATCATTTATTGCTATTGCACCATTGGTTTTGGCCTTAGTGTCCTATATTTTGGCTGTGATGCCCAAATAAATTTGTATTTATCAAAGGCCAAAGTGGCCTTGCCCTAAAAATGACTTCATTCCAGGCCTGATATAATTTAAAATGCAATAAGAAATAGGCCTTTCCGATGTGGTCATCTTATATAAAATATTTATTCATTGAATTTACAGCTGTTATGAAACATGAGTCAACAGCTAAGAAAATTCCAGAATTTGATGGCATGGTTTTAGAAGCTTTTGATTGACTAATTGACATCATGTGAGTTAATCATGTTGCGGGGGTGCTCTGCTGCAGGACAGACTGGTGCAGCTGGACTTCACAAATTAGTTGAAGAAGGACAACTATTTTGGTATACTGAAACAACTCAAGACATCAGCTAGAAAGTTTAAAGCTTGGTTGCAAATGGGTTTTCCAAATGGACAATGACCCCAAGCACATTTACAAAGTTGTGGGAAAATGGCTTAAGGACAACAAAGTCAATGTATTGGAGTTCAATAGAAAATTTGTGGACAGAACCGAAAAAATTGATTCAGTTACACCACTTCTGTCAGGAGGAATGGGACAAAATTCTAGCAATTTATTGTGAAACCTGAAATGTTTCACAGAAGTTAAACAGCTTAAGGCACTGCTACCAAATATTAAGTGTATGTAAACTTCTGACCCACTGGGAATGTGATGAAAGAAATAAAAGCTGAAATAAATCATTCTCCCTACTACTATTCTGACATTTCACATCTTAAAGTATAGTGTTCCCAACTGACCTAAGACTGGGAAGGTTTACTAGGAATAAATGTCAGGAATTGTGAAAAACTTTCAGTGTATTTGGCTAAAGTGTATGTAAAATTCTAACCTCAATGGTATATTTTATTTGATGATAATGGACTTTTGTATATGTGCAATGAATTTTCTGATTATTTATAACGTCCTATAACATATTGAGATTTTGCTGCTTTTTAAAGCTATTCCAGATGATCTGTCCCACTTATTTATTTTATTTAAAAGGGACAGTAGACCCCTCAAACATGAATGTCACCATTTGATGCACTATACTAGATTATATCTTAAAGCTAATTCACATCTGTCTCACCAGGGCAGGTCAGAGCATAGAAACAACACAAGAAAAAACATTACAAAGTAAAAACAACATACAAAGTTATACCAAAAAGAACACATAAGATACACAACACAAAATTACACTCAATAGCACATCATAAATATAGTATATAGTTAAGCACATAGTACACTTTTCATCCTGAGCTGATCAGCTTAATTGGACTGGAAACTATTCAGGGAAACTGAATTAAATGTTTAGCTTCTAGACAGATCTTTTAGACAAGTTATTTTCTGATTTTAGTTTAATTTCTATTTCAATTGCTGATTTGAAAACAAAAATGGGTTAGGGAATCGTAAAATAGTGGATTTAGCTTTTTTATTCACACAATAAAATAAAATAACCTGGACCAAGAGGCAGCAATGCACTTCCTGTGCCTAGTCTGCTGAAAAATAAAGGACCACAGTTGAGTTGGCAGTCATTCAGTGTGGCCTAGGAAACAGTGCATTCACACTGCAAAAAGAATGCGGCCATATGCAGTCCAGACCACCTCTGAATGTGGTCTGAGTGATCAGATCTCAATGTGTTTTGGTGGCATTCACACCTGTACTTAAAGCTGTCTGCTTCTGATCGGATCACCCAAGACTCAATTTAATGCCAGATGTGAACAGGGCCCATATGAAGCTCTTCCATGGCAGGCACAGAAAAGGGGCTTCTATCTATGTCTAATGACTTAGTCATGCTTGTTTATTTTGCTCATTAGCGATGAAAGTGTTAGCTAATACTGTTGTTGCTGGTCTAAAGTTATTGTGTATCATGAATATTGATCATATTAAGAGGCAGGTTACATTGGCTTATTTCTATTCAAATCTCAGTTTTTCTATATAGCTATACTATAATAGATCTGTCTGGAACTGCGCCATCTTGGTCCCCCCAGCAATGACATACCTGCTTCTAAAAGATTTAAATAATTCCTGCCATTTCCGGCTGGCTTTGCTCAAATTTTTACCTACCTTTGTCAGTATTTTACTAGCAAGTAAATACATTTGTTAAACTATTTTGACATGTCTCATGACCACAGTAGGGGTACTAATATTACTACTTCCACTAATAATTTTGATGTTATAATGATAATGTTATAATGATGTCTATTTCATCAACAACTTAACAGATCCAACTTCGTATTAACTGTAATGATTTTGTGTTTTGATTATTCTATTCAGTTCAATTCAATTCAATCCAATTCAATTTTATTTATATAGCGCCAAATCACAAAATAGTCATCTCAGGGCACTTTTACATGAAGCAGGTCTAACAAAGAACTCCGGGGAAGAAGTAAAGTTAGTAACAGGCATTGATTATGCACATATTATACAATTTTCTTCCACAAGGGACCTGTGGAGAACTTCATGTAGCTGTCAGTTATAGGCTCTATAACCCTATAAGTTTATTCTTACCTTCTGTTGCATTGAAAAATAATTTAATTTCACTTTCAGTTATTGAGTAGGCTAATTATTAATTACGAATATCGCCCAATATTTTTAAATCTTATTCTTGAAAGTAGCACCTTTAAACCTTTGTATGTTCAAGTTAAAGCAAAAATGTTCTGCTCGCCTCAATCATGATATTCTAAGCTTCACATAGGAAGGCTAAGCTTGTTGTATGTATAGTATGTATTTATGTATGTGTATTACTTGTACATTGCAACAGATAAAATGTATGATATGTAATAATGAAAATTATTAATGAATATAAAATATGTTCATTTTCTGAACAATTTGTTGCTTCCCAAATAACTGCCTGTCTGAATAGTCACTCCACACACAGTCCAACATGTTTAAGTGACTTTATACCTGCCCATTTCTCCTCTTCTCCTGCAGGAAGTGTGCTGCTCCAGGACGTTCCGGGTGTTGACTCTCTACAAGGATCGCTACACCACAGCAAGGCTTTCCAGCCCCGTGCCTCAGCTCCAGTGTGTTGGAGGCTCAGGTGGCTGCCAGGCCTTTGTCCCAGAGTGGTTCAGTGTCAGAACAAAGGCTGAGATGGACCTTTAGACAAGGGCACCTCCCTCCTCACATGTGCAGGTGAGGAGGGAGGTGCTAAAAGGCAGTTAGGACAGAGAGAGATAAGGGGGAAGGAATAAAATACAAGAAGCTTGGAAGGAGGTAAAGTTCATCACACACATACACATACATACAGTACTGTGTAGTAAAGGTTTTAGGCACCCTAGATGTTATCCCTAGATTCTTATACATTATGCAGTACCATCAGGGAGGTGTCTGATTGGTCCCAAATTTATTCATGATAATGACCTCAGGCATACAGCTAGAATCATAAAGAACTATTTTCAGGAACAAGAAGAATGATGAGTCCTGCAACAGATTGTATGATATTGCCCCCAAAGAACTCTGATTTCAACATCATGGCATGGAATCAATCTGGGATTACATGAAGAAGCACCTGAGATGGCCTAAAAAATAAATCCACAGAAGAACATTCTTGGTTCTTCTGGTTACAACAACCTACTTGCAAGATACCATGAAAAACTGTTGTACTGAGAACTGCTGCTGTTTTGGCAAAGCTGCTCACAGCAAATTTTGTTTTAAGTGTCTGCTGAACTTTTATTCTTTCTTAGCTCATTTTTAAGGTGTGACTGACTGCAAACTGAGTAGTACTCATAATAACTCACAGTGGTAGTGTAAGACAGATATGGACCACACGTATTGATTTGGCCACATTGAGGTGAGCTGTGAGGGCTACAGCCACCCTGCTGATGCCTACATACTGAACGGCTCCTGTGGGCTGGAATACATGCTGGAACTGACTGAAGAAGGCCAGAGGATGCAAGGGATCTGGCGGTAGATTAGAGGAAGAGGAGATATGAGATTTGAGACTTCATCTTTAGTATGTGCACATCAGGAAATCTTTGTAAACTCCTCCTCTTTTCTTGCTCACTGTTCCCCTTTCTCAGGTGTTGGAGCCTTTGCCTCCAAATTCTTCAGCAGTTTCTCTTCATGGGACTAACTGTTATAGAGAGCTCTGGGCCTCAGCTATCATGTGAATATAGTCATATATAGTCAACAATTGGGGACACTGTCAGATATGGGTAAAATATGGTTAAAATTAATTTTCACTCATAAAGGAATTAGATATTTAAAATCTGATTACACAAATGTCTTCATCGTCCCCTTAAACTCCCTAGTGTACTCTCAGTTTAGTATTTACAACTTCCTAATATATTAAAAACGCTAATATTTTTTTAAAACTACAATTCCCATGAGACATGCCATGCTTCTTGGTACAAATAAGCACCACAGTTGTAGTTCTTCTGGTTGTAGAGTAGGGTAGTAAGATAGGGTCGTGAAAAGATCTATCTGTTGAGTATATCAAACATTTAATACACCCGAACTAATAATCACACTGTATCTAAATGATCTATGTTTACAAAAACTTAAGATGTTGGTTTGTTTAAGATTTTTTAGTGAGTGTTTCTTAAACGGCATTTTTGGGATGGCAGTTCTTCTGTTGTGTATTTTAGACATGTGTATGTATGTGTGTGTGTGCGTGCGCGCGCGCGTATGTGTGTGCGTGCGTGCGTGCTTGCGCGCGCGCCAACAAAACCTCAGGTTTTCAAGAATGAAGATGTCATTTCAATGTAGACACACGTAGGGTCGCTAGTCTGTCTGGTTCATTGAGCCATCCACTGTCTGTCAAAAGAGCGACGAAGAAGACCAAGTAAAGCGGAAAAAAGGTGGAGTTCTAGGGGGCGGGGACGGGGGGTTCATTTTGTGGGACATTACTACGCATGACGTCCTGGGAATTCCCTTTGACACGTTTAGGATTTCTTTCTTTTTTCAGTCCCTTGTAATGAGATTAAACAACAATGGCCAGATAATTTGAGTTCGTCATGTCTTTCTTTGATTTTATTCCCCACAGCAATGACAGGCGGTTACTTAAAAAGCGGTCATAATGCGCAAATCATCAGATGTCAGTGGAGATACAAGATACACAGCAATTATAAATCAATCCATTAATTAAAATGAGTACCGTCACGTTGAAAAAGGACAAATCCAGGTTTGTTAAGAATAAATGCGTAAGCCTGTAACCAATATATGTATGTTAAAGTAGAGAAAGGTTGTTCGAATTAAAATAGCTAATAGCATTTTAGGAAAGCAAAAATATGTTGATTAGAAACGTATTTGTGATACGTTACAAACAAACGTAATCGCGGACAAAAAACGTTTTCTGAGAAACGTAATTGAGAATGCAAATTAGTTGTGTGGGAACGTAATTTTGAGGAGACAGGGTTGGCTAAGGACAGTAAGTCAGAGTAATGAGTTAGTTTGAAAGATAAACTGAGTCTGCTCGACACCCAGTTAATACAGTCTGTGAATATTTTTCATAGTGCTCCATAATTTCATTGTTTGCTGCTAATCTGTCATTTAGTAGCACATATACACACGGTGTAAAGTTAGCTTATAGTCCAACACAAGTAACGTTTTCCCCGTTTCAATGTTGGAGAACATGTAACGTTAATTGCTACCACAGCTTTAATTCTACATTTATCAGTCAGAAGTATTTTAGGACGTAGCATAATGTATTACAGGTTATGTGACTGTGTCACTATTTTCTTGATGTTGCTGCTGTTTCTGCAGCTATGAGAGAGCTCCTGCAGTATAGATGCATAGTGTTGCCTTTATCTTCATAATAGGTCAGGAATATTTCACCATGTGCCATTAATGGTTGCAAGTACAGAGGTTTTCATTACAACCAAAGACAACAGAAGTTGATTTCACTGAATAGCTACTTGTCTAGATAGCTAGATGATTTATAATAGTAAGTTCATTCATGTGCTTTTTTTTTTCTCAGGCACTATGGTTCGGCATTATTCACCATGTCTGTGACATTCACACCCGTCATATCAGAAGTATTGCAGACCAAGTCAGGAGAAGTCTGGGTAAGTGATAAACATCTGTTTTCCTATATAGCATATTAACTTACCTGTAAGTCCTACTCTTGGTTAAATAGCATTATTTTCACATGTACAACTGTATAAAATGTATGAAATAGTAAATGAACTCTATGTGTCCCTGCAGCTGCTGCTCTACACAGCTCCTGGAGCAGATGAAGAACAGCAGTGAATCATGGGTGTCGTTCCTGCTATGAGGGCATCTTCATCCAGAGCAGTAAACTGAATACCTTTGGTGTGGTTTTGGTCTGACCCTTGTCTGCTATTATATGTGTGTGACTGCTTTTAGTGTTCAAACAGACTAATGATTTGACAGCTTATTTTAAAAACAGAATAAATTGTAAAAATGTTTGTTTGAACAGTAAAAGATTGAAAAAGATGTCCAAAATGTTTCTGTCATATAAATAAAAGATATTTATATCATAAATGTTATTCTTAGTGTTGTTTTTTATATTTTTATTTCGTTGTTCAAACTAGTAAATTGCAGTTTACATAACCTGAAGTGATGAAAATGAATCCATAACATGTTCTACAATGCCCTGTTCTGAGGATCAGTGGTATTCAAACTTCACTACTGTTTCATGTTGCTTAATAATATATAAATAACAAAATATAAATCAATAGTGGAAGTGGTAATGACAATATACTGACACTGCAGGGAAGTACTGTACAGCACATCTGATTAATATCTTTTATTTGGTAAACTTGCACATTTAAATTGAACAAATGAACCCTGGCTGCTTCTGAAGCAGTTCACTGGTGAGCTGCCTGTGCTCCTCCAAGATCATCTCTTCAAGAAGTCTGAAAAAATAAAAACAGGAAAAACACAGATAAGGCTTAGTAAGTTATAAGTTTCATGATATGTTGGAAATATGGTGATGGTAGTGCAGAATATGGATTGTAGGCTGTCCAGTGTTCCCAAACAAGTCTACAACAACATGATTAAAAAAAAAAGAAAAAAAGTCAAAATAGTGCTGCTAATTAGTGAACTACATCTTATTTATATAATCATTCAGTAACGTTAGTGTTGCTGATGTTTTCAGTAGCCTCTTTTATACAGAGAACCCGCATTATAGCCGTAAAAAGGATCCGAGGGGAGGACATTTCTCTTTGTTTGATAACGTAAAAAGTGAAGTTAGACTTTATTCCTGACTCATAATAAAAAGACGAGAGAACAGCTGAGTGAGCTAGAGGCTGAGCTGTTAGTGAAGAAGCCGGTGAATTAGATCAATAAACGTTATTTTCTAATTGTTTTACAGCTGTTAGCTTCTAAAGCACAAACACACCCACACGCCTCCTAACCCTGCACCGCCTGATGTGGTCTAAATACGGACTAAACAGAACAGCGAGGCGGATTACAGGCGCAGTATTCCCGCTTTGAACGGGCTGTAATAGGGGCTACTGACTCACATTACACTGCTATAATACGTCAAACTATACAGACTACAGTAATGTAAAGCAGAAAGCTGCTGTGTAAATACCACTGTGTTGTATTGGTATTTTAAATATAATATCGTGTAGAACCTGTGGTAATTTAATAAAATAAAAGTCCCGGTGTTTGCTGTCATCCCTTGGCTGGCCCTGCCTGCAGCAGCACCGCTAAGAAGCACAGCTAGCTCGCCCTTTTCCTCTCTGTCTCTCTCTCTCTCTCTCTCTCTCTAATGTCCGGTACTTGACTCTGCAAACGGATTACACAATTTGCAACGCTATCCTGCCAGTGCTAACGTTATCTCGCTGTCAATAATGCCTAACATTAGAATAAAATAACCGTGTGTTTTGTTTAGCATTACGTAGCTAATGTTAGCTTGTAAAGCACTCATAATTGCTATCTTACTTGCGAGCTATATCCTATAGTATTATAGACTAAATAACTAAATACATCTTCACCGCTTCCCTTGACTTGTTAGAAATGCTCAGAGCAGTCCTGGACGATGAAGTCTTCAGCAAATAGCCTCTTGTCCGTGAAGGTCTTGAGAGGGGAGGGGGGAGCAGCTGAGTGCTTCAATCTAGAACCTCACCATTAGAGACCGCTAAATACCCCATATATATGTTTTCAATGTCAATCATAAGATTTTTTTCTTCATGTAAATGGTAAATGGACCATACTTGTATAGCACTTTTCTATTCTTCAGACTACTCAAAGCGCTTTCACACTATGAATCACACATTCATACGCTGAATGGGTACAAGGGCTTACCATGCAAGGTCCCAACCTGCCCATCAGAGGAAACTAAGCATTCACACTCATTCATGCACTGAAGGCACAGCCATCAGGAGCAATTTGGGGTTAAGTGTCTTGCCCAAGGACACATCGACATGCGGACAGGAAGAACCGGGAATCGAACCGATTAGAGGACGACCCGCTCTACCTCCTGAGCCACAGCCGCCGCATGTCTCTTTTTTCAATCAATTTTTTTACGATGTCATTTTTTTCAGTGTCACCAGTTTTCAGTTTCAACTTTTTCTTTTTCAGTTTCAACTTATTGTCACTGTTTTGACGTCACGATCGCGCCCCCGTGGGCCTCCTTGTTTAAATGAATCAGATAAAACTACACTTAAATGGGATGAAAGGAGAGGGAAGAATGCCTTAAAAAGATTCTGCTGGAAACTCGTTGGGGCCCAGGGGATTTACCAGATTGCAAACAGAGAATAGCTGCAGCAACCTCCTCCTTCGTTATAGGTTCCTCTAATTTCATTTTAGTGTCAGTGGGAAGTGTAGGGATACTGAGGCCATTTAAAAAATCATTCATTGATTTGAGAGTTAGCAAATTCAGAGGTATATAGTTTGGAATAGTAGGTCCTGAATCATGCATTGATCTTCACATGATCTGAAGTGATAGTCCCATCCCCCATTTGAATTCCTGTGATATGCCCTTTTGATCTAAGTCCTCTCAGTTGATTAGCTAGCAATTTCCCTGCTTTGTCACCATGGATGTAAAATAGACTTATTTCACAAAAGTTGAAGTTCTATTTGGTATGTTGAAGCCAGATTAAATTTAGTTTGAAGCTCCACTCGTTGTTATAGAGATCAGGATCTTTAACGAGAGTATTTATGATCTATTTCCTTAATTTGCTTGGTCAATTCTAAGCGTTCTTGCTGAGCCTTCCTCCTCATATTGGCAGTGAAAGAAATGATTTGCCCTCTGAGGTATGCCTTAAAAGCATCCTAGACTACTAAGGAGGACACATCAGGAGTGGCATTCGGCTGGAAGAAGAGAGATATGTGTTCCTTTATAGATTTCACAAATTCATCATTTGAAAGCAGGGTTGAATTAAAACGCCAGTGCTTTCTAATTTGAGGAAGGTTAGGTAGAGCCAGGGATAGTACAACAGGGGCGTGGTCTGATATCACTATTCCCTGATAAGTGCTGGAACGAGCATATGGTAATAATTGATAATCAATATAGAAATCATTCCTAGTGAAAGTGTGGTGGACATGTGAGAAGAAGGAGTACTCTTTTTCACTTGGATGAAGGAACCGCCACACACAAAGACTGAATGAGCGAGGCAGACGGTCCAGCACAGGATTTAGCCAACAGTTGAAATCACCGCCAAGAATAAGAGAGTATGAGCTCAGATCAGGGAGGGAAGGAAAAAAATGTTGGAAAACATTCACATCATCTACATTTGGAGCATACACGTGAGCAAGACCTATATTCATATCATATACTTTCCCTGTAACAATGAGGAAACAGCCATTAGTGTCTGATATAACATTGTGATGCACAAAGGGGATATTTTGATCTATAAGAATCGAAACTCCCCCTTTGCCCCACCCACCGTGACATCAAGCGAGAATTATCAGAACCCTGAATATGTGTTTCTTGTAGAAAAATAAATGCTGCTTTAAACTGTTTAAGATGAGAGAATATTCTCCTCCTTTTAACAGGATGGTTTAGACCTTTAACATTCCAGCTAACAAGATTCAATACTCTATCCAATTCCTTTAGCTAAAAACACAGGTTGATGAGTACAAATAGTATGAGAACTCCAGGTAATGAATCCAGGACATGAACATGAAACAAAGAATGAACAAATAACTGGCTGCACAGCACTTATGAGCCCATGAACCAGTATTAGCCTTGAAATAAGTCCCCTCCACCCTCCCACCCCACAACAAGACAGCTGCAAAAGAACATAGCAGCAAGCTCTTAAGACATATACAATTACCAAAAGAAAACCTTCCTGTTGCTTGTGACATCTTCTTACTCCTTATCTTATTGTAAATGTTCACAAAACACTAAAACTTAATTTTAACCATACTGGGCACATCAATGTGGAAAGAAAAGAGGTAAGATCCAGAAAATCAAAATTTCTTCTGCAAGGTCAAAAGTTACGTTATTATTATAATTACTATCATCACAATGTTAATATTATATAGTATAATAATACTAATAACAACAACAATAAGAGAACAATTATATAATGAAGAAATCAGTAATATAACAGTACTATGAACAATATCACCATACTGTCATATCAATATAACAGGTCACCGAATAAGACATACTCACAGTCACACAGGTGTAATAAAAATGTGAAAAGCACCTTTACAGACAACGTCGCTAGTTGCAGACCAGTTTAGCCAATCACATGTTGGTGATAGCAGACAGGTGCGTGCTATATAAGAAATTCTCCGGTGACGTGCAGTCATTTACGGTGCGGAGGATGGAGGGGTGAGGCCGGTGGCGTATCTCTGTGTCTCCTCAGCCGACTATAGCCACTTCTTGTCGCCGCTGGGAAGTGTGATCCGGAGCCGGGCGGGATACAGCAGGGAGGGCCTAAGCCCGCGCTTGTATAGATCCGCCATGACCCCCCTGTATTTGGCACGCTGGCTCAAAACCTCAGGGCAGTAGTCCTCCACGATCGGAACCGACCGGCCACAGGAGCTCCTTTGGCTGGTAGCAGTGCAGGCGGAGAATAACAGGTCGCGGTCTCTGCCCTGCGGCCGGTTTGGTGGTCAGCGAGCGGTGGGCTCTATCAATCTCCGGAGGGGATGGAAGTATATCTTTTCCAAAGACCTCACACAAGAGGTCAGAAAAAAATTGTGTGGGTCGCTCACCTTCAATGGACTCCGCCAGGCCATGCCCAGTAACAGTTATGTGGATGTTTTGCTGCCTGCTGCGGCCCTCAAGGTCGACCACTTTCGCCGCCAATTTTGTGTTGTTCTCCCGGAGATTGGAGCAGACGTCATCCAGCTCGGTGACACCCTGGCTCAGGTCATTCGAAGTAAGCTCAAGTGATGAAAGCCGTTGACCATGTTCATCGACCACGGAGCGGACCTACACAAACTTTTTCTCCAGCGCCTCCACCGGCTTGCTCGTCTTTCTTTCCAGATTTGCCGCGGTTTGAAGACATTTTTAACAAATAATGTTTAGAAAATTATAAGCATTCAATGCAAATCGCCCAGATTACGAAATGATGCAGCAAGTGAGTGGGTTTACCATTTATTCCTGACAGAATTTAATAAAATGTGGACAGATGTAGGAGTCTTGGCAGTTTGCCCCAATGATTGTTGTTTGCACAATAAACATCTTTTTGTTAATCATCAGAATCTCTATAATGGAGATAGAGAGAGCATGACACATAGAGCCACAATGGCCACATATATAGGCAATACATCAGGGGAAAATAAACTGGAATTTTCCTTTCAGATTGATATTTCCATGGTGTACAAATTGAGACCTTTGCATACAAGCCAGTTATGCTGTGTTTTTGAGTCTTTTAAGAAAAAATCATGTTTGTTGAAATATCAACTTCTCTATTAAGCTTTCAAATTATCACTGCACAAATACAGTTTTTGTGATGTATTCTGTGTGTGTGTGTGTTTCAAGTGTGGATGTTGTGCTGAACTCTGGCTGAGGAGAAGCTGCAGGCTAGTATTCGCTGCCTGGCCAGACGTGGACGATTCCTGGAGATTGGCAAATATGACCTGTCCAACCACTCCCCACTGGGTAAGTAGGAAGCCAAACAGCAACCCAGGCTTATACTAAAAGTGCAAGTAAAACTCTGTTTAGCTTGACAGCTTGGTCGGGGATCCCCACTGACTTATTCTAGTTATAAGGAATACATAGGGTGATCTAATGCATTTTATATATTTTATTTTATAAAGAACTTTAGTCTCTAGTCTGTTATTGCTAGGTAGATTAATGCTCTCCTTCTATATTCTTGACAGCAGTCCTATCAAGTTTAAGCGATCTGGAGAATTCATCTGATTCTCTGCAGTGTGCTAACCAGAAGTCAGTTAAGAAAAATCAGTTCCAACACAAGACTTACATATGCTAACAAAAGCTGACTTTCTGTCACAGCCATTGTGCTCAGCATAATATTATAAAAATAAAAGATGCTTTGCCATATTTTTAGTGTGATCTCTTCAGGCATGGCTCTGTTCCTGAAGAATGTGGCATTCCACAGCATCCTGCTGCATGCTCTTTTTGAAGAGGGCAACCAGTAGTGGGAGGAAGTGTCACAGCTGCTGAAGGACGGTATTAAAGGAGGCGTAGCTCAGCCTCTTAAGATTACAATATTTGAGAGGGACCAAGTGAAGGAGGCATTCAGATACATGGCTCAGGGCAAGCACATTGGCAAGGTCGTCCTGCTGGTCAGTTTCACATATTTTTTTTGTGACTATGACAGGAATATATTACACTATGACAGTATGTAGTATCTTACTGATTTGTTGCTTCACACAGGTCTGTTATGAAGAGAAGGATGCTTCAGTTCAGCCTGCTTCCCCTTTTTCTCTTCCAGCTATCTGTTGCACTTTCTGCATTATCACTGGTGGACTGGGGGACTTTGGTCTAGAGCTTGCTCAGTGGCTGACAGAAAGAGGAGCCTGCAAGCTGGTGCTGACTTCCAGATCAGGCATCAGGAATGGTAAGGCACAGTGGCACAAGGCTCTTGCAGAGTTGTTGTTTTTATTACATTCAGATTGAGGTTAAATGTTGTTACATATGCCATAAAACTGACTGCAGTTATAAAATCAGTGTTAAATCAATTGCTTAGTGCTTTTAAACATCATGATTGGGACATTATTGTAGGACAACTTTTGTTTGCTGTTATTTTTAATATGTGGAAAAAGTCCTCAAAAATAGTGCTAATTTGTGTACTGAATGTTAAACTCATTCATGAACTACGATATAATACGATTATGAGTCCATTGTTGACGGGGGGCTTTACTGGCTGTAACAGCTAATAACACTCTAGTCCTGTTTGATGCCGGGCTGGGTGTTTGTGATGTGGATATCTTATGAATATTCCACTTCCTCACCTCACTATTGAACTATGATATGATATGATTATGAGTCCATTGTTGACCTGGAGGACACTGTAGACAGCCAGATACTACCTCTGTGACTCTCCCTTGTTATATCTGAAAATATGCACAAACTGACTCACTATCTTATAACTATGCCATATTAATTATGAAATTACACAAAGAATATGTTAGGCTTTCACTATGTTAGGCTCACCATAAATTCACTAAACCTACCAGATATGTCCCTGTAGGAATGTTTATGGAGGGCCCTATCAATATAGTAATTGATGTAGTTCTCCAGATTTGTTGCGTTTTTGAGTCACTACTAGCAGTACTTACATTTTTAATGTAGTGCTTCATACAACATAACACGTCTCTATTTTTTCATGACAAAGTATGAAGAGTACAGGTTAATTGTTATTTTGTATGCCCACAGAATTTGAATTGGTTAAACAAGCCATATAAAAAACTAAGCACCAATTTGAGTTTTTTTAGTACGGGAAACAGATTTATTTTTAAGATGATAGAACAATGACACCTTGATTTGGTTGTGTTGATGCTAATTGATTTTAAGTTGTTTTAAAGGATAGGTTCACAGTTTTTCTAGTCTGTCTTAAAACATAGTCAGGTGCCCATATGAACATTGATCTTCCTGATCAAACGAACTATTAGAAGATTCCTTTCTGGTGCACTTTCTAGGCAGTGTTGTCTTTTCCCCTGAAGCAAGGAGCTCAACCTTTAGGGAATAGCAAGAAGATAGAATAACAAGGTTTATGGTGGATCACTTTGCTGTTTTGAACAAACAAAGCTCTTAGTATGGCTCTTACTATATTTGTTACTTTGTAACTATTGCTAGATTACCAGGCAAAGCGAGTCTGTGAACGGCAGAGTCAGGATGCGGAGGTGCTGATGTCAACCAATGATGTCAGCACACTGGAGGGAACAGAATGACTCGTTGCCGAAGCCTGTGGGCTGGGTCCAGTGGGCGGTGTCTTCCACCTTGCCATGGTAACTATTAAATTTGGTAGACATTCATGTTCCTTTCAGGATGAATTGTAATAACCTTGTTGTAATAACTCTGACTTCGCAATCATCAGGTCAACTACTTTTATTTAATTTTTTAAATTTATTAATTAAAAAAAATATGGAGTGCAAGATACATAATTAACCTGTACCCGTTCAGCGTATGAATGTGTGTGAATGGGTGAATGTGATTTGTAGTGTAAAAAGCACTTTGAGTAGTCAGAAGACTAGAAAAGCGCTATACAAGTACCGTCCATTTACCATTTATTGAGCAGTTTTAAATATTCATTCGTTCCTTATGTTGTCATTCATTTGTTGAATTATATGCTTGCCTTTAAGCAAATTTCACATTTTTCTATTGCAACTTGCTTGTTGTTCACTGACTAAAAGACAATCCCGGTTACATTAGCAAATGATCTGTATGAATCAATTGGAAGTGCAGCAATTGAACACACTCTATTTTCTATAGTTGGTACCTAATTATGTTGTTCTCAACAAACCTTTTAGGAAATTGTATAACTTGTTGGCACATGTTATACAATAACCTGATGTACTTCGTCTATCAGATCTATCAGCAGCCCAATATGCATCACTATACGCTTGCATCCCAAGGTTCTCATCACTTCGCCTGTGACATAGTACTTTGTCACTTGTACCTTTTAGATACCTTAGAACATGTTTAACCATACTCCATTGCTGTTCTGTAGATTTAGAAAAGTATTGTGACAGTTTGCTTACGATAAAGCTCAAATCAGGTCTGGTACAGACAGTCAAATAGATGAGGCTCCTTACTGCCTTTCTGTATCATGTGACATCACTCACTTAGTACTGCATCATCCGTTTACTTCAGTTTTTGCTCATACGATGTGGATCTAGGTTTACAATCTTGCATGTTAAACCTCTCAAGGATTTAACACTCTGATACTATTCAAATTTGCTGTAGGAGACAGACATAATCTACACCCATCTTTTGACTGTATCCTTTTGCAGCATAGCGGGCCTTGTATTTCTTAGATCCATCAGGATTGTTTTTAATAGCATACACCCATCTATCCCCCACTATTTTCTTGCCCTCAGGTAGGCTAGTCAGGGTGAATGTGTTGTTCTCTCTAAGTGAATGCATCTCCTCATCCATCACTCTGACCCACTCTGTTGACTTATCTGATGTTACAGCTTCTGTGAATGAAACAGGTATGTTACACATGACTCAATAACAGTAATCTATGTTACTCTGAACTTGATCAGACATATATTTAGACATTCTACAGTCTGTGTACCTGTCTGGCATCCTCCTCTCTCTAGAAAGGTAACGACTAACTTCAGGCTCACGCTTGACCTCTACTGGAAGTGGTTGGTGGTAACTTACTTCAGGCTTTTGGCTCACTTTAGGCTTATGTTCTAGTGGGACACAATGCTCTGGACTCCTGGATTTATATTGTACAAAGTCATCTATAGACACTAAATTGTTCTGAATCAGCTGCTCTACACCCACCTTGGCTACAAACTTTACCACTCTGTGCTTCTGCACTCTCTTAGTGTCAGGAGAGTAGATGGACTGTTTTTGTCATCCCCGATGAAAACACCCTTCTCACATCTTGGATCTAGTTTTCTTGAATTCAGTACCATTGTCGGATCTAAAACATTTAACTTTACCATATGGTGCTATGTCAGCGAGGAAACTTCTCTGTTGCATGTACTGTGTCACTTTTGTTTTTCAGAAAATATACAAACACTGTACTGGAAAAATCCTGTGACCATCTCTGGACTCTGGGTGGATTGGTCCTACCATATCTGTGTGTACTAGCTCTAAAGGTGTTTTAGCTCTAGCATCAGGATTCCTGTTTCTGGTTTGGTAAAGTTTTCCCAGGGTACACACTTCACAATGTGGAGGTTTGTTTGTTGGACCTTTAATTTTCATCCTGTTAACAGTCTGTAATTTCTGTATGTCATCATAGTTGCAATGTCCAAGAACCTCATGCCATGTCTGCATATCAAAACACCCCATGCATTGATCATCACATTCATCATTATCATTATCATTATCATTATGTGTGCAAATAGTACAGTCCGTCACGCACATGAATGATTTTGTACCGTCTCTGTGAATTAAATTGTCCTTCCCCTTCTTGAAAATCACAGTGGCCCCATTTGCAATAGCTGCCTTCTCAGAAAAAATGTCTTGTGGATAGGACGGAATGTACAGAGCTTTTTTCAGCGTAGTGTTCATTTGTCTACCTCTGCTGTCAGTCAAACATACCGCAGCGCTCTGCTACCCCCCCAGTGTGTCTCAGCCTGGAACCCATCATCAAAGCGCTTGAAGTTTGATAGATCTGTGATGATATGCGAGGCTGCCCCGCAGTCGACCATCAGGCCCCTCACTTTGACACTGGCTGCCCCCTCACTCGGAAGGCGTACTCTTGGTCCTCATCTGCTGTCTCCCCGTAGACTTTATGGGCGCCATCTCGGTCGCTGCACTGGCGCTGTTTCTTTCTGCAGGTGGTGTCCTGGTGTGTGGCACTCCTGCAGTGACTGCACAACAGTTTGCGCCGCCAGGCTCTGGCGAGGTGTCCTTTCAGACCGCATCTGAAGCAAGCCAGGTCTGCTGCTGCCCGGTCACCTGCGCTGTTGGGTCTCCCTCTCTGCTGCTGCATGCGCACCTTCATCACATTGTCAGCTGTTGCTGCAGCCCATGTCTTGTCTGTGTCTTTGTAGCTGCGCAACTTTGTTTTGAATTCAGCAAAAGTCATTGTCTCATCATGCTGTGTGACATGGACAGCAAATGGCTTGAGTGACTCTGGCAAGCCATTCAAAACCATAGCCACCAATAGTCCATCCCTTAAAGTTTCGCCAGCATTTCTCAGAGCAGTGATTGCAGTTTCAGCACAGATCACATATTCAGTCACACTTTCACTGTCTGACTTCTGGAGGGATGTCAGTTCTGTATAAAGATTGATGATATGTGGCTTGCCTCTACCTTGATAGTAGTCTCTCTTTAGTGCTGCTCACCCATCATCAGCTGCCTCTCTCATTATCAATGATAAGCTCTTATCATCCTGGAACTGGATAAGTTCTGCATATGCCTCAGCATTCTTGGCTGCATCATCAACCAGCTCATCTGCATCGTCTGTGTCAGGATCATTTAAGACATCTTTCAGGCCTTGCAGACATAGGTGGCCCAAGAATTTTGTCTCTCAAATCTCATAATTCTTTTCATCTCCATTGAACAGAAGCCGGGACCAGCAGCTTGTGTCTGTGATCCTTTTATTCATGGTGTCAGCATTGTCATCACACCCAATCGTCTCTATGTGGGTTACTCTGGATTGTCTCTGGGCCCATAACCTGTTGGCAGGGTTATGCAGCAGGCGGCTTGGCAGAGTAAACCAGAATAAAATAAGTAGACATCAAAAAATGGAGATAACAGAACTTCACTCAGACGGTCTTTTGATTCACTCGATGCACACAACTGAAGTCAGCTGTGGAAGTGCAGCAATTTATTGAACACACCCACAATTGTAAACACAGCAGCTGGTCTGTCAATCAGTTAGCGAGTGACAACATACAACTTTTGAGTCTGTCCGCCAAACAAAGAAACACAATTGAGAGCACTCTCTCCTCAACAACAGACCCAAATAAACCAGCTGCCTGTTATTACTGTAACGAAGAGCCTCCGTTACTGGTGACTGGGGGTTTTGGTATTTGTACAGGTGACTGGGTGTGTGGAAGGTCACTTTAATTTTGGATTAAAGGACATCTGGATTAAAGGACATCTGGATTATGCACTTTAATAATTGCACACGACACTTTAATGATGAAAGCACTTTATTGCCTTTTTGCACATTGCATATTTGCACATTTATCTTTTGCACAGTTGTATTGGAAACCTTGTTATTTGATTGAAAGGATGTCTTCTGTCACAGGAGAACAGCTGAATTCCTGGAGGGGTGACAGGAAGGAAAGAATAAATGTGTGAATCCTCTAGATTATTGATTGTTGAAATGTGTAGGTGATAACATGAATGTGCTTTAAACAAGAGTGCTAAATTAAAGTAATGTGTGCATGTGCATAAGTGGTTTCTCTTACCTGTCCTTTGTGTCTGCTCCAGGTGTTCGGCCAAAAGAGTCCCCCAAGCCTACGAACACCATTTTAAAGGTTCTGGGAGAGACCAAGTCGGGATAGGAAGAGGGGGGATTTTCTTTTGTAGTGGGTTTACGATATGTGTATTTTGGGTTTAGGTTTGGGTTTGTCTGATGTAAATATTACTTTCTTGTTGAAGCATGGCGATTATGGGAAGAAAAATAGATTGTCTAGTGTGTTAAGCATAGAGGTAATATATTTTTTAGTTCACCTGTAGATGGAGCTGTCCAATTAGGTAGGCCAGTGACAAAGGATAAAAGGCGCCATTTTCCATCTGTTCAGGTGGTTGCTGGTTGCTGGTTGCTGAAATTGGATCAGTCTCCATCATGGTGCCATAGCTGTTTTGCTTCATTTTGTTTTGTTATTTTGACTTTCTTTTGTAAATAAACTACAAAATTCGGTGCATCAGACCAATCTCTCATGATCATCTTTTCACTGCATACTCCAGCCGCATATTGTCATTCTAACAATTACCTTTATTGTAATTAAAGAAAAAACATTGTGGATTTTTTTTTAAATTGCAAACTAGTCTGAACGCTGATTGACATTAATGGTTCTATATCATTAATTCATTTTACATCACAATTTGTCATACCAAAGAGACACATTCTTGACTTGAATCTGGTCAGGCCATTCTCACAGAACTGTCACTGTTCCTTAACCCTCAGGCCCTGGCCCTGGACTCCTGGATGGGTGTGGAGGTTCGCCAGACTTTGGAGCGTGACTATGACATCGTCATGGCCATGAGGGAGATCCAGCAGCTTACCATCAACAAGCTGCGAGACCTGGCCAATAGCAATCCAGCGGGATCAAATGGTATTATTAGTAGTTGCTCTCAAATCTATATAAAAACTTATTAACATACATGTTAAAATTTAATAGCCACTCAGAACTGAAACAATTTTTTGTCATTGCTACTTTTAACTATCCAGCATCTCACCATGCCACAGTTAAGAGGGACGTTGTTTGCTCGTTGTTGGTCCTGAAAAGTCCTGAATATTATCATTTATGCTGAGGTTGAGTCACAGATGATTTGATTGATCTTTCTGGTCATTTCTGAGGCTATAATTGAATGTGCACCATTATCCCTTCCTTCATTTATTTCATTCAGAATCATCTGCTCAATTTTAGAAAACTTTGAGTGATTTTCTGACCACTTTGTGCTTTGCACAAAACAACAGTCTTTTGTTGTTTTCTTTGTTAATCAGACCTACAGTTAACACGGTTCCATATTTTTTTAAGTTGATGATGAATCTATGCTCCTTGCTTCTGTAAGAAGAAGTAAGAGAATTGGAACTTCCTTCATGATTGTGAATCTGATTAATTTGCAAGTCACACAGGGAGACAGGAACAATCAAATAAAGGAATTTGGATAAATCTGTAAGAATGCCGATGGTATCAAATTGTGTTTCCATTTCAGTTGAACACTGTCCAACCAAGCTCATATTAGTTTATCCCCTCTCCCCCAGCTGCTCTTCTGGACAGCATCCAGTCCCTGCAGTGGTCTCCATCCAGTTCTCTTCCTCTTTTGCCTCTCCAGCTTCTGGCGACTCTTCTCCCACTGTCAGACCTGGAAGCCTGTGTCAATGTGGCAGTCGACCTTATTACTTCTAGTCACAAGAACATCAGCTAAGACTTGCTGCACTTTGCAGCCACCACCTTTTACTACAAGCTGAAGGCCACTGATGGCAATGTGGGGGCAGCTGTGGCTCAGGAGGTAGAGCGGGTCGTCCTCTAATTGGAAAATTGGTGGTTCGATTCCCGGCTCTTCCTGTCCGCATGTCGATGTGTCCTTGGGCAAGACACTTAACCCCTTGAGTTAAGATCAACATTTTAATTATATTCCTTCTTAGGCTCCCCAGAATTCTCAGAGATCTTAAAATATTGCAGAGTCTGGAAGGTGTCATAGGGAACGTAATCATTTGAGTGCATGAATTATTTAATCATGCTGTAAATTTAATATAGTTTTTATCATGAGACACTCACTCACACACTCTGTCTTTTGCTCTCATACGGCCCACACAACATCACACCAAGTCAGAGAAAGCCACAAAGCTGAATGAAATGATAAAAATAAATAATGAAAAATATAAAGTAGCTGTATGGGTATATTACTAGGATGACTGCATACACAGGACAAACAATTTGTAGCTTTAGTAGTTGAAGGCACAGACACAGACCTGTGTCAGATAGAGACACAGACCACACATGTGATTAATCAGTTAATGCTGTGTTAGAAATCCCTCACTCATATTTCTTGTATAAAGGAATACTCAATAGTGAATTGAGATTTTGGACACTCACTAATCTTTATCATTTTGCATCATCAATGACAGATGTAGACTGTCAAAATGGTAATTTTGCATCTAAAAATGTGCATTGCAATGTGGCGTTGTTAATGTAGTATCCATGGTATGCTTGACTACTCTCTGGTATCCACAATTATAGACAACAATAAAGGTATTAGAGATGTAATGCATCATGCAGGGGTATACAACTGCTAAAAACTACTATGAATGGTTTGGAAAAAAACAGTAGCCATCATACAACAGGAGTAACAATATGAGCGTCTCTCAACTAAGAATGGGGCTGTGCACACAGTAAAGCATGTGGCACAGCAGCCTTAACAGCATTATTATTTATAATCATTAATAATCACATCATAGTGACAGGCTCTATCAGAATCTTTGCACCCCTCTTACCGGAGGCTGCAGATTTATCAACATATCTGTGCTGCTGCCTTCAGATGCTGCAGGGATTTAATGAAGTGAAGAAGAAGCTTTTCATACAGTATAAATTGTCTGTGGACACAATGTAAGAATCAGCCACAGTAATGGTTGCTGATGTTTCCTTCTTTAACCATGTGAAACATTATTTTCTGTGCTGATAAATTGAAATTACTTTATAATTTATATTTCAAGCAGAATTTAAACAGTAATTTTGCAGCACATTTGCAGCAAGCATTTAGTTTGTTCTTCAAAATCACCAAAGCAGCAGCAGATTGATGTTGCACTAGAAACAAATGTGGTTCTGAGATGTCTGTCTGCACGTCTAGGACCAAATTTCAACAAAACATAGCTTTGCAGTGTTTCATTTGAATGAACCTCCCACCTGTTTGCACCTCTCCTCCCACCTGTGCACCATGTGCTCTGCACTGGTCACCACAACACCACACAGATGGGCAAAATGAGTTTCAAGGTCAGGAAATGCCAAACTGTTGGAGCACCGCTGATTATGCCTCCACAAAAATAGGGCCCATAGACTTTTACAGATAACCGGTGACAGAAATTCTACATTTGGAGTCAAGCACTTCTCCTTAGGATAAGTCCTGAGCTCCATTAAACCTTTGCACTCTCCTGGTCTGTAGCATATGTTCTATTTGAATTAAAGAGACGCTTGACTTCAACCAACCTCAGTCTAACTGATATTTTCACTTATCAGTTTGGTCCTACGAGCCGGATTCCTGCTGGTGCTTCTCGACCCTCTCTCTAGGCCGTGTCGGTGTAAAGTGCACAACAGAAGTCAAAATCCTTTTCCTGCCACGTTCAGTGATAAAGGCGCTTGCGGGCCGGAGAGGGTCGGGAGCCCCACGGATTCCTTTGTGAGGTGAGAAGTTTGTCTTTTTAATCAACATTGAGTTGTGTGAAAGGCCTAAAAATTGTAAGCCCAGCATCTGGTGATTGGGAGAGACTGCAGAAGTCCTATGCCAGCTCCAGACGGCGGATGGGGCAGAGGTCGAGGTGGAGGTCAGGGCAAGGGAGGATGCGGGGCTAGATTCTCTGACTAGATTCTCCTGCAGAATCAGGTCATGCACATGCACACACACTCACTGAGCAGGTAAATGACAGAAAGGATGCAGACCATGAGTCTAAGGGGGGGAGGGGTCAGATCTTGGACTACAAGAAGAAGTATTAAATTTGGGGACTGTTGAACTCATGCTAGCTGAGTGGGAGGACAAACCTTTTGTGACTCTGTTAGTGGATGGGAAGGAACGTATTTTCATGTGTGATTCTGGGGCTTGTAGGACAGTTATGAGGAAGAAAAATCTGCCTTCTAGGGTTCAGTTGCTAAAAGAAGGGTTATCTGTGGTGTCCGCTTCAGGGCATAATATTTTTGAAAGGTTAACAGAGAAAAGAGAGCTAGTGGGTTATTAGTGAAGCTCAAGATGGTGGCCTCTGATCATTGTCCAGTTAACCTCTTGGGGAGAGATGGTATGGCTGCTTTGCAAATTGGGGTTGTTCCCACAGACAGAGGGGAAAAATCAGATACAAAATAGTTTTGTGATTGAAGCTAATGACAAGCCGTGTTTGTGGTATGGTATACACCCTGTTACAAAGGGCCCAGCTGCTGTCACTGCTGACCTGAGAAGGGAAGCAGTGAGTATAACTAAACCCGGAAATAAGGTCTGTGAAGAGAGTGACGTGTGTATTTACACATCTGAATTTCAGACAAGGACAAGACCCCACATATGAGGAAACCTTTCTCCGGAATCCCAGCTACCGACTGACTTTACTGGGATGGGGGGGGCGGAAATGTGGGGGTCGCAGTGAGAGGGGACGGGCTGCTGGACAAGGTGTACAGAGGTCACACCATGCCACACATCGGCCTTGCTAAGGGCCATAGAACACGTTTGAAGGACTTAGGTGCTATGTTGGAGTTGGGTGAGGGGGCCCTAGCAGGTTGGGTTCAGAAAGAAATGGAGGGAGAGCGTGTATTTTTTCACTGCAGACATGGCCTATACAGAAAGGCGCTGAATTGGGTAACGGTGGGGGAGGCCACGACCCATCTGCAGCCTTGTTTGTGAGACTCACAGGACAGAGTGTGTTTGTTGACAGAGGAGCAGGAAAAAGAGTTAGAGGAGTTGCCTTCTGAACTGTGGAGTACAGGGAAGGGTGGTGATATTGGGTTGTTACGCACTGCCACACCTGTTACTATTAAACCAAAAAGCTCTTACAGGCCGTTTTGTAAAACAATATCCTTTGAAACCAGAGGCTGAGGAAGGCATCTCGGTAAGTAATAGACAGTTTGATAAAACAAGGGGTATTGGTAGATTGTCCTGACTCACCCTGCAACACACCAGTTCTGCCTGTGAAAAAACCTATTTCTGGGTGGCGGTTAGTAAATGATTTACAAGCTGTTAACCGGACTGTAGTTCCACGAGCTCCCCATGTACTAGACCTATACACACTTTTGAACAAAATAAAGCCTGTTAATGTCTGGTTTTCAGTGATTGATTTGGCAAATGCCATTTTTCACCATTCCACTTAGCCCTGAGTCACAGTTTTGGTTTGCCTTTACTTTGAAGCAGAGGCGACTGACTTATTCGAAGCTTACACAAGGGTTTCAGGACAGCCCTACTATCTTTTCACAAGAAATTAAAAAATGCATTGACCTTTTTCAACCTCCTGAGGATGAGTCCCAAATCTCGACCTATGTTGATGATATTCTTGTGGCCTCCAGTTCACAGCAAAAGTGCAAAAACATGACTTTAGCCTTGTTGAAATATCTTGCTGCATCAGGTGTTAAAGTCTCTAAGTCAAAACTCCAACTATGGAGTCAACAAGTAAAATATTTAGGCTACACACTCTGCAACTTTTGTAGATTATGGATTGCTAATTATGCTGAAATAGCACAATCTCTGCAAAACATGATTTATAGAAAAGCAATGGCAGCGTCAGTTAAGGTGGTGTGAACCGATGATGGGGAACAGGCTTTCGTGAAGCTAAAACGATTAATAGCCTCTTCATCTGTGTTAGCATTGCCAAACATGAAGAAAGATTTCAGACAGACAGTGGAGGAACCGAGGAATGATAACATCCACAGGACGGCCAGTAACTCATAGAGACCTATTGTTGAAGTTACTTGATTATATACAGCTGCCTGCAAGTGTGTGGCGCATACAAACAATACAGACTGTGTGTCTCGTGGGAATAGGAGAGCAGACGAAGCTGCAAAGAGAGCAGCCCGCGAGGGTGTTAGTCATACTTTTTCTGTTCAGTTGGATGAGGATCAAGTAACCACTGATCTTTTGATGGACATGCAACACAGCTCTCCTAAACAAGAGAAACAGTTTTGGAAAACTAAAAGAGTAACCAGGACATAGATGGTCTTTACATCTGACAAGCAGGTAAACCAATTTTACCAAAATCTCTCTATCACTATGCTGCTATGACGAGCCATGGCGTTACTCATCAGGAGGGATGGTGCGATTAGTGGAACAAACGTATACGGCATATGGTTTGGGAAATTATTTTAAAAAATATTGTTCACAGAGTTTGATTTGTGTAAAAAACAATACAAAGGGAAATTATAAGGTTAAAGCTGGTTCTTTTCCATAACCGGTGTATCCATTCCAGTACATTGAAATGGATTTTATTGAGTTGACCAAATTTGAGGGAAAGAAATATGCATTAGTGATTGTGGATAAGTTTTCGAAATGGGTTGAAATATTTCCTGTGGGGAATCCAGATGCTGTAGCAGTTGCAAAGGCTTTGTGTAAACAAATAATACCATCGTTTGGGATACCATAAAAGATTTATTGTGATAATGGGACACACTTTATTAATCTAGTAATCACTAAAATGTCACAAAGTCTTGGTATACAGGTTAAATACCTCTGTGCATATCATCCACAATCAGCAGGCTTAGTAGAAAGAACAAATCAAACTGTTAAAAGCAAGTTGAGAAAAGCAATAGCTGAGACTGGGAAAAATTGGGTTTACTGCTTGCCTCTAGTGTTGACAGCAATGCATATTACACCTACCAAAGAGGGGTTGTCACCCTTTGAAATTCTGTTTGGTAGGAGTTATCAAATTCCTGAACTGGGACACACACCAGCTCATGAGGCTGAGGACAGTTTAGCTGATTACATGAGAAAAACCCTGTGTCAAAGACAGTTGTGTGCAAATATTTTACCACCTTATTTGTTTGATGTAATTTCAGAACCGGAACCAGAACTCAAGCCAGGAGTTCTGGTTCTGATCAAAGTATTCCGGAGAAAAAAGTGGACTGAGCCAGGCTGGGAGGGGCCCTACACTGTTCTACTGACCACACCAACAGCAGTTCGAGTTGAGGGCTGGACCACGTGGATACACAAGGCACATTGCAAGCGAGGGCCAACAGTGAGTGAGTTGTGGGTCTGGGCATCCCTTTCAGCCATACCTCAGAGAACCTGTGAGACCAGCTACAAAGGGGGCACTGTGCAGAGAGAGGTGTGGTGCCGTCTCAAACTGGTGAAGATTTCGGCATTGTTCTAAAAGTGGGGTCTGAGGGTCTAGAGCGGGCATCACCAAATAGCGGACCCAGTGACTGTTCTGTCCGGACCCACGGTCAATGTTAAATTTACATCATTTTCATGGAGCATTATTTTGGACGGTCGTGGCGCTGCTACTACAGTTAATATGACAATAGCTTCCTCACTTGAGCCAATGAAATCGTTAGTTTACCACAGCAGAGAGGAAGACAATTTTGTCAGTGAAGAGAGACAATCGACCGAGACAACATGGCTTGCTCCAAAAGACGGCGGAAAGTAGATGACGAAAATCGTGGTTTTAAAGATGAATGGACAGAGAAATATATGTTCATTCTCCCGGTGAGCAGTTCAAAACCAGTGTGCCTCATTTGCCCTGAAAACGTGGCATTAATTAAAAGCAGTAACGTGAAGCGCCACTACGAAACAAAGCACAGCTCTTTTGAGCAAAGTTAGCCCCTTAAGTCCGAGCTGAGGGCACACAAAATAACCGAACTACAAGCACAGTATGGCAGGTCTACCCAACTCATCACACATACCTTTACAGCCCAGCAACGTGCAAACGAATGTTCTTTGAAGATAGCATGGATTTTAGGGCAAAATAAAAAAAAACATTTAGTGATGGGACAATTGTGAAGGAGTGTTTAAACGCTGTTGCAGAGACATTATTAGAGGGAAAACAAAGAGAGGAGATGTTTAATTCAAGAGAAAGGAGTTACTCCACTCTGTTTGCTCATTTTATTAATTCTATTCTGAGGTTTGTGTTTTGTTTAGTCTGAAATAAGGGCCTTGAATTTTAATTTAAGAGAAAAAGGAGTAATTCCATTGTGTTTGCACTTTTGTATTCCTTTCAGAGGATTCTGTTTCCTTTATCTGAAGTAAAGGCCTTGAACTTATTTGCCTGGGACTACTTTTATTTATGGTATTTCCTGTATTGGAAATTAACAATAAATATTGTTGAAACCATATGAAAATGTGGACATAGGAGTAGGCTATAAGACACTAACTTTATTTCGGACCTTCTACTTGGGCAAAATTTAATTTCTCAACCTCAGTGACTTTTAATTGAATACCCCTGGTCTAGAGGGTGAAGGCCTGTCGGGCCGCTGCTGCCACCTGGTGGACTCGAGGAGTGTTGAAGTCGATTAATGGCGTCCCAGAGGAGCGGACAACCCGCATCACCTGCACAGGAGACACCAGCAACCATATCCTTTCTACAGTGGTGGTATTATTGGGTACTGTGTAAAAAAGTGTTGACTGTTACGCTCTGTGTGACTGTTTTGATGATACTCAGTTGCATATGGTTCCTGCCTACTATTTGTCCTTATCTACCTTTGTCCAGAGGAGTTCAATCTCCGGAAGATGACCTCATCAGCCACGCTCAGGATGCTTGGCTGGGAATGCTTTCTGGTCACATTCTACAATGTATAGACGTAACTTTTGGTATACATACGCCAAATATTTTGCTGAATCCAAGAACCGCTCTGATTGTTATGTGTGTAGTCATATGCCAATTGCTACGAACAACCCCCATGTGATCCCTAAACCTGTTGAAGATTTAAAGAGTTTGTTTTCTGATATCCTGGTTTCTAGTGTTAATTCATCTGTGTTAAACCAAACAGTCTTTAGGGCAACCGGTAGTAGATTGCCTTCCTGCCACCCTCTTTAGGCCGAAAGTTTTCTAGATTTAAGATTCTTAGAGCTGGGAGTGAGCCTCTGTTCGGGCCAGTTCACCTGAGACCCAAGATTAAATTTGATTGTTTTGCTCAAAATCTAGCTCTGTCTGAGTCCTCCTCCGTCAAAGAGGGAAAGACTCACAGACTGTGCGGGGCAGTAGGTGTGCACCTTATTTTACCGTGCCTGATGTCCTTGGGACTGATGTAATGTTTCTCTGTGGATACTGCATGTATACTCAAGTTCCTACTGGCTGGGTGGGCCGCTGTGTGGCTGTAATGCCGACTGATCATTCCTTCATAATTTCAGCCATGCCCCACCCTGGTGAACGTCCAGGGGAGCAGCGTATAAGGAGAGATGTGAGTCAGTCGCATGACCCTGTCTGGGGCTCCAATGTTCCAGAAGACCATAAATTATGGTCCACAGGGGAGAAAGTCATGCTGTCACTTGTTCCATCTCTCGGAGTCAGTAAGGTGATGCTGAGGATGAAGACCATGAACTACAGATTCCCCTGGTTTGTAAACATCACGCTTTGTGAGTTGTGAGGCCTTAAGGCTGTCACTCTTCAAAATCGCATTGTGCTAGATCAGCTCACTGCAGCTAGCTGCACTGCATCTAGCACCTACGACTGCACACTGTGTGTACAGTCGTAGGTGCCTCATGCTGCAAGTACATTCCTGCTAATGATGACGAGGGAGAAATTATTCAGCAGGCAATTGCTAATGGTAAATGGACCGTATAGCACTTTTCTAGTCTTCTGACCACTCAAAGCGCTTTTTACATTACAAATCACATTCACCCATTCACACACATTCGTACGCTGAATGGTTACAGGGGCTACCATGCAAGGCCCCAACCTGCCCATCAGAGGAAACTAACCATTCATACACATTCACACTCTGATGGCACAGCCACCAGGAGCAATTTGGGGTTAAGTGTCTTGCCCCAAGGACACATCGACATGTGGACAGGATCAACCACCAATCATCCGATTAGAGGACGACCCGCTCTACCTCCTGAGCCACAGCCGCCCTAATCTGACCTCTTTGGGTGATGCTGTTGATCATGACACTAAATTTGACAGGTCCTGGTTTGTAACTGGTCCATGGTATGCTGTCTGCTTCAAATTGTTAACTCCATTTATTCCTTTCCTAATTCTGATCCTCATAGTCATTTGTTGCATCATTCCCATTCTCAAAGCACTGATAAGGAGGACTGTGGCTATGGTCATGCACCAGGAGGCGAGAAATCAGGAGCAAATTCTACTGTTAGATCAGTGATGTAATGTTACAAAAGAAGGATTCTTTGACGATTAATATTGGAAATCGTGAGGAGTGATATTAACTGATGACTCTGATGGAAACGTTGTAACTTACAAATGTACTGGAGCCAAAACATTTTGTCATTTATGTGAGATTGATATAATCTAGAAGTCATAATTTTAAATCAGTTGTGAATCATTAGGGGTTAATTACTAACTTCAGAATAGATCATTCCAGTTGATTCTTTTTTTTGTATTATTATATCATGTAACTTCATAGTCACCTTTAAAATCTGTTTTTGTAAACATACAACTGCTTATGATGATTTTAAGTATGATTTTATCCTATATTACTTATGTTCAGGTCAATTGCATCCATGATAATGTGACACCTTTTTCTTTGATTTTGATTTTATCCGTTTATGTTATAAAGTCTAAACAGGGGGAAATGATAGAAAATGTGTACCATGCATTCTTTCTTTATGTGTTATAGTTCATCTTAAGAGTGATAGACTATGCCTAATGCATGAACTGTGGCCAACATCTGATTGTAGCTGTGTCTTGGTTTGGCGGGTAACCATAAACAACTGAAGGGCCTCCCAAGGCCACCAATATATATCTGTGATTTTCCTTTGTGTCTTCAGAATTCTCCATAGAGACTCTTTGCACTCTCTGTGTCTGTAGCATATGTTCTGTTTGAATTAAAGAGACGCTTGATTTCAACCAACCTCAGTCTAACTGATATTTTCACCTATCAAAAACCAACTTGAACTTTCAATCACCCTCCATAGGCTTGACTCAACCAACACAAATACACATACAATACATATTTAAATGCTAAAGCTTGGTCTGACTGACGTGTTTTTCTTCAGGTATGTGATGGCAAGGTGTCAGTCCATTATTGAGGGGTGACCACCACACCTCAGAGGGAGAGGGGGTGGAGTCCATCAGCAGCAGCATCATCATTAGTTCTGGATATGTAGATTTAGCTTTGGGAATGAGAATCATACAGTAAGTCTTTGAACATTGCATTGCATTCTGTGCCATTTTGCCCTAATATCCCAAATCCTTTTCAAATCTCATTGGTAAATTAACACTTTCCCCAAACTATCAGAGCTCTCAGCAGGTATTTTCCCCTTAATAAAATGTGCCTTTTCCATGTCTATACTACTAAGTCCTGTCTGGCTGCTAAAGGCCATTTCATTGCACACAAATGTGTGTTTAAATGTGTAAGGAGGTCTCATGTCATTTAATATTTAAACCCCAGAGTGAAGCTCTGCTAGCTGTTATGCCAGCAACTGCTTGTATTGTTCTTGTCAACTGAAACCAAAACTCACTCAAATTAAGGAAAGTTTCTGAAAACTTAATATTATTGTTATTAATGTGGCACAGAAATACAGCTGCAAACACAGTATATCATAAAAAATGTGTTTTCAGAATCTAATATGATTAAGAGTACTTTCACTGATGAGCACACTGAATGATATACACAAAGCAATTTGGTGAATGTACAAATCAAATGTATGTCTGTAAGGTACTGCAGCTTCAATACAATAGAGATACACATCATGTCATCTGGTTTTGCATTCAAATACATGGGTTTTTATGTGTTAACATTTAGGAAATGGGTTATCTCTCATCCACCATGATGACGAAAAGGGATGGGAATCAAGAACCAGTTCCAAATTGGTCAGTCCATCAGAATCCTACACCTCTGAGTTTATCAGTTCCTCCTTATCTATCAGTTATCCTCATATATTCATCAGCATGCAAGGTCAAAGCAGCTGTGTTCACATTGAACCATGTGTAAGCCTCCTTTTTCCACACAGAAAGTTAATCAGGAATCATAATAATCAGACTGAGAAGCAGAATTGCATTTGCATCAATAACATTTTATCAATTCCCATCCCTAGTGACAAACGGCTATGGCGTTTTCACAATTATTATCAGTCCTGCAGTACCTAAAATAAGATTTGTTGAAATTAAGATGTTGCATTTGTCGGATATTATTTGCCTCCTCCTGAAAAAACTGTTCATGGAATAGCATCACACTAATTGGCAAACAAGGAAATTTAGATAAAGATGGAAGAGTCAATCCAGGCCAACTTTTCCCAGCTGACAAACTTGCTGATGCAAACTGTTGAGTTTATAGGTTGGTCTGTTCTGTGACTAATGACATTTATGTGAACACATTTATCAGGGTACTTTGAGGGCATTTGTCAGGGTAGTTTGCCATATGCATAATGTTGTACTGATTAGCTCTGGTTTGTAAATGTCTCACTAAAAGTTGCATTGTTTCCTAAATCAACTAACTGAGCTGATCAGTAGACCCCTCACAAGTAGGGGATTCTCTTGGTATTGGGATCCTTGTTGAAAGGCTGTATTCTCTCAGAGCTGTTTGACTCACATTGCCTCACCAGTTATGGTTATTAATTGCAGTGAAAAGGAGGAAGTGACAGTGTATGTTGCTCTCTTGTATTGTATTATTTCTGGTATACATTGTTACAACTAAGAAAGACCTCTCACAAATTATTTTTTGAGTATTTTGTGTTTAAGACAGCTTAATGAAATAGAGCAGACTATATGTGTGGAATGCACAATGGTGTTCACCCAAATCACAAAAAATATGTTACATGAGATTTCAAGAATGTAAAGAATTCAATCATGTTTTGAGAAGAGAAGATTGAGCCAGAATCATGCAAAATTGACAAAAATCTCAATCAGCAATGAACAGGCCCTCACACCTTGCGCACATCGGACAGAGTGGCAGCCATGGTATTGATACATACCATTCAGAGCTGATGAGACAGCTCTGAATTGTCAGGATTACTGGACACTGTGTGAATGGGTAAAATATTATTTCCTGTGTGCATTACCTGGCACTGGAGATGACTTTAGAAGTTGTGTATACATTACATACATATACATATACAGTTGTGTATCTTTAGGCCTCACTTCCTGTTGCATGTAGGCAATACTACATAAGTGAAATATGTTTGGGGCATTAAACAGGAGGTTGTTGTAACAACCAATCTGCCCCAATTTTCTCATGTTTGATTAAAAGTCCAGGCCTGAATACATCTATATATCAATATTTAGTCATAGCGCAACCTACTGACAATAGGAAATCAGCGTTATGTGACAAACATCATCTGATTTACATTAAATTTATATGGTATGGTCTACACATGTTATGCAAAATGATATAACATTAGTGGGTGTTGGCTAGTGCCACATAGTGAACACAAAAAGAGATACTTATCTCCTACGTGCAATGTCCAATATTCATGAAAATGTATATCCATATGACTTGCCCTCTGGTAAATGTAGGGCTGCATTAGTATTTCACTTATGTCATATGTAGCAATGTAGTATTGCCTACATGCAATAAGAAATGAGGTCTAAATAACACATAGTTCATCAACTGTATTCACAATTTCTAATAACTCATCTCGAGCACAACTTAATGCACACAAGAAATAGAATTTTACCCATTCACACCGTGTCCAATAATCCTGACAGTTCAGAGTTGTGTCAACAGACCTCTGATGAGAAACCACTAATCACGACCACTCATCACGACTGTGGAAGCACTAGGATGCTGCTAAAACAGATTTTTCTAAGGAGGAATAAGTGGGCAATGGGCATAAGCGAGAGAGAGGAAGGTACTTTTCTGTGTATGATGAAACTGCTCATAGGATCAATGTGTCAACAAGTCCATACTTGTCCATCGGAGGTTACAGAGAAGTTGCCATTTTTGAATTTTAAGAGCAATTTAAGGTCTGTACACTTTGCATGCTCCTCAGACAATACGTGTTCTGCCTGCATTTTTCATTTTTTTTCCAAGTTTGGACACTTTTAAAGGACATTTGCCTGCTGTAAAGAGGATGCAATTTTCTGCCTGAATGAGGTGAGTTGTTTTTTCTATTCAAGTACCACTAATTAGAAACTGGAACTTTTGTAGTTTGAAACATGTACATTTAAATGTGTGCAGAAATCAGGTAAATTTTAAACACTGTTGCCCAGTGTTGTGCAGCATTGTGTTTTTAGAGTAGTTCTCCCTACTTGTGTGTTCACTACATACAGTTTTGCAACAGTAGTGGAAAATTCAAATTATTCAATGTAGTTTTGAAAAAATGCCCACTTTTAACATAAACCTCATTTGCCATGCTATTTTTGTTTAAAGCCATATTAAAATGCCTTGGAAATGCAAGTACTGCCCTGCCATCTGTGAGAAGAGAACACATCTTTTTAAACACTATAGGCTAAAACATGGGACTTATACAAGAACTGAGCCCTTACCTTGCTTATATCAGGAATGTATGTGTACATTTAAATCTCTCAATGCACTTCATAGCCATTTATCCCGCTTTCACACCAGAAGTGTAGATCAATCACAAACTATAGTCTCTCAAATTAAGTTTTGCTGTTTGTCATGCGAATTTCTTGAACCCTGCACTGAAAGTGAATACTTTGCTCATCTGCAGAGTACTCACTTAAAAGTAAATCATAAAGTTGATTGTCCTTATAAAGACTGCAAATTTCAGAGCAGTGTATACTCCACTTTCAATGCACACAAAAGTAAAACACATAGATAGCATACTTGGAAGAATTTCAAGTCTGAAATAACTGTCAGTATATCCAATGATGCTTGTGATGAAGCAGGCAGTGAAAGTCAAGGTGAGTTAGAGCAACTGGCAACTTCTGACACAAAAGACCAAGAGGTCATGGAAGAAACTTGCAATGATCTTTGAGGTTTAGGAAAATAACTTGAACATAATCTAGCATCTCTCTTATTGAAAATGCAAACTATTCTGCATATTCCAGAGAGTGCTGTACAAGAAGTGATACAACACCTTTGCCAAATACATGACCTGTCACAACCATTGCTGTACAGTAATGTCAAGGCTGTACTTAAGAAACATTATCAAAATGTGGATGAATTAGTTGTAAAATAAGTTATGTGTGCTGTTTCAGAAAGTGATGTGATGACATCACTGTGTGGCAAACATGGATCTCTAGGAACTATAAAAAAAGAGGGCAGCCTATGTGAGGAACAAGTTTCCCCTGGTGGTGCCTGTAGAATATGTTGTTGAAAAAGGCACAAAACAGTTGTGTATGTCCCCATACAACACATGTTACAGATCAGATTGCCAAGAAGCACTTTACTTTAGATATGCTAAATGAGGCCATCAGATCCCTATCAAGCATGATATTCTTGAGAAACTGGCAGAGACAATCTATGGCTACAAAGTAGGGCTGTAGTCTGTTGGTCGACTAGTCGATTAGTTGGTCGACACTCTCTCATCTGACTAAATTCTCATTGGTCGACTAATCTCTATGTATCTCTGTCTCTATTTTCATAAGGAGAAAAGTGCTACATCAGCAGCTTTCTGGGATTAATCCATTATTTTCCTGCAGTGGGGGGACAGACCAACAAACTACCTTTTGAAAACGGGGGTGTATTCAAAACACCCCCGCTGTTTTCACAACTTTGGACTCGCCCAAACTCCGGCGCGGAGGTCTAACCATAGACTGTATAGAAATAGGGTCTAACTCATGGTCTAACTGTACACGTTACTGAGCGTTTACTAAATGTACTGAACTTTTACTGAATCAGGCCGCCAGGCCAAAAAATATTTTTTAATGCTAGAATAAATGCCAAATATCCACTCATTCAGAAATATTTAGCGTGTGGGAGTCTGTGCAGCGCGTGAGTCAACCGCTGTGTTGTTGCCTGGGAAACGAGCAACTGTGTTATACGTGCGTAGTGTGTTTATGTAGCGAGTTGGACACAGAGAAAGTGACGGTGGATACGAGCGGAGCAGAGGAAAAGGTTAGCGGTAAGCTGTCAGTCTGGCAGTAAATATACAGCACAGACTACAGTGTGTCAGTTAATAAAGGCTAAAAAAGTCACGTCTGTTGTTTCTCCAAGTGCTGGAAAGTTAAGGGAGTTAGCTCCAAAGTTAGCAACAATGGAGTAGCCTAGCCTGAAGACGCTAAACAGAGAAATACAGATTGCAGAATTCACTGTGCACCCCCTGCGACTAATCGATTAGTCGCAGATTATTTACAATTTTAGTTGACCAAGATTTTCTCTGGTTGACTACAGCCCTACTACAAAGCCTACCCAACAAAAGAGGAATTTGAAGTTGTTGCAAAAGCCTTGGTAGCAGAACACCCCTGCCTTAAAGAACAAGGCTCATCATCTTGTTGTCAAGGATGGATGAACAACCTCAAATTCAAAATGGGGAATTACAGAACGAAAATGCGCCAGCTGGGAGGGCCTGATGTAAGAGTCAACGGTGGTAAACGGGGGAAAAACAATGCTGATGGTGAGCCTTCTTGCAAAAATATAAAGAAGCCAAGAAAAGGGGAGATCAATTACCTTCCAGAATTTCCAGAGGGAATGGATGTTGCTGGGCTTGAAGCGGTTCGAGAGGCCATGTTCAATGAAATGCAGAAGAAAAACCCAAATGGTTCTCTTATTAGAAAAAACATGGACATCACATTTGCCCTTAGAAGGGAGGAGGTTGTAAAGCATGAGCCTGACATTAGCCAGATGGTCCAGCGCTGGCCAGCGCTATTCACTGAAAGCCAGGTTTGTGAAAGTGTCCTTTACATTTCTTGTCTTATTTGTGTTACACACATAATTGGACAACAGTTCAGAGAGGTTTATTAGTGTAATAAGTAACTATGCCTGAATATCAAAGTTGAGCTCACTTTATATTTCTCAGGTGTACTTGGAGTTTAACAGGAAATCTTAAAGAAGAGTTCTTTGGTGTTCTTGATGGTTTGTGTCCAAGCTTGATGGAAATCTTCAAGAGGAAGACAGGTCGGATAGGCAAGCAGTTAGCTGACCTGCTACAACAGACAACGGTGGGTTGATATTTTGATTTTATCTTGTAATGATATTGATGTTTAGTTCATCCATATTACAAAAGCTAACTCTCCCACTTCTATATGAATAAATACACTGATATAAGATATATCTGTTCTTCATTTAAGTATGCATTATACCTCTTTGCAGAGCACTGACCCAACAGCAATTAGATGCCTTGTCCTGAGAGGACTTCCAGTCATTCTTGGGGATGATGCATCTATGTTCTTTAAGAGCAGTTCAGTGAGTAAAATTTGTTGAAAACAACAAAAAATTGTTGTTTGAATCAGTTTTTCCATTCTGCTATATTTGTGGGGATGATGGGTTATGATAATTAGTAATAGGCCACTAAAAATCTGGCCAAAAAAGTGCACCTGAAGAGAAATGAACCTTTCTCTATCTTTGCCATTCACACATCACATTGTACAATACAGCACCGACTGTCACAACATCGGATCTACACAACAACAGACACCTATACAGGAACACACAAAAATGCTTCTAACAACATTATCGAAAATAAAACCACTGTGAATTACAAAAATAATAATGTTTGTGAAGACCATACAGCTGATTGTACACAAATTGCTGTTAACCTGGATATCCTCTTTCTTTTTGTCTTGTTTCTCTCACAATAGACTCTTAATGAGGGAGACTCCATAAACATTCCAGTGGGAATCCTCTGCTATGAGGACATCAGCGCTGCAAACCCAGCAAGCTCAGCATTGCCACAACTAAACCCCTCAAGATTGGGATCATCCTAGAGGGCAGCCTTGTAATGGATGTACTCACCAACCTACCTCAAGCAATGTGCCTCTTGTTTGGTTTTACCTATGCACTCCACTTGCAGTACCCAAAGTGCTTGAAAAACACTTTTACCTTCATTCAGCAGCTAAATTTGGGTTGAAGTGAGCTACCTCCAAAGGTTCAAAAGCTGAAGAATGATCTTGCAGTGTAAGACACATTCACATTCATGGCACAATTCTTCATGTTTGTGTCTAGATTGTTGCACAAATACATTGCACCCACTTGTATGTGATAAATCTTGTACTGCATGTATCTACTGTTGTGTTTTACTGAGATAATTCTACAGAGGACACATGTTAGAAAGTTTCCGGGTTTTTTTCTACCAACTAATATCCTCACATAGTGAGATAGTTGTTCTTAATGTCTGCTTTGTTGTGTGGCACAGAAAGCATACAGTTTTTCCTTGTGCACTCAGTTGCTATATGGTCTGTGTTTTTTTTTTCGAACTTTAAAATTGTTCACAGAACAAGCGTTTAAAAAACTGTGCTGTCATTGTATTTTTAAGGACATGGAAATTGTTTATAATTCAATGTTCTATGTGCTGCAAAGGTCCTGTAAGGTATCTCTGCAGAAGAAAGAGAAAGAAATATACTATTGTAATTGTTGGCAAAGATCCATTTTGATAATTTTATGAAAACAAGGTCTTATTTTGGATTTGCATCTGGTATTTCACTCAGAGCATCGTTACATATCTGTTGCTTTGTTGTATATCTAAATAAAAAAAAATAAAATGTACTGCTTTGTGTGTTCATTGACAAAATAAGACTTTAATTGGAATTTCTAATCCCAAACATAATATTTTAATTTAATTAATTATTTCATATTTTAATAAAACTAGGATTTCAAGTATATTTAACTTATAATATTAAGTTTTGACTATACTACTTTTAAGTAAACTCAATTTTATTTTATTTTTCGATTGTTGATTACTTAAACCATTTAAGTGTATATAACTTAAAAACATAAATTCTGACTTTTGTACATTTAAGTTGACTGTACTTAAAATAATTTTCTCCACTGTCAATAACTCAAACCATTTGAGGCAATCACTTGACGCAAACGGTTTGAGTAAAATCAACTTATCCGGGTTTAGGATACGGACCTTCAAATCTGCATGGTCCCTCCCTCATAATAAACTTTTTCACATTTGCATCTGTAATATCTACAGGGAAATTTGCCCTGTCCCAGTTTTAAGAGCTGAGATGCATAGCTATCTGAGGCTATGCCACTGCTGCTGTCCGCTTTTGTTGGCTGGTTGTAGATAGGGGCGCTCAACCGACCCCCGGTATAGTATACTCAAAATTATATCCTGCGGGGGTGTACTTTACTGCCCAGATGCTCAGGGTGCACAAGGAAGAAAATGGAGAAAACAGGAGAAGGAAATGAGGCCAATCTACAGGTATGCCCTCTTTTGTTAACATTGAAAAGCCGTTTTGTGTGTAACCTTAGACGTTTCATCTGTAGCAGCTAATGATGCTAGCTAACCAATTTCGCTGTTGAAAATTTAACTGGCAACCAGTAGCAGCTATTTGGATAACTGCTCCTTCCTACAACGTAAGGCACTGTGCTGAAATTTCACTGACCAATATCAAACCAACACTATAAATACTGATTTCTGCATTGGGTTGCACCGGCTGTGTGTAAGCTAGCCACTGGGTATTGTAGTTTGCTTATAACAGGCTAATATCTGCTCTGTAACCGTCCAGATGCACCCAGGAAATATCTATCTATCTATCTATCTATCTATCTATCTATCTATCTATCTATCTATCTATCTATCTATCTATCTATCTATCTAAAGACCTGGTGCTCGCAGGTATGTGTATTGTGGATGTGGGCCAGTTCTGGTTTATCAGGGGCCTGTTTCAGAAAGAAGGTTTAGTGAAAACTCTGAGTTTGTTCACCCTGAGATGAGGGAAACTCTGGGTTTTCAGTTTCAGAAGGAGAGTTACCTTAAACTTGGGGGCAGTTACTGCGGCAACTGACTGTGTGAAGCTAACCTGCTCTCTGGCAGGTTTTCTTCAACAAACCCTGCCTCTCTGTCTCCTCCCTTTTAACAGAGCCACACACACAGTCCGTATCAAAGCATTCATTGGCGGAGGTTTACTCCGCTAATGTATGTTACTATGTATGTCTGCTAATTTAGTCACAGAACTTTCTAAAGTTACCGCTTTTACGCTTATCATGTAAAGCGTTTTTTTTTCTCACATTATGATATTAAACTGCGTAAATTTAGCGCCTGCTCAGAATAAAATCGACAGCTCTTAGTTTGTAAGAGCAGCTCATGCACTGAAATCATTATTACATTGTGCTAATGTTTATTAGCAAATAATGTGTAACCTCAATTTAAATTTGAAATATCAGGAAGAAGCTTGAGACATGTGGGATCAATGAATAATATAATGTATACTTAAATCTGTCAAACCTGGATTTGATTATCATGGAGAATCCAGAGAGTCAATCAAACACAGTTTTTGATTTGTGAAACCTTTATTCTATTTGTGAAAATGCCAAAAAAAAAAAAAAAGAGGGCGTTTTAACTGTGTTTTTCTCATACAGACCACATTAGACCAGGTCCATATCAGAAACCACAACACTTAGACCTGTCAATCCTGGACTAAATTATCATAGAGACTCTAAAGTGTCTTTCAAGCACAATTTCTGATCTGTGAAACCTCTATTCTATTTGTGAAAATGCAAAAAAGGGCGATTTCACTGATTTTCTCGCATCCAGACCACATTAGACCAGGTCCACATCAAAAACCACTATACTTAGACCTGTCAAACCTGGACTAGATTATCATGGAGAGCAAGTCAATCAAACACAGTTTCTGATTTGTGAATCCTTTATTCTGTTAAATTAGTCCACACCTCTCCACGTCAATCTTCACTGCCATGAAGATCTCTTCTCTCTCGCTTCAAAACAAAAGCAGAAAAGTTATTTTTACCTTTTTAAAAACAATCAAAACTTCTCTACAAAGTCTTACTCAACAAAATTACCATTGTTCTCTCACCTTTCCTCTAATTGGCCAATTTATCTCCCTCACTGCTTCTGGCAAGGTCATCGTCCTCGCCTTTAGCAAAGCCTGCACTGTGGCCTGTGTTAGAAGTGCCATAATTCAGTCATTAGTGTGCTTGTGCTTTATATATATATACATCAGCTTTGTTACAGTTATGACACATGCCCACTAACATCACCAACATTTTCCATCATTTCAGACCCTGCTACTCTCCTCCTGCCCACCAGTTGTACTTATTGTGTTCCTAATTTTTCCCTTCACCTGACCTTGGACCTGGCTGAAGCCATGATCCTCATTACCCCAGTATCCAAACAGTTTATACTGTAGACCTGCACAATACCCTAGTTATTAGCCACAGTGTGTATCATGTCTTCTAGTCATAGCGTTGCAGGCCTTTTGTTTTGGCCTTGAGTCTGTGCTACTTTTTTTCGCTTTTTCCTGCCTGCCTTAACTCAATTGCCTTAACTTTTTATTGCTTTGTGAAGCACTTTGTAACATTTGTTTCTAAAAGTTCTATATAAACAAATAAACATTATTATTATTATTATTATTATTATTATTATTATTATTATCATTATTATTAGTAGTAGTAGTAGTAGTAGTAGTAGTATTAGTATTATTATTATTGTCCTGTGTTGTGCTTGCTGACAAAGTAAATTCTTTTCATAATGATCCTGCTTTTTGAGTCTGTGAGTGTGCTTTTTGGTCAAAAGTAGTATTTCTCAGTTTCGTATCCTCTTGCTTTGTACTTCTACAACTTTTAGTTGCATTCCTAATGCTCTGATTTCTAATACTATTACTAATGTTTCAAGTACCTATGGAGCCCTTTAACTACTAAAACCTCCATATGTAACTCAGTCTTTGTTTCCTCCTCTTGCTCCCTTCCAGACCAACTGTCATTTGAATGTCCTGCTTTTGTCTCACTTTCCTTCATCTTACTGTCTGGCCCACTTCCATTCTGTACATTTATGTCTATTTTACTTAATTTTTCCTTTTTATATCCTCTCTTCCCTATTACTGCATTTCTCATGCATAGCTTTCATCCTGTTTGTATTGTTCTTTATCTGTCATTCCCTATATACCCTTCTAATTTATTTTATTTTTTCCACCAATTCTTTGTGCTTTTCCTGTTTACTTGTGTTTTGCTTACTCTCCCTTTTTCGGTCTGCCCCTCCTTTCCATCTACCCCTCACAATTTTGTGATATTATGTACACGAAATTGCTCCCTATAGAAAACACAGTGACAATATAGATTCAGTGGTTGGGCTGATATCAACGGAGTAGTGATCCAGTCAAAATTATGCCGTTTATTCTTTCCTCTTGAAGTTCATAGACCAACATAATAGCTTGTGGCCACTCTCAAAAGGTGCTAAACTAATGTCATAGCGCATTCTACCTGTTCCCATTTATTCTTGCTTCTGTGCTGTTTGCTCCCATTTTTACATATATACACTGTCTTTTCAAAATACATTTCAGTGGTCACAGGAGACAGCTAAATAAGAGCAATACAAAAAAATATATTACAAGCGCACAGGGACGAGGCCGCATCTAACCTATGCGACAATGCAATAATAATCATATATTTAAAAATGGGGTTTGTCTTTTGCTCCGACAACATTGATGCTCAACGAACCAGGCAGACTAGCGACCCCGCGTGTGTCTACATTGAAATTACATCTTCATTCTTGAAAACCCAAGGTTGTGAGTTGGCGGTATTTTAGTGAGTGTTTCATAAACGGCGTTTTTGGGATGGCAGTTGTTTTGTAAAGTGGGGTTGTGAAATAGGTTCATAAAACAACATAACTACTGAATATATCGAATATCTACCGGACTAGTACCGGACTAGTAATTACACTGCTAGATGATCTATGTTGAGAACACATAAAGATGCTGCTTTATTTTTGACATATATATTTGTGTGTGTGTGTGTGTGTGTGTGTGTGTGCGTGTTGTGTGTGTGACTCTTTTGGCGGACTGAAAACCCGACAACTCGTCTTGCTTGCAACCTCGGGTTTTCAAGAATGAAGATGTCATTTCAATGTAGACACACGTGGGGTCGCTAGTCTGTCTGGTTCGTTGAGCAATCCACTGTCTGTCAAAAGAGCGACGAAGAAGAAGAAGTAAAGCGGAAAAAAGGGGGTGTTGTAGGGGCCGGGGAGAGGGGGGTGGTCCATTTTGTGGGACCTTACTACGCATGACGTCACTGGGAATTCCCTTTGACACATTTAGGATTTCTTTCTTTTTTCAGTCCCTTCTTATGAGGTTAGACAACAATGGCCACAAAATTTGAGTTCATCATTTCTTTCTTTCATTTTATTCTTCACAGCAATGGCAGGCGGTTACTTAAAAAAGCGGTCATAATGCGCAAATCATCAGATGTCAGTGGAGATACAAGATACACAGCAATTATAAATCAATCCATTAATTAAAATGGGTACCGGCACGTTGAAAAAGGACAAATCCAGGTGTGTTAAGAAAAACGCGTAAGCCTGTAACCAATATATATGTATGTTAAAGTAGAGAAAGGTTATTCGAATTAAAATAGCTAATAGCATTGTAGGAAAGCAAATATATGTTGATTAGAAACGTATTCGTGATACGTTACAAACAAACGTAATCGCGCACAAAATACGTTTTCATAGAAACGTAATTGAGAATGCAATTTAGTTGTGTGGGAACGTAATTTTGAGGAGACAGGGTGACTCTGATCAGCTGTTCTGAAACCGAAAACTCAGAGTTTCCCATCTTGAGATTCATCCACTCAGAGTTCAGGGTTAGACTCAGAGTTTGCTGAACCTGCTTTCTGAAACAGGCCCCTGGTGTGTTCTTGGTTGACATACGGCTTGCTTGTGGCCCAGATCTGGGAGCCAAGTGCCATCATTCCATGCGGCATGTGGGCTGGATGAAAGTGTTGGGTGTGAGCCGGATCAGGTCCACAGAAATTTTGCTATCTGGGTATTAATATTAGCGACTGGGGCACAATTCAAATTCAAATAAGCTTTATTGGCATGACAGAAACCTATATTGCCAAAGCACTACAGAAAATTATGAACACTGACAGATTAATATTCATACAATAATATGTAAATATAAACAATAATATTAAATACAATATAATAAAATGCATTTTTATAGAGTTCCACTGGTCCCAGAAGGAGTTAGACTCTATACTCTCTTCAAGTAATCACAGCTGTTTCTCAGTATGGTTTATCTTTTTGGTTTTGATTGCATTGATATGTCTTGAGTGCTTCACAGTACTGAAGGTGAAGACTCTGTGTTTGAGGTTAGATCATTTCCTAGCTTCATTTTTCAGGTTTTGACATTCTTTGTCAAACTATTGGTTCTTTTCTGTTTTTCTTTCCCTTGTACGTAGTTTGTCGTAGTGTGTGCCTCTTAAGTATTTCGAAACATCAGTAGGCATAGATTATTCTTTATAATCAGTTTATGTCAGTGAAAAGGTCACATTGTGTTGGTCATAACAAAATTTTACATCCCTCAGTAACGCAGCCTGTAGATGGATATATGAAATTGCAGAAGATTTTGCCAGTTGAGACAAATACAAATTCAAACTGGTTGACCACTCATTCTTGTAAATCTGAGTTTAATAAAATAACCTGTTACTAAAAACAGGAAAAGAGAGGGAGAGGAGGAAGATGGAGGAGACTGACAGGGTTGAAGGAGCAGGTCTGATGGAGGTCAGTGATCAAGAAGAAAGCTACAAAAAGTTGAGAACCCCTGTTTTGAGGTACATTACATCCACACAGGTTGGAGTTTTGTATAACATATCTTAAAACGTCTTAATGATCTGTAAGGCAGAATTGTTATTAAAAATACCTTGATGACAGTGCTGATCATATCACTATTATATCTGCAAAATTTTAAATTCTTTAAAAAAAAAAAATACATAAAATGGGAGAATAGACACAAGAACTCCTAAAATTTGTTACCTAAATTAAAGCATTTAGTCAGTCTGTAATGGCATACAGGCTGTCCATAACATAGTTGACAAACTAACTAGCAAAAATATGTTTTCCCTTAAAATATCAAAAAAGTTGTTAGTGCTTAACAAATGAATATTTTAATTTAAACTGTTTTAAAACTGATTGTTTTATTGAGTAAACAATACATCTGTATGTTTTTGTTTATGTGAAATATGTAATCCTAATTAGATATTCACTCATTCGTGTAATGTAACTAGTGGTGTAATCATCATTTTAGGGATCAAACAGATTTTGCAGCTCCAGGTGGGTTTTATATGGTGAGAAATGGGCTCAAATGGCTCTTTGTACGCTGAAGGTTGCTGTCCCCTGCTCTAGCAGAATCTAGAAAATGATGCAAGACAGGATTGAGCTGAAAGCTTGTTGAAAGCATTTTCCCACACCAATCTGATCATCCACATCCACAGACATCAACACTGCATAAAATACAAAATTATAAACACTAGATCCTGGAAAACATGTAAGATCAGATCATTTATTTTTGTTTACTTAGTTAATTTAAAGTTAATCTATTAAAAACAACAACAACAACAAAACAAAGTATGAACCAAATCATGGATTTGGAGAATTGTACCCCTAATAAATAGCAGTATTTATGAATCCTAACCATAGCCATTAGAGTGCCGTTTTCTCACGACATGGTTTGCCCTTTCTTAGTGTTAAAACATGGTGACTTGACTTGTGACTTAATTGACTTGTCTTGTCTGATGTTTAGCAGTGACTTGACTTTACTTACTTGAGTCTAAAACACAGTGACTTAGGACTTGCTTCAGCCTTTAAAGTTAAGACTTGAGACTAGCTTGTGACTTGCGCAACTGTGACATGTGTAACTGTTATTTGTGAACATGAACATGATTTCCTCCCATAGCCACAAACCAGAAGCATGAGACTCAAATTTCTGAAGCCATCCGGAATAAAGTCTGGAGCTGCTTCATAGACAATGAATGTGAAGCTAATTTTATAGTAATTTTTAAAATACTCAAGTAAGCTTTATTCTATAGGTAACCTTTCATATCTGAAAAGAAAATGTTCCTGTATACTGGGGTTGGGTGAACTGGCATATTGTTTGATTGATTGATACTTTATGAATCCCCGAAGGGAAATTCCAATTGTCCAAGCTCATCCAATTATCATGAAACAAAAAACAAAAACTAGTCAGTTCAAAGAATTGAAGAGTCTAATTGCCTCTCTTTGTGTTCTGCAGCACAAAGAGAGCAGCCGACTGCAATGCTATTTTTTTTTTTTATGACAATGTCCACAGTGAAAAATCATGATGGACAATGATATTAATCAGTGCATTTTGCTGTCATTTAAGGTTCTCTCCTCTCCTTTGTTTCACCGCAGGCGGGACTGAGCGATCCTTGCTTGAGTGTATGTTCTCTGTGTGGAGCAGAGGATAGACAGTGAACTATGGTCCATCAACCCAGTCTGAGGGGTGTGACTTGGCAGCCATGTAAAGTGCAGTGTAGATTAGGAGCATGTACAGTAAAGTTATAGCAACTTCCCTGTCATAGCGAACATCAAATGTCAACGGTGTGAGAATGACAGTTTTTTGCAGAATGAGATGTGTGTGTGCCTCACAGCAGTGTTATCAAAATCAAGTAAATCAAGTATTGTGACCCTTTACTGTAATCTGAATCAATATGTAGAAAACTTGTGATGATGTCTAAATTATGCAAGTATTTTGGCCCTTAAGTGTAATCTGAATCAATATGTAGAAAACTTGTGATGAGTTAAAGTATAAAAGATGATGTGTAAAAGAAATGAGTGTCCTAATTTTCCTCAAGTCCATGTTAGGTAAAGTAAAGACTTTTAACCCACATCACCAGATAAAAGTTAGATTGAAATGTGTACTATGAAGAGTGCAGAGACAAGAAGAAATTGCAGGTGGACACAGAGAAATAGTTGTATATTTCAATGGTCAGTGAGTCAACCGCTAGGAGTGGTTTCTGTCAAAAGCATATATATGTCTCCAGAGCTAGTGTGAAAGATCTGAGTTCACCCCTCCCTGTCTGCCTCCTTTTCCTTGGCTGACAGGTCTGTGCGTGACAACCACTTCTTTTTTTTCCTGTTTTGATCAGAACTCGCTTGGAAAAAAAGCTATTCTGACTCATACATAAGAGATTCTGATATAAGAAGAAGAAAAAGTTATAAAAAGACAAATACTTTATTTTTGAGTCTAACTTGCTCAGAAAAGTCGATTCAGACAGTTTATTAAGACGAACAGATGTAATAAACAAGACACAAGCTTAAAGAAACACACTCTTCTTTTTTTGCCTGTTTTGATCAGAACTCACTAGGAAAAAATCTATTCTGACTGTTATATAAGAGATTCTGATGAATAAAGAAGAAAAAATTGTAAAAAGACATATACTTTATTTTTAAGTCTAACTCGCTCAAAAAAGTCGTTTTTGACAATCTATTAAGAGGAACAGATGTAAATAAGCATGACACAAGCTTTAAAATACACACACTTCTTTTCTTTTCCTGTTTTGATCACAACTCGCTTGGAAAAAGCTATTCTGACTGTTAAATAAGAGTTTCTGATAACAAAAAGATGAAAAAGTTATGAAAAAAATACACACACTTCAAGATTTTATGTGATCCTTACGGACATCCAAATATCATATTAAAAGTTAAATACATAATGGACCAAGGTAAATTCAGAGGTTGAAATTTTGAGGCCTTTATGTCACAACGTCACACAAAGAAGTGTGTATTATGTGAATGCAGTATGTGAAGTATGTGATTAGTATATGAAAATAGTATATTCAGAAGCAGATTCTGAATATACTATTTTCATATAACTTGTGTCTATACATTGGTTTTCTAGGGTGTTCTTTCACATACAACCATCAGATATGACCTGTTCTGAATGTATATGTGCATTTTGGAGGCACCCTTATGCCAAAATGTCCTTTTTTGAATCCAGCATATTAGGTCATAAATCATTCATTATCATTTAATTTTCTGCACATCCAAATTTCTCTCTATGTATAATGAAAACTGTTATGCATATCAGCACAGATTGCAGTGTTTCCCCTAGGTTGACTGACTTGGCCTGGCTGGGGAGGTCGATTAGCACATTTTTCTGTTCTCTGTTTAGCATCGTCAGGCTAGGCATTGTTGCTCACACCCTTCATTTTCCAGCAGTTGGGGAAACTGACATGACTTTTCTTGGTCTTGACAAGCTGCAGTACTTCACTGTACATTTACTACCAGATTGTGACAGCTTACTGCTAACCTTTTCCTCTGCTCCACTCACATTCACCATCACTTTTCTGATGCTCTCTCTATTGCTTATCGCCATGAATGTATAAAGAGAGCTGGATACAGCCTTTTTGCCTCCTAAATATCACACACATTTGAATAGCAATTTCAGCATTTGATTAGTACTAATTCTTTTACAATTTGATTTATATTTGACTCCTGAAATTATGTCCAACAGCTCAAATTCCAACAGCTGCACACAACACTGGTTGATGTTACTGTGGCTAGCTAGCAAACATTAGCTAACTGCTAATATAGAGTGACCTAAGCACTGAAAATGGAGACTAGTGATGATTATAAATGTATTTTATAGTACTGAGTGGTAGAAGTAAAGAAATGTCTGGCATATTCTTTGTTTGAACTACTTATGGGAAGTAAGACCCCAATGACAGGCTCTTGTCAGATTTTCACACACGCACTGTACCTGCATCATGTGCCACTGCTGAGGGCTGGGGAAGGGGGAGGGGGAGGGGTTACAGTGAAAATATTATACTAATATTGTAATATATTATAATGTAAATCATATTTTGTCATCATAGATACTACACATATGTCTCAGGGGTAATTCATACCCATTTTAGATGCAAATACACCTATAGGAGCACTTTGAGAGGAAAATTTGTCAAAAAAAAATTAGGTTTATATGGGGCAGAACACTGACATTCACATTTTGGCATTGGAAATAAAATTTGCCATTGAAATCAAACCTTGCAATTGAAAAAAGTGTATTGTCATTGAAAAAAGCTCCACTGAAAAATAAAACACTTTAAAAAATTTAACATTTTAAAAAATTATATTCTGTCAATCTTATTATCTTATTTTATTTTGGTATTTTTGCATTAAGATTTGTTTTTCAATGCCATCATTTTTCTTCATGTCTGTCTTTTTTCATCAGTCAATATAAGTATAACCGGTTTTCAGTTTCAACTTTGTCTTTTTCAGTTTCAACTTTTTTGAATGTGAAACTAATTTCATAGTAATTTTTAAAATACCCAAGTAAGCTTTACATCTTGTTTTTCATATCTGAAAAACAAGATGTACCTGTACATAACTGGTATATGACAATGTCCACAGTGAAACATTATATTGGACAATGATATTGAATGGGATATATTACTGCATTTTACTGTCATTTTGTTGAGTTTCTCTCCTCTCTTCTGTGGGGCTGAGCGATCCTTGGAGGAGAGACTTCAGTGAAGCATGTGAAGTACTTGATTGATGACAACTACAGTCATTGCATTACTGCAATTAAATCTCTGTGAGTAAAAGGCCAATAAGAGTAATTTAATCCATGCAAAAGATGGATAGACAATATTGGGGGCTTTTAAAACAATATGGTAGAGATTCAGTGGCAACTACCTCACTGAGAGAGCGCCACTCTGACAGATTCAGAACAGGAGCTGGAGTAAAATCCAGGACCGGGCACCCAAACACACACACTAGTCTCTCTGAGCCTGACTAACTCGCGAGAGAACACTGTTCTGACAGTTTCAGAACAGGAGCTGGAGTAAAATCCAGGACCCGGCACCCAACCACACACACTTGTCTCACTGAGCCTAACTAACTCGCAGAAAGAAGGCAGTTCTAACTGTCTCAGAAAAGGAACCTGTGTAAAAAGCAAGAGTTGTGACCCAAACACATACACTTGTCTCTTTGAGCCTTACTAATTCACAGAGAGGACACTCTTCTGACAGTTTCAATTTAGGGGCCTGCGTAAAAAGCATGAGCACGCGATCAAGCACATACGCTTGTCTCTCTGAGCCTTACTAACTAACTGGCCAAGAGAATGTCTTTCTGACAGTTTCAGAACAGGAGCCGGTATAAAATGCAGGTGCGGACAACCAAAAACATATGCTTGTCTCTCTGAGCCTAACTAACTCGCAGAAGGAACGCAGTTCTAACTGTTTCAGAAAAGGAACACGTGTGAAAAGCAAGAGTTGTGACCCAAACACATAGGCTTGTCTCTCTGAGCCTTACTAATTCACAGAGAGGACACTCTTCTGACAGTTTCAATACCAGAGCCAGTGTAAAAAGCATGAGCAGACGACCAAACACATACGCTTGTCTCTCTGAGCCTAACTAACTTGCAGAAAGAACGCAGTTCTAACTGTTTCAGAACATGAGCCGGTGTGAAAAGCAAGAGTTGTCACCCAAACACACATGCTTGTCTCTCTGAGCCTAAGTAACTCGCAAAAAAGAACGCAGATCTACCTGTTTCAGAAAAGAAACCCGTGTAAAAAGCAAGACAAAACATAACCAAAAACATACGCTTGTCTCTCTGAGCCTTACTAATTCACAGAGAGGATGCTCTTTTGACAGTTTCAATACCGGAGCCAGTGTAAAAAGCATGAGCAGGCGACCAAACACATACGCTTATCTCTCTGTGCCTGAATAACTGGCCAAGAGAATGCCGTTCGAACAGTTTCAGAACGGGAGCAGATGTAAAATGCAGGTGCGGAAAACCAAACACACACGCTTGTCTCTCTGAGCCTAACTAACTTGCAGAAAGAATGCAGTTATAACTGTTTCAGAAGAGGAACCCGTGTAAAAAGCAAGAGTTGTGACCCAAACACACATGCTTGTCTCTCTGAGCCTTACTAATTCACAGAGAGGACACCCTTCTGACAGTTTCAGAACAGGAGTCGGTGTAAAATGCAAGTGCGGACAACCAAAAACATACGCTTGTCTCTCTGAGACAGAGAGACAAGCGCAGAGACAACGCAGTTCTGTTTCAGAAAAGGATCCTGTGCAAAAAGCAAGAGTTGTGATCCCAACAACTACGCTTGTCTCTCTGAGCCTTACTAATTCACAGAAAGGACGTGTTCTGACAGTTTCAGAACATGAGCCGTTGTAAAAATCATGAGCAGGCGACCAAACACATACGCTTGTCTCTCAGAGCCTAACTAATGTTAGAGAAAGACATATACTTTATGTCTGTCTTAAACTCGCTCAGAACACTTGTTTCTGACAGGTTTAGAGGATGAACAGGTGTAAATGAACAAGAAAAAAGATTTTAATTCAACACGTTCTCATCCCTAACGCGTCAAATACTGCCGCTTGGTCAGTGGCCCCACACTTCAAAATATGATGCTCTAGGTACCCCTTTCGCGTCAGTTCTGCACGCGCAGGGCTGTTCAACAAAATTCAACAGAGTAGTGACCCAGTCGAAATTATGCCGTTTATTCTTTCCCCTTGAAGTTCATAGACCAATGTAATAGCTTGTGGCCACTCTTGAAAGGTGCTAAACTGATGTCATAGCGCATTCTCCCTGTTTATATTTATCACTTGTTTCTCTTTCTTTCTACCGCTTCTGTGCTGTTTGCTCCCATTTTTACATGCATACACTGTCTTTTCAAAATACATTTCCGTGGTCACAGGAAACACCTAAATAAGAGCAATACTAAAAATATGTTACAAGCGCACAGGGACGAGGCCGCATCTAACCTATGCGACAATGCAATATAATACATCATATATTTAGAAATAGGGTTTGTCTTTGGCCCCGACAACACAGAAAATTACAGCAGATAATGAGTTTATATGTTACTAATCGCGGTGATGGAAGAAGTGGTGTATGCCGGGTAATGTGGTTTGTTCTGGAGGTGGACTTTTGTAATACATCCATGGCTAACTTTGATAAACATATGAAATGCATCACGATCTTTCTTTCTATTGTTTTTCTAGTAATTAAAAATGGTGACCATGATGTTTTTGTATCGAAAGAAATGTAATGTAACTTAAATGTGTCAGTGGGAATTCCCAGTGACGTCATGCGTAGTAAGGTCCCACAAAATGGACCCCCCCACAACACCCCCTTTTTATTGTCTTTTTTACTTTCAAATGAAAAGAGGATTTTTCTTTTCTTTGTTTATTTCGGGAAAAAGCCCTCGGAGTTGTGCTTAAATAATAATTCGCAATGCACTTTGCATGCTGTTAACTGAACGTTTACATCTCGGACAGGAAATACATCACGTTACTTCGTCTTCTTCGTCGCTCTTTTGACAGACAGTGGATGGCTCAACGAACCAGACAGATTAGCGACCCCACGTGTGTCTACATTGAAATGACATCTTCAGTCTTGAAAACCCGAGGTTGCAAGCAAGACGAGTTGGCGGGTTTTCAGTCCGCCAAAAGAGTCCTGTGTAATTCAAAAACACACACACACGCACACACACACACACACGTCTAAAATAAAGCAACATCTTTACGTGTTCTGAACAGAGATCATTTAGATGCAGTGTAATTATTCTAGTTGTTGTAAATATTTGATATATTCAGTAGTTATGTTGTTTTATGAACCTATTTTACGACTACTTTACAAAACAGAAGAACTGCCATCCCAAAAACGCTGTTTATGAAACACTCACTAAAATATCTTAAACAAACTAACATCTTAACTTTTAGTTAATATAGATCATTTAGATGCAGTGTGATTATTAGTTCGGGTGTATTAAATGTTTGATATATTCAACAGATAGATCTTCTCACAACCCTATCTTACTGCCCTACTCTACAATCAGAAGAACTACAACTGTGGTGCTTATTTGTATCAAGAAACATGACAGGATTTACAGGGACAGGGACAGGGACGATAAACACATTTGTGTAATCAGATTTTAAATATCTAATTGCTTTATGAGTGAAAATTAATTTTTACCATATTTTACCCCTTTTTATGAGAGCGTCACCAATTGTTGACTATATTCACATGATAGCTGAGGCCCAGAGCTCTCTATAACAGTTGGTCCCATGTCTGTACCCCCTTTTGTTGATGAATTATAAGCCCTCAAATATGCACTGAGGTCAAGGTTCAAAGGTCAGTTTTTCAAAGCAGGAGCCATGTGGTATCTTCATACTTACATATGTTATTTTCCAAGCCGAGACCTTTCCAAAAATGTATTTGGTGTAGCTCTATGACAAAGTTTTAATTTTCACATTTCATGGACACAAGCCGACCCAGGCCTAGTTTCAGAGAGCACTTTGAAGGACCAAAGTATAAAATAAATATTTTTATTTGTTTGATTGTTTTTTTCTTTTCTAAGTGTAAAAAGTGGGTCACCCTCAGAGATTACAATAATGCTGACAATGTAGGGCATTACTACAGGCTTTGAGGAAGGCCTGAAGTGGTTGGGTTGGGTTTTGGGTGAGGGCTGAAGAGACCTACCCGTTCTCATTCATGCATAGGCTAGGTTACTATTCACACAACCTTGAAGATGTTTTGTCCTTCATGATTCTTGGTTTTAGGATGCTATATCAGCATGACACAGACCATTCAATCAGAATCCTTTTTTTTTTAGCCAATGCACACATACAAAGAATGCACCTTAGCTCCCCCATTATCATTCTTAATAATAATTATGAAACAAAGTAATATTAAAATTAAACTGAAAACTTTAGTTTACTTTCTATTTACAGTATGGAATAGTAGGCTAATAGTTTTGAGATAGGATATGATGCCTTATTGCTTATTGCTATAAAACTTGAAGTGACTGTACAAAGGAAATCGTCTATGGTCTGTGCTATGGACAAATAAATGAAGTGTATAAAATTTATGGAGGTGAAGAGAGCAAAAATTAAATCTGACATGTGCATATATGATTAATTGTGAATTCCAGTTTGATAACCCTGTCTTTCAAAGTGCTCTCTGAAACTAAGCCTTGGACAGCTTGTGTCCTTAAAATGTGAAAATTAAAACTTTGTCATAGAGATTCATCACATACATTGTTGGAAAGGTCTCAACTTGGAAAATAACATTTGGAAGTATGAAGATCCTGCATGGCTCCTGCTTTGAAAAACTGACTTTTGAACCTTGACCTCAGTGCACATTTGAAGGCTTATAATTCATCAACAAAAGGGGGTACGGACATGGGACCATCTGTTATAGAAAGCTCTGGGCCTCAGCTATCATGTGAATATAGTCAACAATTGGGGACGCTGTCAGATATGGGTAAAATATGGTTAAAATTAATTTACACTCATAAAGGAATTAGATATTTAAAATCTGATTACACAAATGTGTTTATCGTCCCCTTAAACTCCCTAGTGTACTCTCAGTTTAGGATTTACAACTTCCAATTATATTAAAAATGCTAATATGTTTTTAAAACTACAATTCCCATGAGCCTCGCCATGCTTCTTGATACAAATAAGCACCCCAGTTGTAGTTCTTCTGGTTGTAGAGTAGGGCAGTAAGATAGGGTCGTGAAAAGATCTATCTGTTGGTGATGGTTTGTTTAAGATATTTTAGTGAGTGTTTCATAAACTGCGTTTTTGGGATGGCAGTGCTTGTTTTGTAAAGTAGGGTCGTAAAATAGGTTCATAAAACAACATAACTACTGAATATAACAAATATCTTCTACAACCGGACTAGTAATTACACTGCTAGATGATCTATGTTCAGAACACGTAAAGACGTTGCTTTATTTTAGACGTGTGTGTGTGTGTGTGTGTGTGTGTGTGTGTGTGTGTGTGTGTGTGCGTGCGTGTGTGTGTGTTTGTGCGCGTGCCGACATTTTTTTACTCTTGTGGCGGACTGAAAACCCGACAACTCGTTTTGCTTGCAACCTCGGGTTTTCAAGAATGAAGATGTCATTTCAATGTAGACACACGTGGGGTCGCTAGTCTGTCTGGTTCGTTGAGCCATCCACTGTCTGTCAATAGAGCGACGAAGAAGACGAAGTAACGTGATGTGTTTCCTGTCCGAGATGTAAACATTCCCAGTTAACAGCATGCAAAGTGCATTGCGAATGATTATTTAAGCACAACTCCGAGGCCCCGATTAGTAGCATACAAATAATAGCATATAAACTCATTATCTGCTGTAATTTTTCCTCAATGTCGTCGGGGCCAAAGACAAACCCTATTTCTAAATATATGATTATTATTACATTGTCACATAGGTTAGATGCGGCCTCGTCCCTGTGCGCTTGTAATATATTTTTAGTATTGCGCTTATTTAGCTATTTCCTGTGACCACGGAAATGTATTTTGAAAAGACAGTGTATGTATGTAAAAATGGGAGCAAACAGCACAGAAGCGGTAATACAAAGCACGGGGAGAGAAACAAGTGATAAATATAAACAGGGAGAATGCGCTACGACATTAGTTTAGCACCTTTCGAGAATGGCCACAAGCTATTACGTTAGTCTATGAACTTCAAGAGGAAAGAATAAACGGCATAATTTCGACGGGGTCACTACTCCGTTGATATATGTTGAACAGCCCTGCGCGCGCAGAACTGACCCGAAAGGGGTACCTAGAGCGTCATACGTTGAAATGTCGGGCCACTGACCAAGCGGCAGTATTTGACACGTTGGGGATGAGAACGTGTTGATATATATATATATATATATATATATATATATATATATATATATATATATATATATATATATATATATATATAACGTCGAGGCTCTATAAAGGACATGTTACTTCCTGCCGAGGTTCATGTGGAAAATCGAAGTATTGATGAGGAAATCCATGTACACATACTGCACACATACTGCAGATTAATAAACGTTCAGTGAAAAAACTTACAAACAAACAAAAAACAGTGTGTACATGTTAATAATCAACAGACCTTCATGTTGTTGCTTCTCAGATAAGTTTGAATTAATTTCAGTTTTGAGGAGGATCTCTCGGCGCTTGCAACAGGTAGAGTGAGAAACAGTTTAATAGCTGTGGCTACATCAGGCACACTTGGCAATATGGAGTGGTGTTTTATGAATAGAGTGTGTGCCAAATCTTGAATTGAGCCATGCCCGATTTCTTTTATGGTGGACATGAATGCACTACTGAAAGCACTTGGTCTGGAAAATCTGCAGACAAGTCATCTTTGTATTTGTCTGCTAAAGCACTTGCTGATCTATACAGTTCATCGTCGGACTCTAAGTGTTGCTGTGGGCGTAAAAAACCCAACCTCCGTGCCACCTCTTGCATGCCCTGAAAGCTGTGTGTTACCTGCGCAATGGCAGTGTCTAGAGCTCCGTAAAATTCTGACACTTTGAAGTGCTACTCTGCATTTAATAGCCTTTTTATCCTCGCATAACTCATCAAAATGTGTTTTGGTGCGCCTTGTGCGCTTTTGTGGGAATGAAGGCGGAATACCCCATGACTGAGCAAGATTTTGGGCAGTTTCTTTAAGGCTGTGAAACTCCCCTCCGAGACACACAAGGGTCTCGGATGAACTGGCGAGATATTTGCTTTTCTGCGAGATATTCAATTCAATTCAGTTTTATTTATATAGCGCCAAATCACAACATAAAGTCATCTCAGGGCACTTTACATGGAGCAGGTCTAGACCACGCTCTTTAATTTACAGAAAGAGAAACCCAACAGTTCCCCCCATGAGCAAGCACTTGGCGACAGCGGAAAGGAAAAACTCCCCTTTAACGGGAAGAAACCCAAGGCAGACCCCGGCTCTGGGTGGGCGGCCATCTGCCTTGACCGGTTGGGTTGGGAGAGAGAGAGAGAGAGAGAGAGAGAGGGGGGGGGGATTTCTGGGAGAATTTCTGGATGCCCAGCGCGTCATTCCGTGTATTCCCTTCGTTCGTTTAATAATTGTTTTCACCTCATTTATTTCCTCATGTGTTCCTCATGTCATCATTTATTGATGAAGCAGGAAAGCCTCAGCTATCATGTGAATATAGTCAACAATTGGGGACGCTGTCAGATATGGGTAAAATATGGTTAAAATTAATTTTCACTATAAAGCAATTAGATATTTAAAATCTGATTACACAAATGTGTTTATCGTCCCCTTAAACTCCCTAGTGTACTCTCAGTTTCGTATTTACAACTTCCTAATATATTAAAAACGCTAATATTTTTTTTTGAAACTACAATTCCCATGAGCCTCGCCATGTTTCTTGATACAAATAAGCACCACAGTTGTAGTTCCTCTGGTTGTAGAGTAGGGTAGTAAGATATGGTTGTGAAAAGATCTATCTGTTGAATATATCAAACATTTAATACACCCGAACTAATGATCACACTGCATCTAAATTATCTATGTTAACAAAAAGTTAAAATGTTGGTTTGTTTAAGATATTTTAGTGAGTGTTTCATAAACAGCGTTTTTGGGATGGCAGTTCTTCTGTTTTGTAAAGTAGTCGTAAAATAGGTTCATAAAACAACATAACTACTGAATATATCAAATATCTACTACAACAGGACTAGTAATTACACTGCTAGATGATCTATGTTGAGAACACGTAAAGATGCTGCTTTATTTTAGACATATATATTTGGCGGACTGAAAACCCACCAACTCGCAACCTCGGGTTTTCAAGACTGAAGATGTCATTTCAATGTAGACACACGTGGGGTCGCTAGTCTGTCTGGTTCGTTGAGCCATCCACTGTCTGTCAAAAGAGCGATGAAGAAGAAGAAGTAAAGCGAAAAAAGGGGGTGTTGTGGGGGGCGGGGGTCCATTTTGTGGGACCTTACTACGCATTACGTCACTGGGAATTCCCTTTGACACATTTAGGATTTCTTTCTTTTTTCAGTCCCTTCTTATGAGGTTAGAAAACAATGGCCAGAAAAAATTTGAGTTCATCATTTCTTTCTCTCATTTTATTCTTCACAGCAATGGTAGGTGGTTACTTAAAAAGCGGTCATAATGCGCAAATCATCAGATGTCAGTGGAGATACAAGATACACAGCAATTATAAATCAATCCATTAATTAAAATGAGTACCGGCAGGTCCACAGAAATTTTGCTATCTGGGTATGGTATTAATATTAGCGACTGGGGCACAATTCAAATTCAAATAAGCTTTATTGGCATGACAGAAACCTATATTGCCAAAGCACTACAGAAAATTATGAACACTGACAGATTAATATTCATACAATAATATGTAAATATAAATAATAATATTAAATACACTATAATAAAATGCATTTTTATAGAGTTCCACTGGTCCCAGAAGGAGTTAGACTCTATACTCTCTTCAAGTAATCACACATCTTTTTGGTTTTGATTGCATTGATATGTCTTGAGTGCTTCACAGTACTGAAGGTGAAGACTCTGTGTTTGAGGTTAGATCATTTTCTAGCTTCATTTTTCAGGTTTTGACATTCTTTGTCAAACTATTGGTTCTTTTTTGTTTTTCTTTTCCTTGTACGTAGTTTCAATTTAACTTTATTTGCTGTTTTGTTGAAGATGTAATTTATATTTTGGACAGTCTCACATATGCCTTCAGTAGTGGGAGGGTCTGGGTATTCTGTATATTACTTGTAGTAATAATTGAATCTCCTCACTATTGCTGGCCTCTCGGTATTTCTCAGTGCTGTCTGGGGCCCATCTGTATGTGCTCAGTATTTTGAACAGCTTTTTGTGTGTGCCTCTTAAGTATTTCGAAACATCAGTAGGCATAGATTATTCTTTATAATCAGTTTATGTCAGTGAAAAGGTCACATTGTGTTGGTCATAACAAAATTTTACATCCCTCAATAACTCAGCCTGTAGATGGATATATGAAATTGCAGAAGATTTTGCCAGTTGAGACAAATACAAATTCAAACTGGTTGACCACTCATTCTTGTAAATCTGAGTTTAATAAAATAACCTGTTACTAAAAACAGGAAAAGAGAGGGAGAGGAGGAAGATGGAGGAGACTGACAGGGCTGAAGGAGCAGGTCTGATGGAGGTCAGTGATCAAGAAGAAAGCTACAAAAAGTTGAGAACCCCTGTTTTGAGGTACATTACATCCACACAGGTTGGAGTTTTGTATAACATATCTTAAAACGTCTTAATGATCTGTAAGGCAGATTTATGATTAAAAATACTCCTGACCTTGATGACAGTGCTGATCATATCACTATTATATCTGCAAAATTTTAAATTCTTTAAATAAATAAATAAATAAAATGGGAGAATAGACACAAGAACTCCTAAAAATTTGTTACCTAAATGAAAGCATTTAGTCAGTCTGTAATGGCATACAAGCTGTCCATAACATAGTTGACAAACTAACTAGCAAAAATATGTTTTCCCTTAAAATATCAAAAAAGTTGTTAGTGCTTAACAAATGAATATTTTAATTTAAACTGTTTTAAAACTGATTGTTTTATTGAGTAAACAATGCATCTGTATGTTTTTGTTTATGTGAAATATGTAATCCTAATTAGATATTCACTCATTCGTGTAATGTAACTAGTGGTGTAATTGTCATTTTAGGGATCAAACAGATTTTGCAGCTCCAGGTGGGTTTTATATGGTGAGAAATGGGCTCAAATGGCTCTTTGTACGCTGAAGGTTGCTGTCCCCTGCTCTAGCAGAATCTAGAAAATGATGCAAGACAGGATTGAGCTGAAAGCTTGTTGAAAGCATTTTCCCACACCAATCTGATCATCCACATCCACAGACATCAACACTGCATAAAATACAAAATTATAAACACTAGATCCTGGAAAACATGTAAGATCAGATCATTTATTTTTGTTTACTTAGTTAATTTAAAGTTAATCTATTAAAAACAACAACAACAACAAAACAAAGTATGAACCAAATCATGGATTTGGAGAATTGTACCCCTAATAAATAGCAGTATTTATGAATCCTAACCATAGCCATTAGAGTGCCGTTTTCTCACGACATGGTTTGCCCTTTCTTAGTGTTAAAACATGGTGACTTGACTTGTGACTTAATTGACTTGTCTTGTCTGATGTTTAGCAGTGACTTGACTTTACTTACTTGAGTCTAAAACACAGTGACTTAGGACTTGCTTCAGCCTTTAAAGTTAAGACTTGAGACTAGCTTGTGACTTGCGCAACTGTGACATGTGTAACTGTTATTTGTGAACATGAACATGATTTCCTCCCATAGCCACAAACCAGAAGCATGAGACTCAAATTTCTGAAGCCATCCGGAATAAAGTCTGGAGCTGCTTCATAGACAATGAATGTGAAGCTAATTTTATAGTAATTTTTAAAATACTCAAGTAAGCTTTATTCTATAGGTAACCTTTCATATCTGAAAAGAAAGTGTTCCTGTATACTAGGGTTGGGTGAACTGGCATATTGTTTGATTGATTGATTGATACTTTATGAATCCCCGAAGGGAAATTCCAATTGTCCAAGCTCATCCGATTATCACAAACGAAACAAAAAACAAAAACTAGTCAGTTCAAAGAGTTGAAGAGTCTAATTGCTGTGGGTACAAAGGACCTCCTAAATCTCTCTGTTCTGCAGCACAAAGAGAGGAGCCGACTGCAATGCTATTTTTTTATGACAATGTCCACAATGAAAAATCATGATGGACAATGATATTAATCAGTGCATTTTGCTTTCATTTAAGGTTCTCTCCTCTCCTTTGTTTCACCGCAGGTGGGACTGAGCGATCCTTTCATGAGTGTATGTTCTCTGTGTGGAGCAGAGGATAGACAGTGAACTATAGTCCATCAACCCGGTCTGAGGGGTGTGACTTGGCAGCCATGTAAAGTGCAGTGTAGATTAGGAGCATGTACAGTAAAGTTATAGCAACTTCCCTGTCATAGCAAACATCAAATGTCAACGGTGTGAGAATGACAGTTTTATGCAGAATGAGATGTGTGTGTGCCTCACAGCAGTGTTATCAAAATCAAGTAAATCAAGTATTGTGACCCTTTACTGTAATCTGAATCAATATGTAGAAAACTTGTGATGATGTCTAAATTATGCAAGTATTGTGGCCCTTAAGTGTAATCTGAATCAATATGTCGAAAACTTGTGATGAGTTACAGTATAAAAGATGATGTGTAAAAGAAATGAGTGTCCTAATTTTCCTCAAGTCCATGTTAGGTAAAGTAAAGACTTTTAACCCACATCACCAGATAAATGTTAGATTGAAATGTGTACTATGAAGTGTGCAGAGACAAGAAGAAATTGCAGGTGGACACAGAGAAATAGTTGTATATTTCAATGGTCAGTGAGTCAACCGCTAGGAGTGGTTTCTGTCAAAAGCATATATATGTCTCCAGAGCTAGTGTGAAAGATCTGAGTTCACCCCTCCCTGTCTGCCTCCTTTTCCTTGGCTGACAGGTCTGTGCGTGACAACCACTTCTTTTTTTTTCCTGTTTTGATCAGAACTCGCTTGGAAAAGATTCTGATGAATAAAGAAGAAAAAATTATAAAAAGACATATACTTTAGAAAAGTCGTTTTTGACAGTCTATTTAAGAAGAACAGATTTAAATAAGCATGACACAAGCTTTAAAATACACACACTTCTTTTCTTTTCCTGTTTTGATCACAACTCGCTTGGAAAAAGCTATTCTGACTGTTAAATAAGAGTTTCTGATAACAAAAAGATGAAAAAGTTATGAAAAAAATACACACACTTCAAGATTTTATGTGATCCTTACGGACATCCAAATATATTAAAAGTTAAATACATAATGGATCAAGATAAATTCAGAGGTTGAAATTTTGAGGCCTTTATGTCACAACATCACACAAAGGAGTGTGTATTATGTGAATGTAGTATGTGAAGTGTGTGATTAAATGGTAAATGGACCATACTTATATAGCGCTTTTCTAGTCTTCAGACTACTCAAAGCGCTTTCACACTATGAATCACATTCACCCATTCATACGCTGAATGGGTACGGGGGCTACCATGCAAGGTCCCAACCTGCCCATCAGAGGAAAATAACCATCTATACACTGATGGCACAGCCATCAGGAGCAATTTGGGGTTAAGTGTCTTGACCAAGGACACATCGACATGCAGAGCCGGGAATCGAACCACCAATCTTCCGATTAGAGGACGACCCGCTCTACCTCCTGAGCCACAGCCGCCACAGCGTATGAAAACTATATTTAGAAGCAGATTATGAATATACTATTTTCATATAACTTGTGTCTATACATTGGTTTTCTAGGGTGTTCTTTCACATACAACCATCAGATATGACCTGTTCTGAATGTACATGTGCATTTTGGAGGCACCCTTATGCCAAAATGTCCTTTTTTGAATCCAGCATATTAGGTCATAAATCATTCATTATCATTTAATTTTCTGCACATCCAAATTTCTCTCTATGTATAATGAAAACTGTTATGCATATCAGCACAGATTGCAGTGTTTCCCCTAGGTTGACTGACTTGGCCTGGCTGGGGAGGTCGATTAGCACATTTCTCTGTTCTCTGTTTAGCATCATCAGGCTAGGTATTGTTGCTCACACCCTTCATTTTCCAGCAGTTGGGGAAACTGACATGACTTTTCTTGGTCTTGACAAGCTGCAGCACTTCACTGTACATTTACTACCAGATTGTGACAGCTTACTGCTAACCTTTTCCTCTGCTCCACTCACATTCACCATCACTTTTCTGATGCTCTCTCTATTGCTTATCGCCATGAATGTATAAAGGGAACTGGATACAGCCTTTTTGCCTCCTAAATGCAACACACATTTTAAATAGCAATTTCAGCATTCGATTAGTGTTCTTTTACAATTTGATTTATATTTGACTCCTGAAATTATGTCCAACAGCTCAAATTCCAACAGTTGCACACAACACTGGTTGATGTTACTGTGGCTAGCTAGCAAACATTAGCTAACTGCTAATATAGAGTGACCTAAGCAGTGAAAATGGAAACTAGTGATGATTATAAATGTGTTTTATAGTACTGAGTGGTAGAAGTAAAGAAATGTCTGGCATATTCTTTGTTTGAACTACTACCCAATGACAGGCTCTTGACAGATTTTCACACACGCACTGTACCTGCATCATGTCCCACTGCTGAGGGCTGGGGAAGGGGGGAGGAGGAGGGGTTACAGTGAAAATATTATACTAATATTGTAAATAATATAAATCATATTTTGTCATCATAGATACAACGCATATGTCTCAGGGGTAATTTATACCCATTTTAGATGCAAATACACCTATAGGAGCACTTTGAGAGGAAAATTTGTCAAAAAAATTAGGTTTATATGGGGCAGAACACTGACATTCACATTTTGGCATTGGAAATAAAATTTGCCATTGAAATCAAACCTTGTAATTGAAAAAAGTGTATTGTCATTGAAAAAAGCTCCACATTTTTGAATGTGAAACTATTTTCATAGTAATTTTTAAAATACCCAAGTAAGCTTTACATCTTGTTTTTCATATCTGAAACAAGATGTACCTGTACATAACTGGTATATGACAATGTCCGCATTGAAACGTTATACTGGACAATGATATTGAATGGGATATATTACTGCATTTTACTGTCATTTTGTTGAGTTTCTCTCCTCTCTTCTGTTTCACCACAGGCGGGGCTGAGCGATCCTTGGAGGAGAGACTTGTCTCTCTGGGCCTACTTAACTGGCCAAGAGGATGCCGTTCGAACAGTTTCAGAACGGGAGCAGATGTAAAATGCAGGTGCGGAAAACCAAACACACACGCTTTTCTCTCTGAGCCTAACTAATTCGCAAGAAGAATGCAGTTCTAACTGTTTCAGAAAAAGGAACCTGTGTAAGAAGCAAGAAATGTGACCCAAACACATACACTTGTCTCTCTGAGCCTAACTAACTTGCAGAAAGAATGCAGTTCTAACTGTTTCAGAACATGAGCCGGTGTGAAAAGCAAGAGCAGGCGACCAAACACCTACGCTTGTCTCTCTGAGCCTTACTAATTCACAGAGAGGACGCTCTTTTGACAGTTTCAATACCAGAGCCAGTGTGAAAAGCATGAGCAGGCGACCAAACACATACGCTTATCTCTCTGTGCCTAAATAACTGGCCAAGAGAATGCCGTTCAGACACTTTCAGAACAGGAGCCGGTGTAAAATGCAGGTGCAAACAACCAAAAACATATGCTCGTCTCTCTGAGCCTAACTAACTTGCAGAAAGAACGCAGTTCTAACTGTTTCAGAACATGAGCCGGTGTGAAAAGCAAGAGTTGTGACCCAAACACATGCGCTTGTCTCTCTGAGCCTTACTAATTCACAGAGAGGACGCTCTTTTGACAGTTTCAATACCGGAGCCAGTGTAAAATGCAGGTGCAGACAACCAAAAACATACGCTTGTCTCTCTGAGCTTAACTAACTTGCAGAAAGAACGCAGTTCTAACTGTTTCAGAACATGAGCCGGTGTAAAAAAGCAAGAGTTGTGACCCAAACACATACGCTTGTCTCTCTGATCCTTACTAATTCACAGAGAAGACGCGTTCTAACAGTTTCAGAACATGAGCTGGTGTAAAAATCATGAGCAGGCGACCAAACACATACGCTTGTCTCTCTGAACCTTACTAATTCACAGAGAGGACGCTCTTTTGACATTTTCAATACCGGAGCCAGTGTAAAAAGCATGAGCAGGCGACCAAACACATACGCTTATCTCTCTGTGCCTAAATAACTGGCCAAGAGAATTTCAGAACAGTTGCCGGTGTAAAATGCAGGTGCGGACAACCAAACATATATGCTTGTCTCTCTGAGCCTAACTAACTTGCAGAAAGAACGCAGTTCTAACTGTTTCAGAACATGAGCCGGTGTGAAAAGCAAGAGTTGTGACCCAAACACATGCGCTTGTCTCTCTGAGCCTTACAGAGAGGATGCGTTCTTACAGTTTCAGAACATGAGCCAGTGTAAAAGGCATAAGCAGGCGACCAAACACATACACTTGTCTCTCAGAGCCTAACTAATGTTAGAAAACGACTTATACTTTATGCTTTATCATAACTCGCTTGGAAATGGCTATTCTCAATGTTTTATGTGAGATTCTAATATAAAACGAAGAAAAACTTATACAAACACATATATTGCATTTTTGAGTCTAATTCGCACTGAACAGTCGCTTCTGAGTGTTTCAGACGACAAACAGATGAAAATAAGCAAAAACAAGCTTTTCATTACACACACTTGTCTTTTTGTCTGTTTTGATCATAACTCGCTTGGAAATGGCTATTCTCAACGCTTCATAAGAATTTCTGATTTAAAAAAAGAAGAAAACGTTATGAAAAAAATACACATACTTCAAGATTTTATGTGATCCTCCAATGATATCCATCCAAATATCATACCATTATATACATAATGGATCAATTCAGAGGTTGAAATTTTGGGGCCTTTATGTCACAATGTCACACAAAGAAGTGTATATCTCTGCTTCTGAATATACTATTTTCCTATAACTTCTTTCACATACAATCATCAGATATGACTTGTTGTGAATGTATATGTGCATTTTGGGGGCACCCTTATGCCAAAATCACCTCTTTTTGTAATCCATTATCATTTGATTTCCTGCATTATATATAATGAAAAGCATGCATATCAGCACAGATTGCAGTGTTTCCCCTAGGCTGACTGACTTGGCCCTGGCTGGGGAGGTCGATTAGCACATTTCTCTGTTTTCTGTTTAGCATCTTCAGGCTCAATGCCTAGCAAGAGCAGTTGGGGAAACAGACATTACTTTTCTTGGTCTTGACAAGCCTTTATTAACTGACACTGTACATTTACTACCAGATTGTTACAGCTTACTGCTAACCTTTTCTTCTGCTCCGCTTGCATTCACCATCACTTTTCTGATGCTCGCTCTATCGCTTATCGCCATGGATGTATAAAGAGAACTGGATACAGGAAGAGTGCCAGGCTTTGAAGCAAATTTGACATAGTGGCCAAAGTGCGTAATCACATGATGCACACTGGCCCAAAAATCCTTTTTCTCAATAACTTGTGAAAGAGACGTGGTACTTTTTTTTTGAGAATCACAACCCCCGCGAGTCACTATCAGGATTTGAGCCATTTGGTCGATCACATTTCAAAAGCCTAGAAGAACCACACCATAAACCATTCTAATGAGTATATTGGCTCAAAGCATTCAGAACAAAAATGTGTGAAACTATGGACTCTTGTTCCAAGTTCCTGCCCATGCCTTTTTGCCTCCCAAATGCCACACACATTTGAATAGCAATTTCAGCATTTGGTTAGTATTAATTCTTTTACAATTTGATTCATCTTTGACTCCTGGAATGATGTCCAACAGCTCTAACTCAAACAGCTGCACACAACACTGGTTGATATCACTGTGGCTAGCTAGCAAACATTAGCTTACTGCAAGCTAACATAAAGAGTGACCTAAGCAGTAAAAATGCAGACTATATATAAACTATATAAATATAAATTATATTTTGTCATCATAGATACTACACATATGTCTCAGGGGCAATTTATACTCATTTTAGATGCAAATACACCCATAGGAGCACTTTGAGTGAAAAATTTGTCAAAAAAATTAGGTTTGTATCGGGCTATCGGAAATAAAATTTGGCATTGAAATCAAACCCAGCAATTTAAAAAAAAAAGTGTATTATCATTGAAAAAAGTTCCACTGAAAAATAAAACACTCTAAAAATTTTAACTAAAATTACAATCTGTCAATCTTATTAGGGCTCGAGCACTGAACGGTGCGAAGACCCTCTTGTATTTGTAGTGATTATTATTATTATTATTATTATTATTATTATTATTATTATTATTATTATTATTATTATTATTATTATTATTATTATTATTATTCTGAAACAAACGCATTTTTGACAGCCGTTTTGAAGACCGTTCGAAAACTCGTGACTTTCGTCAGGACTGCTGAAAAATTTGATATTGAAAATGGCTGGACTGCGCCCCCTAGAAAATTAGGAAAATTGAGCACCTCAACCCAGATTTTCGTAGAACAATGAAATTTGTTATGCTTATGTCAGTGACATAAGCATATTAGGAGATGCTCCAAAAAGTCTCTTGGACACATACCCTAAGTCAAACAGGAAGTTAGACATTTTGTATCAAAGTTGTGATTTTTATGCTGATTTTGCCATTTCCAGCCTGCATACTTTAACAAAGTCCTTCTAGAGATTTGACCTTAGGAACTTCAAATTCAGTCAGTATCAACTACAGATGATGAAAAGTAATTGAAACGGTGAGCGTGCGACATTCCAAGGAGGCGTGGCTGGGTGGCGAATTTCGATCCTTCGCCATGAAAATTGAAATGGCCATAACTCTGGCATATATGATCCCAAGAGACCCAAACCTTTTGTGCTTGATAAGAGTCCCGCCCTGAACGCATACATGTGACAATATTGGATCTGAATCATAGCGCCACCTACTGGCAACAGGAAGTAACATGTTTTGCACTTTGACGCCCTGTAGGGAGCATGGTGATTGGACCCACCTCAAATTTACTCAGCATAGCCTCAAGACCTTGGAGATTATATGTTGTGAAGCTGGTGACTTTTCCATCGAAAGCTGTTGCCATGGCGATGCAGCAAATTTCGATGTCTCGCCATGAAATTTCAAACCCTCATAACTTGAGTCTGCGTGTTCTGATCTTTTCCAAATTTCAGGTGCTTGTTAAGAGTGCCAGTCTGAACACATGTTCTGGCTCATATTTAGCAAAAGTCATAGCGCCACCTACTGGCATCAAGAAGTAAGATGCGACACATCCTTCGCCATGACATACGATGCTGTTTTCCAGGGAGAGGGGATGGCTCTACAGCCACGAAACTTGACACACATGTCTAGAGTGATGTTAGCTAAAATTCTATGTAGTTCATTTGAATGGGCGTGGAAAAATGGCCCTTGAAAATTTCAAAGTTGAAGCTCCGCCTACCAGATTAATGTAGAAAAATGAAATTCACAAGGGACATGTATAATGTCAAGATGCACAAAAAAGCCTCTTGGAGCCATATCAAGCTCCTACAGTCCAAGTCCTACAGGAAGTCCGCCATCTTGAAAAAACTGGTCAATTTTCGCTTTTGGTGGGATCTGCCTGAAACTTTACAGGTTTGATAACAGTCCAGGCCTGAGCACATCTACATTACAATATTCAATCAGTGATGCAAAATGGTTCCATAGCGCCCCCATAACACAGTACAGGAAAGCAGCCCCAGCAGCAGGCAAATGAGTGGACAAAGGAAGTGATGTTTCTCTCCTTGCTCTGTCTGAAAGTAGCCCGACTGTGAAAACATCTACATGCCTGTGACAAAGGCTCTTCGACTGTGCCGATGTTCACCGGGGTGCGAGGTCCCGATCATCGCTGCTTGCAGCTTTAATTCTATTTTGGTATTTTTTGCATTAAGATTAGTTTTTCAATGTCAATCATAAGATTTTTTTCTTCATGTCTTTACAATGTAAGTTTTTTTTCAATGCCACCGGTTCTCAGTTTCAACTTTGTCTTTTTCAGTTTCAACTTTTTCTGTTTCAGTTTCAACTTATTGTCACCGTTTTGATGTCAGTACCCAGCATGCCTTACGATGCGACGTGTGTTAACATGTGAGGTATTTATTCCGTTTGGTTTCTCAAATGCCGCGATCTCCACAAAGCATTAGCTGAAGTCAGTAGCAGCGTGCTAGGTTCGACCTACTTGCTGGAGTAGTAAACTAGGCGTCATTACATAGGATTACATAGGATTCTACTGGCGTGAGTGACTGTTTTCCAGTTATTAGTTTTACCCCAGTTTGCATCACAAGCAAAAAGTCTTTTATTTTTAGAGTGAACTGCCTCACAAATGTTGTGTAATTGTAATATTACACTTGACTATTGATTTGTCATGTTATGTTTTGTTTTGTTTATTTTTTCATTTATTTGGGAAGGTGGTCCTCAGAATTTTTTTAAAAATCAGATGTGAGCCTTAAGCTACTAAAGACCTTTGATTGTTTTATTGAATAATCAATACATTTGTATGTTTTTGTTTATGTGAAATATGTAATCCTAATTAGATATTCACTCATTCGTGTAACGTAAAGTCATTTTAGGGATCAAACTAGGGAGGCATTTTGCGGCTCCAGGTGGGTTTTAGATGGTGAGAAATGGGCTAAAATGGCTGAAGCTTGCTGAACCCTTGTCTAGCAGAACCTAGAAAATGAAGCAAGACAGGATTGAGCTGAGAGCTTGTTGAAAGCATTTTCCCACACCTGCACTGAGCTTGAGTTGAGCTTAATATTACCACACCAATCTGATCATCCACATCCACAGACATTAAGTAAAATACAAAATTAGGAACACTAGATCCTGGAAAACATGTTAGATCAGATCATTTATTTTTGTTGACATAGTTAATTAATTCAAAGTTAATCTATTTAAAACAACAACAAAAAACAAGGTATGAGCCAAACCATGGATTTGGAGAATTGTTATACCCCTAATAAATAGTGGTATTTATGACTCCTAACCATAGCCTATAGAGTGCCATTTTCTCATGACATGGCTTGAGACAACGAGTGTTAGAGTTTAAAGCGCTTCTTTCATGGTGACTTGACTTGACTTAATTGGCCTGTCTTGTTTGATGTTTAGCAGTGAATTGACTTTGCTTACTTGAGTCTTAAACACAGTGACTTAGGATTTGCTTCAGCTTTTAAGGTTAAGACTTGAGACTAGCTTGTGACTTGCACATGTCTACCTCTCACATCTGTTATTTGTGAACATGAAATACTTCCTCCCAAAGCCACAAACCAGAGGCATGAGACCCCAGAATGAAGTGGAGCTGCTTCATAGACAATGAATGTGAAACTAATTTCATAGTCATTTTTAAAATACCCAAGTAAGCTTTATTCTTGTCTTGCCTTTCATATCTGAAAAACAAGTTGTACCTGTACATAACTGGTATATGACAATGTCCACAGTGAAACATTATAATGGACAATGATATTGAATGGGATAAATTACTGCATTTTACTGTCATTTTGTTGAGTTTCTCTCCTCTCTTCTTTTTCACCACAGACGGGGCTGAGCGATCCTTGGAGGAGAGACTTCAGTGAAGCATGTGAAATACGTGAGTTGATAACAACTACAGTCATTGCATTACTGCAATTAAATCTCTGTGAGTGAAAGGCCAATAAGAGTAATTTAATTCATGCAAAAGATGGGTAGACGATATTTGGGGCTTTTAAAACAATATGGTAGAGATTCATTTGTCTCCATAGCTGCGTTCTCACTGAGAAAACGCCACTCTGACGGTTTCAGAACAGGAGCTGGAGTAAAGTCAAGGACCGGGAACCCAAGCACACACACTTGTGTCTCTGAGCCTAACTAACTTACAAAAAGAACGCAGTTCTAAATGTTTCAGAACATGAGCTGGTGTGAAAAGCAAGAGTTGTGACCCAAACACATGCGCTTGTCTCTCTGAGCCTCACTAATTCACAGAGAGGACGCTCTTTTGAGAGTTTAAATATCGGAGCCAGTGTAAAAAGTATGAGCAGGCGACCAAACACATACGCTTATGTCTTGTTGCCTAAATAACTGGCCAAGAGAATGCCTTTCTGATACTTTCAGGACAGGAGCCGGTGTAAAATGCAGGTGCGGAAAACCAAAAATATACCCTTGTCTCTCTGAGCCTAACTAACTTGCAGAAAGAACGCAGTTCTAATTGTTTCAGAACATGAGCCGGTGTGAAAAGCAAGAGTTGTGACCCAAACACATACGCTTGTCTCTCTGAGCCTTACTAATTCACAGAGAGGACGCTCTTTTGACAGTTTCAATACCGGAGCCAGTGTAAAAAGCAGGAGCAGGCGACATAGCACATATGCTTGTCTCTCTGAGCCTGGCTAACTAACTGGCCAAGAGAATGTCTTTGTGACAGTTTCAGAACAGGAGGCGGTGTGAAATACAGGTGCGGACAACCAAAAACATACGCTTTTCTCTCTGAGCCTAACTAACTTGCAGAGAGAACGCAGTTCTAACTGTTTCAGAACACGAGCCGGTGTGAAAAGCAAGAGTTATGACCCAAACACATGTACTTGTCTCTCTGAGCCTTACTAATTCACAGAGAGGACACTCTTTTGAAAGTTTTGATACAGGAGCCAGTGTAAAACACATGAGCAGGCGACAAAACACAGACGCTTATCTCTCTGTGCCTAAGTAACTGACCAAGACAATGCCTTTCTGATACTTTCAGAACAGTAGCTGGTGTAAAATGCAGGTGCAGACAACCAAACACACACGCTTGTCTCTCTGAGCCTAACTAACTTGCAGAAAAAACGCAGTTCTAAGTGTTTCAGAACATGAGCCGGTGTGAAAAGCAAGAGTTGTGACTCAAACACATGCGCTTATCTCTCTGAGCCTTATTAATTCACAGGGAGGACGCTCTTTTGAAAGTTTCGATACAGGAGCCAGTGTAAAACACATGAGCAGGCGACAAAACACAGACGCTTATCTCTCTGTGCCTAAGTAACTGACCAAGACAGTGTAAAATGCATGAGCAGGTGACCAAACACATACTCTTGTCTCTCTGAGCCTAACTAACTTGCAGAGAGAACGCAGTTCTAACTGTTTCAGAACACGAGCCGGTGTGAAAAGCAAGAGTTATGACCCAAACACATGCGCTTGTCTCTCTGAGCCTTACTAATTCACAGAGAGGACACTCTTTTGAAAGTTTCGATACCGGAGCCAGTGTAAAACACATGAGCAGGCGACAAAACACAGACGTTTATCTCTCTGTGCCTAAGTAACTGACCAAGACAATGCCTTTCTGATACTTTCAGAACAGTAGCTGGTGTAAAATGCAGGTGCAGACAACCAAACACACACGCTTGTCTCTCTGAGCCTAACTAACTTGCAGAAAAAACGCAGTTCTAAGGGTTTCAGAACATGAGCCGGTGTGAAAAGCAAGAGTTGTGACTCAAACACATGCGCTTATCTATCTGAGCCTTATTAATTCACAGGGAGGACACTCTTTTGACCGTCTAAATACCGGAGCCAGTGTAAAATGCATGAGCAGGTGACCAAACACCTACTCTTGTCTCTCTGAGCCTAACTACCTTGCAGAAAGAACGCAGTTCTAAGTGTTTCAGAACATGAGCCGGTGTGAAAAGCAAGAGTTGTGACTCAAACACATGCGCTTATCTCTCTGAGTCTTATTAATCGAGAAATTGCAGAGATTAGAAAGAATTATCTTTGTTCCAAAGAAATTTCAGCTTCGGAGGTTACATCAAAGATCAGAAAAAAACGACAGATCGCGGGTTGAAAAAATGGTCAAAATTTAAAGGGCGTCAGATCTTTCCTAAAACCTGATAAAATGACGATGGGGTGGGTATTAATCGAGAAATTGCAGAGATTAGAAAGAATTATCTTTTTTCCAAAGACATTTCAGCTCCTGAGGTTACGTTAAAAACAAGAAAAAAACGACAGGTCGCGGGTTGAAAAAATGGTCAAAATTTAAAGGGCGTCAGATCTTTCCTAAAACCTGATAAAATGACGATGGGGTGGGTATTTATCAAGAAATTGCAGAGATTAGAAAGAATTATCTTTGTTCCAAAGAAATTTCAGCTCCGGAGGTTAATTCAAAAACCAGAAAAAATCGACAGGTCGCGGGTTGAAAAAATGGTCAAAATTTAAAGGGCGTCAGATCTTTCCTAAAACCTGATAAAATGACATTGGGGTGGGTATTAATCGAGAAATCGCAGAGATTAGAAAGAATTATCTTAGTTCCAAAGAAATTTCATCTACTGAGGTTACGTTAAAAACCAGAAAAAAATGACAGGTTGCGGGTTGAAAAAATGGTCAAAATTTAAAGAGCTTCAGATCTTTCTTAAAGACTGATAAAATGACGATGGTGTGGGTATTAATCGAGAAATTGCAGAGATTAGAAAGAATTATCTTTGTTCCAAAGAATTTTCAGCTTTTGAGGTTACTTCAAAAACCAGAAAAAAACGACAGGTGGCGGGCTGAAAAAATGGTCAAAATTTAAAGGGCGTCAGATCTTTCCTAAAACCTGATAAAATGATGATGGGGTGGGTATTAATCGAGAAATTGCACAGATTAGAAAGAATTATCTTTGTTCCAAAGAATTTTCAGCTCCGGAGATTAATTCAAAAACCAGAAAAAAACGACAGGTCGCGGGCTGAAAAAATGGTCAAAATTTAAAGGGAGTCAGATCTTTCCTAAAACCTGATAAAATGATGATGGGGTGGGTATTAATCGAGAAATTGCAGAGATTAGAAAGAATTATCTTATTTCCAAATAAATTTCAGCTCCTGAGGTTACGTTAAAAACCAGAAAAAAACGACAGGTCGCGGGTTGAAAAAATGGTCAAAATTTAAAGGGCGTCAGATCTTTCCTAAAACCTGATAAAATGACATTGGGGTGGGTATTAATCGAGAAATTGCAGAGATTAGAAAAAATTATCTTTTTTCCAAAGATTTTTCAGCGACTGAGGTTACGTTAAAAACAAGAAAACAACGACAGGTCGCGGGTTGAAAAAATGGTCAAAGTTTAAAGGACGTCAGATCTTCCCCTAAACCAGATAAAATTTCAATGGGGTGGGTATTAATCGAGAAATTGCTGAGATTAGAAAGAATTATCTTTTCTTCAAAGACATTTCAGCTCCAGAGGTTACCCAAAAAACAGAAAAAAACGACAGGTCGCGGGTTGAAAAAATGGTCAAAATTTAAAGAACGTCACATCTTTCCCTAAACCTGATAAAATGACAACGGGGTGGGTATTAATCGAGAAATTGCTGAGATTAGAAAGAATTATCTTTGTTCCAAAGAAATTTCAGCTCCGGAGGTTACCCAAAAAGCAGAAAAAAACGACAGGTCGCGGGTTGAAAGAATGGTCAAAATTTAAAGGGCGTCACATCCTCCCCATAACCTGATAAAATGACAACGGGGCGGGTATTAATCGAGAAATTGCTTATATAATAAAGAATTATCTTTGTTCCAAAGAAATTTCAGCTCCGGAGGTTACCCAAAAAGCAGAAAAAAACGACAGGTCGCGGGTTGAAAGAATGGTCAAAATTTAAAGGGGGTCACATATTCCCCATAACCTGATAAAATTACAATGGGGTGGGTATTAATTGAGAAATTGCTGAGATTAGAAAGAATTATCCTTGTTCCAAAGAAATTTCAGCTCCGGAGGTCACGCCAAAAACCAGATAAAAACGACAGGTCGCGGGTTGAAAAAATGGTCAAAATTTAAAGGATGTCACATCTTTCCCTAAACCTGATAAAATGACAACGGGGTGGGTATTAATCGAGAAATTTCTCAGATCAGAAAGAATTATCGTTGTTCCAAAGAAATTTCAGCTCCGGAGGTTACTCTAAAAACCAGAAAAAAGCGACAGGTCGCGGGTTGAAAAAATGGTCAAAATTTAAAGGACGTCAGATCTTCCCCTAAATCAGATAAAATTACAATGGGGTGGGTATTAATCGAGAAATTGCTGAGATTAGAAAGAATTATCTTTTCTCCAAAGACATTTCAGCTCCAGAGGTTACCCAAAAAGCAGAAAAAAACGACAGGTCGCGGGTTGAAAAAATGGTCAAAATTTAAAGGGCGTCACATCTTTCCCATAACCTAATAAAATGACAACGGGGTGGGTATTAATCGAGAAATTGCTGAGGTAATAAAGAATTATTCTTGTTTCAAGGAAATTTCAGCTCCGGAGGTGATGCCAAAAACCAGAAAAAAACGACAGGTCGCGGGTTGAAAAAATGGTCAAAATTTAAAGGGCGTCAGATCTTCCCCAAAACCTGATAAAATGAAAATGGGGTGGGTATTAATCGAGAAATTGCTGAGATTATAAAGAATTGTCCTTGTTTCAAAGAAATTTCAGCTCCGGAGGTTACCCAAAAACCAGAAAAAACAACAGGTCGGGGGTTGATAAAATGGTCAAAATTTAAAGGGCGTCAGATCTTTCTTAAAGACTGATAAAATGACGATGGTGTGGGTATTAATCGAGAAATTGCAGAGATTAGAAAGAATTATCTTTGTTCCAAAGAATTTTCAGCTTCGGAGGTTACTTCAAAAACCAGAAAAAAACGACAGGTCGCGGGTTGAAAAAATGGTCAAAATTTAAAGGGCGTCAGATCTTTCCTAAAACCTGATAAAATGATGATGGGGTGGGTATCAATCGAGAAATTGCAGAGATTAGAAAGAATTATCTTTCTTCCAAAGAAATTTCACCCAAAAACCAGAAAAAAACGACAGGTCGCGGGTTGAAAGAATGGTCAAAATTTAAAGGGCGTCACATATTCCCCATAACCTGATAAAATTACAATGGGGTGGGTATTAATTGAGAAATTGCTGAGATTAGAAAGAATTATCCTTGTTCCAAAGAAATTTCAGCTCCGGAGGTCACGCCAAAAACCAGAAAAAAACGACAGGTCGCGGGTTGAAAAAATGGTCAAAATTTAAAGGGCGTCACATCTTTCCCTAAACCTGATAAAATGACAACGGGGTGGGTATTAATCGAGAAATTGCAGAGATTAGAAAGAATTATCTTTGTTTCAAAGAAATTTCAGCTCCGGAGGTGATGCCAAAAACCAGAAAAAAACGGCAGGTCGCGGGTTGAAAAAATGGTCAAAATTTAAAGGGCGTCAGATCTTTCCTAAAACCTGATAAAATGACAACGGGGTGGGTATTAATCGAGAAATTGCTGAGATCAGAAAGAATGATCCTTGTTCCAAATAAACTTCAGCTCCGGAGGTTACCCAAAAAGCAGAAAAAAACGACAGTAGGGCTGTAGTCTGTTTGTCGACTAGTCGATTAATTGGTCGATACTCTCTCATCCGACTAAATTCTCATTAATTCGAATAATCTCCGTGTATCTCTATCTCTACTTTCGTGAAAGAGAAAAGTGCTACATAGCTTTCTGGGACTAATCCATTATTTTCCTGCAGCGGGGGGACAGACCAACAAACTACCTTTTGAAAACAGTGCATTCAAAACACCCCTGCTGTTTACACAACTTTGGACTCTTCCAAACTCCGGAGGTCTAACTCCGTTACAGAGCGTTTCTCCTACAATTATATCAACAAGAACCCCCGCCAGGCCAAAAAATATTTTTTAATACTAGAGTTAACGCCAAATATCCACTCATTCAGAAATATTTAGCGTTTGGGAGTCTGTGCAGCGCGTGGGTCAACCACTGTGTTGTTGCCTGGGAAACGAGCAACTGTGTTATACGTCATTGCGTAGTATGTTTGCTTAGCAATTTGGACACAGAGAAAGTGACGGTGGATATGAGTGGAGCAGAGGAAAAGGTTAGCGGTAAGTTGTCAGTCTGGCAGTAAATATACAGCACAGACTACAGTGTGTCAGTTAAATGATGAAAAGTCACGTCTGTTGTTTCTCCAAGTGCTGGAAAAGTGAAGGGAGTTAGCTCCAAAGTTAGCAACGATGGGTTAGCCTAGCCTGAAGACGCTAAACAGAGAAATACAGGGTTAGTTCATTGTAACATACCACCCCCCCCCCCCCCCCGCTCCCGCGTGCGACTAATCGATTAGTCGCTGATTATTTACAATTTTAGTCGACCAAGGTTTTCTTTGGTTGACTACAGCCCTAAGCGACAGGTCGCGGGTTGAAAGAATGGTCAAAATTTAAAGGGCGTCAGATCTTCCCCAAAACCTGATAAAATGACTACGGGGTGGGTATTAATCGAGAAATTGCTGAGATCAGAAAGAATTATCCTTGTTCCAAAGAAACTTCAGCTCCGGAGGTTACTCTAAAAACCAGAAAGAAGCGACAGGTCGCGGGTTGAAAAAATGGTCAAAATTTAAAGGACGTCAGATCTTCCCCTAAACCTGATAAAATGACAATGGGGTGGGTATTAATCGAGAAATTGCTGCGATTAGAAAGAATTATCCTTGTTCGAAAGAAATTTCAGCTCCGGAGGTTACCAAAAAACAAAAAAAAAAAACGACAGGTCGCGGGTTGATAAAATGGTCAAAGTTTAAAGGACGTCAGATCTTCCCCTAAACCAGATAAAATTTCAATGGGGTGGGTATTAATCGAGAAATTGCTGAGATTAGAAAGAATTATTCTTGTTTCAAGGAAATTTCAGCTCCGGAGGTTTCCCAAAAACAAGAAAAAAACGACCGGTCGCGGGTTGAAAAAATGGTCAAAATTTAAAGGGCGTCAGATCTTCCCCATGACCTAATAGAATGACATCAGGGTGGGTATTAATCGAGAAATTGCTGAGATTAGAAAGAATTATTCTTGTTTCAAGGAAATTTCAGCTCCGGAGGTTTCCCAAAAACCAGAAAAAAACGACAGGTCGCGAGTTGAAAAAATGGTCAAAATTTTAAGGGCGTCAGATCTTCCCCTAAACCTGATAAAATGACAACAGGGTCGGTATTAATCGAGAAATTGCTGAGATTAGAAAGAATTATCCTTGTTTCAAAGAAATTTCAGCTCCGGAGGTTACCCAAAAAGCAGAAAAAAACAACAGGTCGCGGGTTGAAAAAATGGTCAAAATTTAAAGGGCGTCAGATCTTCCCCTAAACCTGATAAAATGACAACGGGGTGGGTATTAATCGAGAAATTGCTGAGATTAGAAAGAATTATCTTTGTTCCAAAGAAATTTCCATTCCGGAGGTTACCTAAAAAGCAGAAAAAAACGACAGATCGCGGGTTGAAAAAATGGTCAAAATTTAAAGGGCGTCAGATCTTCCCCATAACCTGATAAAATGACAATGGGGTGGGTATTAATCGAGAAATTGCTGAGATTAGAAAGAATTATCTTTGTTCCAAAGAAATTTCAGCTCCGGAGGTCACGCCAAAAACCAGAAAAAAACAACAGGTCGTGGGTTGAAAAAATGGTCAAAATTTAAAGGGCGTCAGATCTTCACCAAAACCTGATAAAATGACAACGGGGTGGGTATTAATCGAGAAATTGCTGAGATTATAAAGAATTATCCTTGTTTCAAAGAAATTTCATCTCCGGAGGTTACCCAAAAACCAGAAAAAAACGACAGGTCGCTGGTTGATAAAATGGTCAAAATTTAAAGGGCATCAGATCTTCCCCATAACCTGATAAAATTGCAATGGGGTGGGTATTAATTGAGAAATTGCTGAGATTACAAAGAATTATCTTTGCTCCAAAGACATTTCAGCTCCAGAGGTTACCCAAAAATCAAAAAAAAACAACAGGTCGTGGGTTGAAAAAATGGTCAAAATTTAAAGGGCGTCAGATCTTCCCCAAAACCTGATAAAATGACAACGGGGTGAGTATTAATCGAGAAATTGCTGAAATCAGAAAGAATTATCCTTGTTCCAAAGACGCTTCAGCTCCGGAGGTTACGCTAAAAACCAGAAAGAAGTGACAGGTCGCGGGTTGAAAAAATGGTCAAAATTTAAAGGGCGTCAGATCTTCCCCTAAACCAGATAAAATGACAACGAGGTGGGTATTAAACGAGAAATTGCTGAGATAATAAAGAATTATTCTTGTTTCAAAGAAATTTCAGCTCCGGAGGTCACGCCAAAAACCAGAAAAAAACAACAGGTCGTGGGTTGAAAAAATGGTCAAAATTTAAAGGGCGTCAGATCTTCCCCAAAACCTGATAAAATGACAACGGGGTGGGTATTAATCGAGAAATTGCTGAGATTATAAAGAATTATCCTTGTTTCAAAGAAATTTCATCTCCGGAGGTTACCCAAAAACCAGAAAAAAACGACAGGTCGCTGGTTGATAAAATGGTCAAAATTTAAAGGGCGTCACATATTCCCCATAACCTGATAAAATTGCAATGGGGTGGGTATTAATTGAGAAATTGCTGAGATTACAAAGAATTATCTTTGCTCCAAAGACATTTCAGCTCCAGAGGTTACCCAAAAATCAGAAAAAAACGACAGGTCGTGGGTTGAAAAAATGGTCAAAATTTAAAGGGCGTCAGATCTTCCCCAAAACCTGATAAAATGACAACGGGGTGGGTATTAATCGAGAAATTGCTGAGATTAGAAAGAATTATCTTTGTTCCAAAGGAATTTCACCTCCAGAGGTTACCCAAAAAGCAGAAAAAGACGACAGGTCGCGGGTTGAAAGAATGGTCAAAATTTAAAGGGCGTCACATCTTCCCCATAACCTGATAAAATGACAACGGGGTGGGTATTAATCGAGAAATTGCTGAGATAATAAAGAATTATTCTTGTTTCAAAGAAATTTCAGCTCCGGAGGTTACCCAAAAACCAGAAAAAAACAACAGGTCGCGGGTTGATAAAATGGTCAAAATTTAAAGGGCGTCAGATCTTCCCCAAAACCTGATAAAATGACAACGGGGTGGGTATTAATCGAGAAATTGCTGAAATCAGAAAGAATTATCCTTGTTCCAAAGACGCTTCAGCTCCGGAGGTTACGCTAAAAACCAGAAAGAAGTGACAGGTCGCGGGTTGAAAAAATGGTCAAAATTTAAAGGGCGTCAGATCTTCCCCTAAACCAGATAAAATGACAACGAGGTGGGTATTAAACGAGAAATTGCTGAGATAATAAAGAATTATTCTTGTTTCAAAGAAATTTCAGCTCCGGAGGTCACGCCAAAAACCAGAAAAAAACAACAGGTCGTGGGTTGAAAAAATGGTCAAAATTTAAAGGGCGTCAGATCTTCCCCAAAACCTGATAAAATGACAACGGGGTGGGTATTAATCGAGAAATTGCTGAGATTATAAAGAATTATCCTTGTTTCAAAGAAATTTCATCTCCGGAGGTTACCCAAAAACCAGAAAAAAACGACAGGTCGCTGGTTGATAAAATGGTCAAAATTTAAAGGGCGTCACATATTCCCCATAACCTGATAAAATTGCAATGGGGTGGGTATTAATTGAGAAATTGCTGAGATTACAAAGAATTATCTTTGCTCCAAAGACATTTCAGCTCCAGAGGTTACCCAAAAATCAAAAAAAAACAACAGGTCGTGGGTTGAAAAAATGGTCAAAATTTAAAGGGCGTCAGATCTTCCCCAAAACCTGATAAAATGACAACGGGGTGAGTATTAATCGAGAAATTGCTGAAATCAGAAAGAATTATCCTTGTTCCAAAGACGCTTCAGCTCCGGAGGTTACGCTAAAAACCAGAAAGAAGTGACAGGTCGCGGGTTGAAAAAATGGTCAAAATTTAAAGGGCGTCAGATCTTCCCCTAAACCAGATAAAATGACAACGAGGTGGGTATTAAACGAGAAATTGCTGAGATAATAAAGAATTATTCTTGTTTCAAAGAAATTTCAGCTCCGGAGGTCACGCCAAAAACCAGAAAAAAACAACAGGTCGTGGGTTGAAAAAATGGTCAAAATTTAAAGGGCGTCAGATCTTCCCCAAAACCTGATAAAATGACAACGGGGTGGGTATTAATCGAGAAATTGCTGAGATTATAAAGAATTATCCTTGTTTCAAAGAAATTTCATCTCCGGAGGTTACCCAAAAACCAGAAAAAAACGACAGGTCGCTGGTTGATAAAATGGTCAAAATTTAAAGGGCGTCACATATTCCCCATAACCTGATAAAATTGCAATGGGGTGGGTATTAATTGAGAAATTGCTGAGATTACAAAGAATTATCTTTGCTCCAAAGACATTTCAGCTCCAGAGGTTACCCAAAAATCAGAAAAAAACGACAGGTCGTGGGTTGAAAAAATGGTCAAAATTTAAAGGGCGTCAGATCTTCCCCAAAACCTGATAAAATGACAACGGGGTGGGTATTAATCGAGAAATTGCTGAGATTAGAAAGAATTATACTTGTTCCAAAGACATTTCATCTCTTGAGGTTACCCAAAAAGCAGAAAAAAACAACAGGTCGCGGGTTGAAAAAATGGTCAAAATTTAAAGGGCGTCAGATCTTCCCCTAAACCTGATAAAATGACAACGGGGTGGGTATTAATCGAGAAATTGCTGAGATTAGAAAGAATTATCTTTGTTCCAAAGGAATTTCACCTCCAGAGGTTACCCAAAAAGCAGAAAAAGACGACAGGTCGCGGGTTGAAAGAATGGTCAAAATTTAAAGGGCGTCACATCTTCCCCATAACCTGATAAAATGACAACGGGGTGGGTATTAATCGAGAAATTGCTGAGATAATAAAGAATTATTCTTGTTTCAAAGAAATTTCAGCTCCTGAGGTTACCCAAAAACCAGAAAAAAACAACAGGTCGCGGGTTGATAAAATGGTCAAAATTTAAAGGGCGTCAGATCTTCCCCAAAACCTGATAAAATGACAACGGGGTGGGTATTAATCGAGAAATTGCTGAGATTAGAAACAATTATCTTTGCTCCAAAGACATTTCAGCTCCAGAGGTTACCCAAAAAGCAGAAAAAAACGACAGGTCGCGGGTTGAAAGAATGGTCAAAATTTAAAGGGCGTCACATATTCCATATAACCTGATAAAATTACAATGGGGTGGGTATTAATTGAGAAATTGCTGAGATTAGAAAGAATTATCCTTGTTCCAAAGAAATTTCAGCTCCGGAGGTCACGCCAAAAACCAGAAAAAAACGACAGGTCGCGGGTTGAAAGAGTGGTCAAAATTTAAAGGGCGTCACATCTTTCCCTAAACCTGATAAAATGACAACGGGGTGGGTATTAATCGAGAAATTGCTGAGATTACAAAGAATTATCTTTGCTCCAAAGACATTTCAGCTCTAGAGGTTACCTAAAAAGCAGAAAAAAACGACAGGTCGCGGGTTGAAAAAATGGTCAAAATTTAAAGGGCGTCAGATCTTCCCCAAAACCTGATAAAATGATAACGGGGTGGGTATTAATCGAGAAATTGCTGAGATTATAAAGAATTATCCTTGTTTCAAAGGAATTTCATCTCCGGAGGTTACCCAAAAACCAGAAAAAAGCGACAGGTCGCGGGTTGAAAAAATGATCAAAATTTAAAGGGCATCAAATCTTCTCCTAAACCTGATAAAATGACAACGGGGTGGGTATTAATCGAGAAATTGCTGAGATTAGAAAGAGTTATCTTTGTATCAAAGAAATTTCAATTCCGGAGGTTACCTAAAAAGCAGAAAAAAACGACAGGTCGCGGATTGAAAAAATGGTCAAAATTTAAAGGGCGTCAGATCTTCCCCAAAACCTAATAAAATGAAAACGGGGTGGGTATTAATCGAGAAATTGCTGAGATAATAAAGAATTATCTTTGTTCCAAAGAAATTTCAGCTCCGGAGGTCACGCCAAAAAGCAGAAAAAAACAACAGGTCGTGGGTTGAAAAAATGGTCAAAATTTAAAGGGCGTCAGATCTTCCCCAAAACCTGATAAAATGACAACGGGGTGGGTATTAATCGAGAATTGCTGAGATTAGAAAGAATTATACTTGTTCCAAAGACATTTCATCTCCTGAGGTTACCCAAAAAGCAGAAAAAAACAACAGGTCGCGGGTTGAAAAAATGGTCAAAATTTAAAGGGCGTCAGATCTTCCCCTAAACCTGATAAAATGACAACGGGGTGGGTATTAATCGAGAAATTGCTGAGATTAGAAAGAATTATCTTTGTTCCAAAGAAATTTCCATTCCGGAGGTTACCTAAAAAGCAGAAAAAAACGACAGATCGCGGGTTGAAAAAATGGTCAAAATTTAAAGGGCGTCAGATCTTCCCCATAACCTGATAAAATGACAATGGGGTGGGTATTAATCGAGAAATTGCTGAGATTAGAAAGAATTATCTTTGTTCCAAAGAAAAATTTCAGCTCCGGAGGTCACGCCAAAAACCAGAAAAAAACAACAGGTCGTGGGTTGAAAAAATGGTCAAAATTTAAAGGGCGTCAGATCTTCCCCAAAACCTGATAAAATGACAACGGGGTGGGTATTAATCGAGAAATTGCTGAGATTATAAAGAATTATCCTTGTTTCAAAGAAATTTCATCTCCGGAGGTTACCCAAAAACCAGAAAAAAACGACAGGTCGCTGGTTGATAAAATGGTCAAAATTTAAAGGGCGTCAGATCTTTCCCTAAACCTGATAAAATGACAACGGGGTGAGTATTAATCGAGAAATTGCTGAAATCAGAAAGAATTATCCTTGTTCCAAAGACGCTTCAGCTCCGGAGGTTACGCTAAAAACCAGAAAGAAGTGACAGGTCGCGGGTTGAAAAAATGGTCAAAATTTAAAGGGCGTCAGATCTTCCCCTAAACCAGATAAAATGACAACGGGGTGGGTATTAATCGAGAAATTGCTGAGATTAGAAAGAATTATCTTTTCTCCAAAGACATCTCAGCTCCAGAGGTTACCCAAAAAGCAGAAAAAAACGACAGGTCGCAGGTTGAAAAAATGGTCAAAATTTAAAGGGCGTCAGATCTTCCCCAAAACCTGATAAAATGACAACAGGGTGGGTATTAATCGAAAAATTGCTGAGATTATAAAGAATTGTCCTTATTTCAAAAAAATTTCAGCTCCGGAGGTTACCCAAAAACCAGAAAAAAACGACAGGTTGCGGGTTTAAAAAATGGTCAAAATTTAAAGGGCGTCAGATCTTCCACATGACCTGATAGAATGACATCAGGGTGGGTATTAATCGAGAAATTGCTGAGATTAGAAAGAATTATTCTTGTTTCAAGGAAATTTCAGCTCCGGAGGTTTCCCAAAAACCAGAAAAAAACAACAAGTCGCGGGTTGAAAAAATGGTCAAAATTTAAAGGGCGTCACGTCTTTCCCTAAACCTGATAAAATGACAACGGGGTGGGTATTAATCGAGAAATTGCTGAGATTAGAAAGAATTATTCTTGTTTCAAGGAAATTTCAGCTCCGGAGGTTACCCAAAAACTAGAAAAAAACGACAGGTCGCTGGTTGAAAAAATGGTCAAAATTTAAAGGGCGTCAGATCTTCCCCTAAACCTGATAAAATGACAACGGGGTGGGTATTAATCGAGAAATTGCAGAGATTAGAAAGAATTATCTTTGTTTCAAAGAAATTTCAGCTCCGGAGGTGATGCCAAAAACCAGAAAAAAACAACAAGTCGCGGGTTGAAAAAATGGTCAAAATTTAAAGGGCGTCACGTCTTTCCCTAAACCTGATAAAATGACAACGGGGTGGGTAGTAATCGAGAAATTGCTGAGATTAGAAAGAATTATTCTTGTTTCAAGGAAATTTCAGCTCCGGAGGTTACCCAAAAACTAGAAAAAAACGACAGGTCGCTGGTTGAAAAAATGGTCAAAATTTAAAGGGCGTCAGATCTTCCCCTAAACCTGATAAAATGACAACGGGGTGGGTATTAATCGAGAAATTGCAGAGATTAGAAAGAATTATCTTTGTTTCAAAGAAATTTCAGCTCCGGAGGTGATGCCAAAAACCAGAAAAAAACGACAGGTCGCGGGTTGAAAAAATAGTCAAAATTTAAAGGGCGTCAGATCTTTCCTAAAACCTGATAAAATGACGATGGGGCGGGTATTAATCGAGAAATTGTAGAGATTAGAAAGAATTATCTTTTTTCCAAAGACATTTCAGCTCCTGAGGTTACGTTAAAAACAAGAAAAAAACGACAGGTCGCGGGTTGAAAAAATGGTCAAAATTTAAAGAGCTTCAGATCTTTCTTAAAGACTGATAAAATGACGATGGTGTGGGTATTAATCGAGAAATTGCAGAGATTAGAAAGAATTATCTTTGTTCCAAAGAAATTTCAGCTCCGGAGGTTAATTCAAAAACCAGAAAAAAACGACAGGTCGCGGGTTGATAAAATGGTCAAAGTTTAAAGGACGTCAGATCTTCGCCTAAACCAGATAAAATTTCAATGGGGTGGGTATTAATCGAGAAATTGCTGAGATTAGAAAGAATTATCTTTTCTCCAAAGACATTTCAGCTCCAGAGGTTACCCAAAAAGCAGAAAAAAACGACAGGTCGCGGGTTGAAAAAATGGTCAAAATTTAAAGGGCGTCACATCTTTCCCTAAACCTGATAAAATGACAACGGGGTGGGTATTAATCGAGAAATTGCTGAGATTAGAAAGAATTATCTTTGTTCCAAAGAAATTTCAGCTCCGGAGGTTACCTAAAAAGCAGAAAAAAACGACAGGTCGCGGGTTGAAAAAATGGTCCAAATTTAAAGGGCGTCACATATTCCCCATAACCTGATAAAATTACAATGGGGTGGGTATTAATTGAGAAATTGCTGAGATGAGAAAGAATTATCCTTGTTCCAAAGAAATTTCAGCTCCGGAGGTCACGCCAAAAACCAGAAAAAAACAACAGGTCGCGGGTTGAAAAAATGGTCAAAATTTAAAGGGCGTCAGATCTCAATCAAAACCTGATAAAATGACAACGGGGTGGGTATTAATCGAGAAATTGCTGAGATTAGAAAGAATTATCTTTTTTCCAAAGACATTTCAGCTCCGGAGGTTACCCAAAAACCAGAAAAAAACAACAGGTCGCGGGTTGAAAAAATGGTCAAAATTTAAAGGGCGTCAGATCTTCCCCAAAACCTGATAAAATGACAATGGGGTGGGTATTAATCGAGAAATTGCTGAGATTATAAAGAATTATCTTTGTTCCAAAGAAATTTCAGCTCCGGAGGTTACCTAAAAAGCAGAAAAAAACGACAGATCGCGGGTTGAAAAAATGGTCCAAATTTAAAGGGCGTCACATATTCCCCATAACCTGATAAAATTACAATGGGGTGGGTATTAATTGAGAAATTGCTGAGATTAGAAAGAATTATCCTTGTTCCAAAGAAATTTCAGCTCCGGAGGTCACGCCAAAAACCAGAAAAAAACAACAGGTCGCGGGTTGAAAAAATGGTCAAAATTTAAAGGGCGTCAGATCTTCCACATGACCTGATAGAATGACATCAGGGTGGGTATTAATCGAGAAATTGCTGAGATTAGAAAGAATTATCTTTTCTCCAAAGACATTTCAGCTCCAGAGGTTACCCAAAAAGCAGAAAAAAACGACAGGTCGCTGGTTGAAAAAATGGTCAAAATTTAAAGGGCGTCACATCTTTCCCTAAACCTGATAAAATGACAACGGGGTGGGTATTAATTGAGAAATTGCTGAGATTAGAAAGAATTATCTTTGTTCCAAAGAAATTTCAGCTCCGGAGGTTACTCAAAAAGCAGAAAAAAACGACAGGTCGCGGGTTGAAAGAATGGTCAAAATTTAAAGGGCGTCACATCTTCCCCATAACCTAATAAAATGACAACGGGGTGGGTATTAATCGAGAAATTGCTGAGATAATAAAGAATTATTCTTGTTTCAAAGAAATTTCAGCTCCGGAGGTTACCCAAAAAGCAGAAAAAAACGACAGGTCGCGGGTTGAAAAAATGGTCAAAATTTAAAGGGCGTCAGATCTTCCCCAAAACCTGATAAAATGACAATGGGGTGGTTATTAATCGAGAAATTGCTGAGATTATAAAGAATTATCCTTGTTTCAAAGAAATTTCAGCTCCGGAGGTGATGCCAAAAACCAGAAAAAAACGACAGGTCGGGGGTTGATAAAATGGTCAAAATTTAAAGGGCGTCAGATCTTCCCCTAAACCTGATAAAATGACAATGGGGTGGGTATTAATCGAGAAATTGCTGCGATTAGAAAGAATTATCCTTGTTCGAAAGAAATTTCAGCTCCGGAGGTTACCAAAAAAAACAAAAAAAAACGACAGGTCGCGGGTTGATAAAATGGTCAAAGTTTAAAGGACGTCAGATCTTCCCCTAAACCAGATAAAATTTCAATGGGGTGGGTATTAATCGAGAAATTGCTGAGATTAGAAAGAATTATCTTTTCTCCAAAGACATTTCAGCTCCAGAGGTTACCCAAAAAGCAGAAAAAAACGACAGGTCGCGGGTTGAAAAAATGGTCAAAATTTAAAGGGCGTCACATATTCCCCATAACCTGATAAAATGACAACGGGGTGGGTATTAATCGAGAAATTGCTGAGATTAAAAAGAATTATCTTTGTTCCAAAGAAATTTCAGCTCCGGAGGTTACCCAAAAAGCAGAAAAAAACGACAGGTCGCGGGTTAAAAGAATGGTCAAAATTTAAAGGTCGTCACATCTTCCCCATAACCTAATAAAATGACAACGGGGTGGGTATTAATCGAGAAATTGCTGAGATAATAAAGAATTATTCTTGTTTCAAGGAAATTTCAGCTCCGGAGGTTACCCAAAAAGCAGAAAAAAACGACAGGTCGCGGGTTGAAAAAATGGTCAAAATTTAAAGGGCGTCACATCTTCCCCAAAACCTGATAAAATGAAAACGGGGTGGGTATTAATCGAGAAATTGCTGAGATTATAAAGAATTATCCTTGTTTCAAAGGAATTTCATCCCCGGAGGTTACCCAAAAACCAGAAAAAAACGATAGGTTGCGGGTTGAAAAAATGGTCAAAATTCAAAGGGCGTCACATCTTCCCCTAAACCTGATAAAATGACAACGGGGTGGGTATTAATCGAGAAATTGCTGAGATTAGAAAGAGTTATCTTTGTTCCAAAGAAATTTCATCTGGAGGTTACCTAAAAAGCAGAAAAAAACGACAGGTCGCGGGTTGAAAAAATGGTCAAAATTTAAAGGGCGTCAGATCTTCCCCAAAACCTGATAAAATGACAATGAGGTGGATATTCATCGAGAAATTGCAGAGATTAGAAAGAATTATCTTTGTTTCAAAGAAATTTCAGCTCCGGAGGTGATGCCAAAAACCAGAAAAAAACGACAGGTCGCGGGTTGAAAAAATGGTCAAAATTTAAATGGCGTCAGATCTTTCCTAAAACCTGATAAAATGACGATGGGATGGGTATTATTCAAGAAATTGCAGAGATTAGAAAGAATTATCTTTGTTCCAAAGAAATTTCAGCTCCGGAGGTGATGCCAAAAATCAGAAAAAAACGACAGGTCGCAGTTTGAAAAAATGGTCAAAATTTAAAGGGCGTCAGATCTTTCCTAAAACCTGATAAAATGACATTGGGGTGGGTGTTAATCGAGAAATTGCAGAGATTAGAAAGAATTATCTTTGTTCCAAAGAAATTTCAGCTTCGGAGGTTACATCAAATATCAGAAAAAAACGACAGGTCGCGGGTTGAAAAAATGGTCAAAATTTAAAGGGCGTCAGATCTTTCCTAAAACCTGATAAAATGACGATGGGGTGGGTATTAATCGAGAAATTGCAGAGATTAGAAAGAATTATCTTTGTTTCAAAGAAATTTCAGCTCCGGAGGTGATGCCAAAAACCAGAAAAAAACCACAGGTCGCGGGTTGAAAAAATGGTCAAAATTTAAAGGGCGTCACATCTTCCCCATAACCTGATAAAATGACAACGGGGTGGGTATTAATCGAGAAATTGCTGAGATTACAAAGAATTATCTTTGCTCCAAAGACATTTCAGCTCTAGAGGTTACCTAAAAAGCAGAAAAAAACGACAGGTCGCGGGTTGAAAAAATGGTCAAAATTTAAAGGGCTTCAGATCTTCCCCAGAACCTGATAAAATGAAAACGGGGTGGGTATTAATCGAGAAATTGCTGAGATTATAAAGAATTATCCTTGTTTCAAAGGAATTTCATCCCCGGAGGTTACCCAAAAACCAGAAAAAAACGACAGGTCGCGGGTTGAAAAAATGGTCAAAATTTAAAAGGCATCAAATCTTCCCCTGAACCTGATAAAATGACAACGGGGTGGGTATTAATCGAGAAATTGCTGAGATTAGAAAGAGTTATCTTTGTTCCAAAGAAATTTCAATTCCGGAGGTTAACTAAAAAGCAGAAAAAAAACGACAGGTCGCGGATTTAAAAAATGGTCAAAATTTAAAGGGCGTCAGATCTTTCCTAAATCCTGATAAAATGATGATGGGGTGGGTATTAATCGAGAAATTGCAGAGATTAGAAAGAATTATCTTTGTTCCAAAGAAATTTCAGCTTCGGAGGTTACATCAAAGATCAGAAAAAAACGACAGGTCGCGGGTTGAAAAAATGGTCAAAATTTAAAGGGCGTCAGATCTTCCCCAAAACCTGATAAAATGACAATGTGGTGGGTATTAATCGAGAAATTGCAGAGATTAGAAAGAATTATCTTTGTTTCAAAGAAATTTCAGCTCCGGAGGTGATGCCAAAAACCAGAAAAAAACCACAGGTCGCGGGTTGAAAAAATGGTCAAAATTTAAATGGCGTCAGATCTTTCCTAAAACCTGATAAAATGACATTGGGGTGGGTATTAATCGAGAAATTGCAGAGATTAGAAAGAATTATCTTTGTTTCAAAGAAATTTCAGCTCCTGAGGTTACGTTAAAAACCAGAAAAAAACGACAGGTCGCGGGTTGAAAAAATGGTCAAAATTTAAAGGGCGTCAGATCTTTCCTAAATCCTGATAAAATGACAATGTGGTGGGTATTAATCGAGAAATTGCAGAGATTAGAAAGAATTATCTTTGTTTCAAAGAAATATCAGCTCCGGAGGTGATGCCAAAAACCAGAAGAAAACGACAGGTCGCGGGTTGAAAAAATGGTCAAAATTTAAAGGGCGTCAGATCTTTCCTAAATCCTGATAAAATGACGATCGGGTGGGTATTAATCGAGAAATTGCAGAGATTAGAAAGAATTATCTTTGTTTCAAAGAAATTTCAGCTCCGGAGGTGATGCCAAAAACCAGAAAAAAACGACAGGTCGCGGGTTGAAAAAATGGTCAAAATTTAAAGGGCGTCAGATCTTTCCTAAATCCTGATAAAATGACGATCGGGTGGGTATTAATCGAGAAATTGCAGAGATTAGAAAGAATTATCTTTGTTCCAAAGAAATTTCAGCTCCGGAGGTTAATTCAAAGATCAGAAAAAAACGACAGGTCGCGGGTTGAAAAAATGATCAAAATTTAAATGTCGTCAGATCTTTCCTAAAACCTGATAAAATGACAACGGGGTGGGTATTAATCGAGAAATTGCTTATATAATAAAGAATTATTCTTGTTTCAAAGAAATTTCATCTCCGGAGGTTACCCGAAAACCAGAAAAAAACCACAGGTCGCGGGTTGAAAGAATGGTCAAAATTTAAAGGGGGTCACATATTCCCCATAACCTGATAAAATTACAATGGGGTGGGTATTAATCGAAAAATTGCAGAGATTAGAAAGAATTATCTTTGTTTCAAAGAAATTTCAGCTTCGCAGGTTACATCAAAGATCAGAAAAAAACGACAGTTCGCAGGTTGAAAAAATGGTCAAAATTTAAAGGGCGTCAGATCTTCCCCAAAACCTGATAAAATGACAATGAGGTGGATATTCATCGAGAAATTGCAGAGATTAGAAAGAATTATCTTTGTTTCAAAGAAATTTCAGCTCCGGAGGTGATGCCAAAAACCAGAAAAAAACGACAGGTCGCGGGTTGAAAAAATGGTCAAAATTTAAATGGCGTCAGATCTTTCCTAAAACCTGATAAAATGACGATGGGATGTGTATTATTCAAGAAATTGCAGAGATTAGAAAGAATTATCTTTGTTCCAAAGAAATTTCAGCTCCGGAGGTGATGCCAAAAATCAGAAAAAAACGACAGGTCGCAGGTTGAAAAATGGTCAAAATTTAAAGGGCGTCAGATCTTTCCTAAAACCTGATAAAATGACATTGGGGTGGGTGTTAATCGAGAAATTGCAGAGATTAGAAAGAATTATCTTTGTTCCAAAGAAATTTCAGCTTCGGAGGTTACATCAAATATCAGAAAAAAACGACAGGTCACGGGTTGAAAAAATGGTCAAAATTTAAAGGGCGTCAGATCTTTCCTAAAACCTGATAAAATGACGATGGGGTGGGTATTAATCGAGAAATTGCAGAGATTAGAAAGAATTATCTTTGTTTCAAAGAAATTTCAGCTCCGGAGGTGATGCCAAAAACCAGAAAAAAACGACAGGTCGCGGGTTGAAAAAATGGTCAAAATTTAAACGGCGTCACATCTTCCCCATAACCTGATAAAATGACAACGGGGTGGGTATTAATCGAGAAATTGCTGAGATTACAAAGAATTATCTTTGCTCCAAAGACATTTCAGCTCTAGAGGTTACCTAAAAAGCAGAAAAAAACGACAGGTCGCGGGTTGAAAAAATGGTCAAAATTTAAAGGGCGTCAGATCTTCCCCAGAACCTGATAAAATGAAAACGGGGTGGGTATTAATCGAGAAATTGCTGAGATTATAAAGAATTATCCTTGTTTCAAAGGAATTTCATCCCCGGAGGTTACCCAAAAACCAGAAAAAAACGACAGGTCGCGGGTTGAAAAAATGGTCAAAATTTAAAGGGCATCAAATCTTCCCCTGAACCTGATAAAATGACAACGGGGTGGGTATTAATCCAGAAATTGCTGAGATTAGAAAGAGTTATCTTTGTTCCAAAGAAATTTCAATTCCGGAGGTTACCTAAAAAGCAGAAAAAAACGACAGGTCGCGGATTTAAAAAATGGTCAAAATTTAAAGGGCGTCAGATCTTTCCTAAATCCTGATAAAATGATGATGGGGTGGGTATTAATCGAGAAATTGCAGAGATTAGAAAGAATTATCTTTGTTCCAAAGAAATTTCAGCTTCGGAGGTTACATCAAAGATCAGAAAAAAACGACAGGTCGCGGGTTGAAAAAATGGTCAAAATTTAAAAGGCGTCAGATCTTCCCCAAAACCTGATAAAATGACAATGTGGTGGGTATTAATCGAGAAATTGCAGAGATTAGAAAGAATTATCTTTGTTTCAAAGAAATTTCAGCTCCGGAGGTGATGCCAAAAACCAGAAAAAAACGACAGGTCGCGGGTTGAAAAAATGGTCAAAATTTAAATGGCATCAGATCTTTCCTAAAACCTGATAAAATGACATTGGGGTGGGTATTAATCGACAAATTGCAGAGATTAGAAAGAATTATCTTTGTTTCAAAGAAATTTCAGCTCCTGAGGTTACGTTAAAAACCAGAAAAAAATGACAGGTCGCGGGTTGAAAAAATGGTCAAAATTTAAAGGGCGTCAGATCTTTCCTAAATCCTGATAAAATGACAATGTGGTGGGTATTAATCGAGAAATTGCAGAGATTAGAAAGAATTATCTTTGTTTCAAAGAAATTTCAGCTCCGGAGGTGATGCCAAAAACCAGAAAAAAACGACAGGTCGCGGGTTGAAAAAATGGTCAAAATTTAAAGGGCGTCAGATCTTTCCTAAATCCTGATAAAATGACGATCGGGTGGGTATTAATCGAGAAATTGCAGAGATTAGAAAGAATTATCTTTGTTCCAAAGAAATTTCAGCTCCGGAGGTTAATTCAAAGATCAAAAAAAAACAACAGGTCGCGGGTTGAAAAAATGGTCAAAATTTAAATGGCGTCAGATCTTTCCTAAAACCTGATAAAATGACAACGGGGTGGGTATTAATCGAGAAATTGCTTATATAATAAAGAATTATTCTTGTTTCAAAGAAATTTCATCTCCGGAGGTTACCCGAAAACCAGAAAAAAACGACAGGTCGCGGGTTGAAAGAATGGTCAAAATTTAAAGGGCGTCACATATTCCCCATAACCTGATAAAATTACAATGGGGTGGGTATTAATCGAAAAATTGCAGAGATTAGAAAGAATTATCTTTGTTCCAAAGAAATTTCAGCTTCGGAGGTTACATCAAAGATCAGAAAAAAACGACAGTTCGCAGGTTGAAAAAATGGTCAAAATTTAAAGGGCGTCAGATCTTCCCCAAAACCTGATAAAATGACAATGAGGTGGATATTCATCGAGAAATTGCAGAGATTAGAAAGAATTATCTTTGTTTCAAAGAAATTTCAGCTCCAGAGGTGATGCCAAAAACCAGAAAAAAACGACAGGTCGCGGGTTGAAAAAATGGTCAAAATTTAAATGGCGTCAGATCTTCCCTAAAACCTGATAAAATGACGATAGGATGGGTATTATTCAAGAAATTGCAGAGATTAGAAAGAATTATCTTTGTTCCAAAGAAATTTCACCTCCGGAGGTGATGCCAAAAATCAGAAAAAAACGACAGGTCGCGGGTTGAAAAAATGGTCAAAATTTAAAGGGCGTCAGATCTTTCCTAAAACCTGATAAAATGACGATGGGGTGGGTATTAATCGAGAAATTGCAGAGATTAGAAAGAATTATCTTTGTTTCAAAGAAATTTCAGCTCCGGAGGTGATCCCAAAAACCAGAAAAAAACGACAGGTCGCGGGTTGAAAAAATGGTCAAAATTTAAAGGGCGTCACATCTTCCCCATAACCTGATAAAATGACAACGGGGTGGGTATTAATCGAGAAATTGCTGAGATTACAAAGAATTATCTTTGCTCCAAAGACATTTCAGCTCTAGAGGTTACCTAAAAAGCAGAAAAAAACGACAGGTTGCGGGTTGAAAAAATGGTCAAAATTTAAAGGGCGTCAGATCTTCCCCAGAACCTGATAAAATGAAAACGGGGTGGGTATTAATCGAGAAATTGCTGAGATTATAATGAATTATCCTTATTTCAAAGTAATTTCATCCCCGGAGGTTACCCAAAAACCAGAAAAAAACGACAGGTCGCGGGTTGAAAAAATGGTCAAAATTTAAAGGGCATCAAATCTTCCCCTGAACCTGATAAAATGACAACGGGGTGGGTATTAATCGAGAAATTGCTGAGATTAGAAAGAGTTATCTTTGTTCCAAAGAAATTTCAATTCTGGAGGTTAATTCAAAAACCAGAAAAAAACGACAGGTCGCGGGCTGAAAAAGTGGTCAAAATTTAAAGGGCGTCAGATCTTTCCTAAAACCTGATAAAATGACGATGGGGTGGGTATTAATCGAGTAATTGCAGAGATTAGAAAGAATTATCTTTGTTTCAAAGAAATTTCAGCTCCGGAGGTGATGCCAAAAACCAGAAAAAAACGACAGGTCGCAGGTTGAAAAAATGGTCAAAATTTAAAGGGCGTCAGATCTTTCCTAAAACCTGATAAAATGACGATGGGGTGGGTATTAATCGAGAAATTGCAGAGATTAGAAAGAATGATCTTTTTTCCAAAGACATTTCAGCTCCTGAGGTTACGTTAAAAACAAGAAAAAAACGACAGGTCGCGGGTTGAAAAAATGGTCAAAATTTGAAGGGCGTCAGATCTTTCTTAAAGACTGATAAAGTGACGATGGTGTGGGTATTAATCGAGAAATTGCAGAGATTAGAAAGAATTATCTTTGTTCCAAAGAAATTTCAGCTCCGGAAATTCATTCAAAAACCAGAAAAAAACGACAGGTCGCGGGCTGAAAAAATGGTCAAAATTTAAAGGGCGTCAGATCTTTCCTAAAACCTGATAAAATGACGATGGGGTGGGTATTAATCGAGAAATTGCAGAGATTAGAAAGAATTATTTTAGTTTCAAAGAAATTTCAGCTCCTGAGGTTACGTTAAAAACCAGAAAAAAACGACAGGTCGCGGGTTGAAAAAATGGTCAAAATTTAAAGGGCGTCAGATCTTTCCTAAAGCCTGATAAAATGACATTGGGGTGGGTATTGATCGAGAAATTGCAGAGATTAGAAAGAATTATCTTTGTTTCAAAGAAATTTCAGCTCCGGAGGTGATGCCAAAAACCAGAAAAAGACGACAGGTCGCGGGTTGAAAAAATGGTCAAAATTTAAAGAGCTTCAGATCTTTCTTAAAGACTGATAAAAAGACGATGGTGTGGGTATTAATCGAGAAATTGCAGAGATTAGAAAGAATTATCTTTGTTCCAAAGAATTTTCAGCTTCGGAGGTTACTTCAAAAACCAGAAAAAAACGACAGGTCGCGGGTTGAAAAAATGGTCAAAATTTAAAGGGCATCAGATCTTTCCTAAAACCTGATAAAATGACATTGGGGTGGGTATTGATCGAGAAATTGCAGAGATTAGAAATAATTGTTTTAGTTCTAAAGAAATTTCAACTCCTGAGGTTGCGTTAAAAACCAGAAAAAAACGACAGGTCGCGGGTTGAAAAAATGGTCAAAATTTAAAGGGCGTCAGATCTTTCCTAAAACCTGATAAAATGACGATGGGGTGGGTATTAATCGAGAAATTGCAGAGATTAGAAAGAATTATCTTTTTTCCAAAGACATTTCAGCTCCTGAGGTTACGTTAAAAACAAGTAAAAAACGACAGGTCGCGGGTTGAAAAATTGGTCAAAATTTAAAGGGCGTCAGATCTTTCCTAAAACCTGATAAAATGACATTGGGGTGGGTATCAATCGAGAAATTGCAGAGATTAGAAAGAATTATCTTTGTTCCAAAGAATTTTAATCTTCGGAGGTTACTTCGAAAACCAGAAAAAAACGACAAGTCACGGGTTGAAAAAGTGGTCAAAATTTAAAGGGCGTCAGATCTTTCCTAAAACCTGATAAAATGACGATGGGGTGGGTATCAATCGAGAAATTGCAGAGATTAGAAAGAATTATCTTTGTTCCAAAGAAATCTCAGCTCCGGAGGTTAATTCAAAAACCAGAAAAAAATGACAGGTCGCGGGTTCAAAAAATGGTCAAACTTTAAAGGGTGTCAGATCTTTCCTGAAACCTGATAAAATGACATTGGGGTGGGTATTGATCGAGAAATTTCAGAGATTAGAAAGAATTATCTTTGTTTCAAAGAAATTTCAGCTCCGGAGGTTAATTCAAAAACCAGAAAAAAACGACAGGTCGCGGGTTGAAAAAATGGTCAAAATTTAAAGGACGTCAGATCTTTCCTAAAACCTGATAAAATGAAATTGGGGTGGGTATTGATCGAGAAATTGCAGAGATTAGAAAGAATTATCTTTGTTTCAAAGAAATATCAGCTCCGGAGGTTAATTCAAAAACCAGAAAAAAACGACAGGTCGCGGGTTGAAAAAATGGTCAAAATTTAAAGGACGTCAGATCTTTCCTAAAACCTGATAAAATGAAATTGGGGTGGGTATTAATCGAGAAATTGCAGAGATTAGAAAGAATTATTTTAGTTCCAAAGAAATTTCAGCTCCTGAGGTTACGTTAAAAACCAGAAAAAAACGACAGGTCGCGGGTTGAAAAAATGGTCAAAATTTAAAGGGTGTCAGATCTTTCCTCAAACCTGATAAAATGACGATGGGGTGGGTATTAATCGAGAAATTGCAGAGATTAGAAAGAATTATTTTAGTTCCAAAGAAATTTCAGCTCCTGAGGTTACGTTAAAAACCAGAAAAAAACGACAGGTCGCGGGTTGAAAAAATGGTCAAAATTTAAAGGGCGTCAGATCTTTCCTAAAACCTGATAAAATGACGATGGTGTGGGTATTAATCGAGAAATTGCAGAGATTAGAAAGAATTATCTTTGTTCCAAAGAATTTTAATCTTCGGAGGTTACTTCGAAAACCAGAAAAAAACGACAGGTCGCGGGTTGAAAAAGTGGTCAAAATTTAAAGGACGTCAGATCTTTCCTAAAACCTGATAAAATGACGATGGGGTGGGTATCAATCGAGAAATTGCAGAGATTAGAAAGAATTATCTTTGTTCCAAAGAAATTTCAGCTCCGGAGGTTAATTCAAAAACCAGAAAAAAACGACAGGTCGCGGGTTGAAAAAATGGTCAAACTTTAAAGGGTGTCAGATCTTTCCTAAAACCTGATAAAATGACGATGGGGTGGGTATCAATCGAGAAATTGCAGAGATTAGAAAGAATTATCTTTGTTCCAAAGAAATTTCAGCTCCGGAGGTTAATTCAAAAACCAGAAAAAAACGACAGGTCGCGGGTTGAAAAAATGGTCAAACTTTAAAGGGTGTCAGATCTTTCCTAAAACCTGATAAAATGATATTGGGGTGGGTATTGATCGAAAAATTTCAGAGATTAAAAAGAATTATCCTTGTTCCAAAGAAATTTCAGCTCCAGAGGTCACGCCAAAAACCAGAAAAAAACAACAGGTCACGGGTTGAAAAAATGGTCAAAATTTAAAGGGCGTCACATCTTCCCCATAACCTGATAAAATGACAATGGGGTGGGTGTTAATCGAGAAATTGCTTATATAATAAAGAATTATTCTTGTTTCAAAGAAATTTCAGCTCCGGAGGTTACCCAAAAACCAGAAAAAAACGACAGGTCACAGGTTGATAAAATGGTCAAAATTTAAAGGGCGTCAGATCTTCCCCAAAACCTGATAAAATGACAATTGGGTGGATATAAATCGAGAAATTGCAAAGATTAGAAAGAATTATCTTTGTTTCAAAGAAATTTCAGCTCCGGAGGTGATGCCAAAAATCAGAAGAAAACTACAGGTCGCGGGTTGAAAAAATGGTCAAAATTTAAAGGGCGTCAGATCTTTGCTAAAACCTGATAAAATGACGATGGGGTGGGTATTAATCAAGAAATTGCAGAGATTAGAAAGAATTATCTTTATTTCAAAGAAATTTCAGCTCCGGAGGTGATGCCAAAAACCAGAAAAAAACGACAGGTCGCGGGTTGAAAAAATGGTCAAAATTTAAAGGGCGTCAGATCTTTCCTAAAACCTGATAAAATGACATTGGGGTGGGTATTGATCGAGAAATTGCAGAGATTAGAAAGAATTATCTTTGTTTCAAAGAAATTTCAGCTCCAGAGGTGATGCCAAAAACCAGAAAAAAACGACAGGTCGCGGGTTGAAAAAATGGTCAAAATTTAAAGGGCGTCACATCTTTCCCTAAACCTGATAAAATGACAACGGGGTGGGTATTAATCGAGAAATTGCTGAGATTACAAAGAATTATCTTTGCTCCAAAGACATTTCAGCTCTAGAGGTTACCCAAAAAGCAGAAAAAAACGACAGGTCGCGGGTTGAAAAAATGGTCAAAATTTAAAGGGCGTCAGATCTTCCCCAAAACCTGATAAAATGATAACGGGGTGGGTATTAATCGAGAAATTGCTGAGATTATAAAGAATTATCCTTGTTTCAAAGGAATTTCATCTCCGGAGGTCACGCCAAAAACCAGAAAAAAGCGACAGGTCGCTGGTTGAAAAAATGGTCAAAATTTAAAGGGCATCAAATCTTCTCCTAAACCTGATAAAATGACAACGGGGTGGGTATTAATCGAGAAATTGCTGAGATTAGAAAGAGTTATCTTTGTATCAAAGAAATTTCAATTCCGGAGGTTACCTAAGAAGCAGAAAAAAACGACAGGTCGCGGATTGAAAAAATGGTCAAAATTTAAAGGGCGTCAGATCTTCCCCTAAACCTGATAAAATGACAACGGGGTGGGTATTAATCGAGAAATTGCTGAGATTAGAAAGAATTATCTTTGTTCCAAAGAAATTTCCATTCCGGAGGTTACCTAAAAAGCAGAAAAAAACGACAGGTCGCGGGTTGAAAAAATGGTCAAAATTTAAAGGGCGTCAGATCTTCCCCATAACCTGATGAAATGACAATGGGGTGGGTATTAATCGAGAAATTGCTGAGATTAGAAAGAATTTTCTTTGTTCCAAAGAAATTTCAGCTCCGGAGATCACGCCAAAAACCAGAAAAAAACAACAGGTCGTGGGTTGAAAAAATGGTCAAAATTTAAAGGGCGTCAGATCTTCCCCAAAACCTGATAAAATGACAACGGGGTGAGTATTAATCGAGAAATTGCTGAAATCAGAAAGAATTATCCTTGTTCCAAAGACGCTTCAGCTCCGGAGGTTACGCTAAAAACCAGAAAGAAGTGACAGGTCGCGGGTTGAAAAAATGGTCAAAATTTAAAGGGCGTCAGATCTTCCCCTAAACCAGATAAAATGACAACGAGGTGGGTATTAAACGAGAAATTGCTGAGATAATAAAGAATTATTCTTGTTTCAAAGAAATTTCAGCTCCGGAGGTCACGCCAAAAACCAGAAAAAAACAACAGGTCGTGGGTTGAAAAAATGGTCAAAATTTAAAGGGCGTCAGATCTTCCCCAAAACCTGATAAAATGACAACGGGGTGGGTATTAATCGAGAAATTGCTGAGATTATAAAGAATTATCCTTATTTCAAAGAAATTTCATCTCCGGAGGTTACCCAAAAACCAGAAAAAAACGACAGGTCGCTGGTTGATAAAATGGTCAAAATTTAAAGGGCGTCACATATTCCCCATAACCTGATAAAATTGCAATGGGGTGGGTATTAATTGAGAAATTGCTGAGATTACAAAGAATTATCTTTGCTCCAAAGACATTTCAGCTCCAGAGGTTACCCAAAAATCAGAAAAAAACGACAGGTCGCTGGTTGAAAAAATGGTCAAAATTTAAGGGGCGTCAGATCTTCCCCTAAACCTGATAAAATGACAACGGGGTGGGTATTAATCGAGAAATTGCAGAGATTAGAAAGAATTATCTTTGTTCCAAAGAAATTTCAGCTCCGGAGATTAATTCAAAAACCAGAAAAAAACGACAGGTCGCGGGCTGAAAAAATGGTCAAAATTTAAAGGGCGTCAGATCTTTCCTAAAACCTGATAAAATGATGATGGGGTGGGTATTAATCGAGAAATTGCAGAGATTAGAAAGAATTATCCTTGTTCGAAAGAAATTTCAGCTCCGGAGGTTACCAAAAAAACAAAAAAAAAACGACAGGTCGCGGGTTGATAAAATGGTCAAAGTTTAAAGGACGTCAGAACTTCGCCTAAACCAGATAAAATTTCAATGGATTGGGTATTAATTGAGAAATTGCTGAGATTAGAAAGAATTATCTTTTCTCCAAAGACATTTCAGCTCCAGAGGTTACCCAAAAAGCAGAAAAAAACGACAGGTCGCGGGTTGAAAAAATGGTCAAAATTTAAAGAGGTTCAGATCTTCCACATGACCTGATAGAATGACATCAGAGTGGGTATTAATCGAGAAATTGCTGAGATTAGAAAGAATTATCTTTGTTCCAAAGAAATTTCAGCTCCGGAGGTTACCCAAAAAGCAGAAAAAAACAACAGGTCGCGGGTTGAAAAAATGGTCAAAATTTAAAGGGCGTCACATCTTCCCCATAACCTGATAAAATGACAATGGGGTGGGTGTTAATCGAGAAATTGCTTATATAATAAAGAATTATTCTTGTTTCAAAGAAATTTCAGCTCCGGAGGTTACCCAAAAACCAGAAAAAAACGACAGGTCACAGGTTGATAAAATGGTCAAAATTTAAAGGGCGTCAGATCTTCCCCAAAACCTGATAAAATGACAATGGGGTGGGTATTAATCGAGAAATTGCTGAGATTATAAAGAATTATCCTTGTTTCAAAGAAATTTCAGCTCCGGAGGTTACCCAAAAACCAGAAAAAACGACAGGTCGGGGGTTGATAAAATGGTCAAAATTTAAAGGGCGTCAGATCTTCACCTAAACCTGATAAAATGAAAACGGGGTGGGTATTAATCGAGAAATTGCTGAGATTAGAAAGAATTATCTTTTCTCCAAAGACATCTCAGCTCCAGAGGTTACCCAAAAAGCAGAAAAAAACGACAGGTCGCGGGTTGAAAAAATGGTCAAAATTTAAAGGGCGTCAGATCTTCCCCAAAACCTGATAAAATGACAACAGGGTGGGTATTAATCGAAAAATTGCTGAGATTATAAAGAATTGTCCTTATTTCAAAAAAATTTCAGCTCCGGAGGTTACCCAAAAACCAGAAAAAAACGACAGGTTGCGGGTTGAAAAAATGGTCAAAATTTAAAGAGGTTCAGATCTTCCACATGACCTGATAGAATGACATCAGAGTGGGTATTAATCGAGAAATTGCTGAGATTAGAAAGAATTATTCTTGTTTCAAGGAAATTTCAGCTCCGGAGGTTTCCCAAAAACCAGAAAAAAACAACAGGTCGCGGGTTGAAAGAATGGTCAAAATTTAAAGGGCGTCACGTCTTTCCCTAAACCTGATAAAATGACAACGGGGTGGGTATTAATCGAGAAATTGCTGAGATTAGAAAGAATTATTCTTGTTTCAAGGAAATTTCAGCTCCGGAGGTTACCCAAAAACTAGAAAAAAACGACAGGTCGCGGGTTGAAAAAATGGTCAAAATTTAAAGGGCGTCAGATCTTCCCCTAAACCTGATAAAATGACAACGGGGTGGGTATTAATCGAGAAATTGCAGAGATTAGAAAGAATTATCTTTGTTTCAAAGAAATTTCAGCTCCGGAGGTGATGCCAAAAACCAGAAAAAAACGACAGGTCGCGGGTTGAAAAAATAGTCAAAATTTAAAGGGCGTCAGATCTTTCCTAAAACCTGATAAAATGACGATGGGATGGGTATTAATCGAGAAATTGCAGAGATTAGAAAGAATTATCTTTTTTCCAAAGACATTTCAGCTCCTGAGGTTACGTTAAAAACAAGAAAAAAACGACAGGTCGCGGGTTGAAAAAATGGTCAAAATTTAAAGAGCTTCAGATCTTTCTTAAAGACTGATAAAATGACGATGGGGTGGGTATTAATCGAGAAATTGCAGAGATTAGAAAGAATTATCTTTGTTCCAAAGAAATTTCAGCTCCGGAGGTTAATTCAAAAACCAGAAAAAAACGACAGGTCGCGGGCTGAAAAAATGGTCAAAATTTAAAGGGCGTCAGATCTTTCCTAAAACCTGATAAAATGATGATGGGGTGGGTATTAATCGAGAAATTGCTGAGATTATAAAGAATTATCCTTATTTCAAAGAAATTTCATCTCCGGAGGTTACCCAAAAACCAGAAAAAAACGACAGGTCGCTGGTTGATAAAATGGTCAAAATTTAAAGGGCGTCACATATTCCCCATAACCTGATAAAATTGCAATGGGGTGGGTATTAATTGAGAAATTGCTGAGATTACAAAGAATTATCTTTGCTCCAAAGACATTTCAGCTCCAGAGGTTACCCAAAAATCAGAAAAAAACGACAGGTCGCTGGTTGAAAAAATGGTCAAAATTTAAGGGGCGTCAGATCTTCCCCTAAACCTGATAAAATGACAACGGGGTGGGTATTAATCGAGAAATTGCTGAGATTAGAAAGAATTATCTTTGTTCCAAAGAAATTTCCATTCCGGAGGTTACCTATAAAGCAGAAAAAAACGACAGATCGCGGGTTGAAAAAATGGTCAAAATTTAAAGGGCGTCACATATTCCCCATAACCTGATAAAATTGCAATGGGGTGGGTATTAATTGAGAAATTGCTGAGATTAGAAAGAATTATCTTTGTTCCAAAGAAATTTCAGCCCCGGAGGTCACGCCAAAAATCAGAAAAAAACAACAGGTCGTGGGTTGAAAAAATGGTCAAAATTTAAAGGGCGTCAGATCTTTCCCTAAACCTGATAAAATGACAACGGGGTGGGTATTAATCGAGAAATTGCAGAGATTAGAAAGAATTATCTTTGTTCCAAAGAAATTTCAGCTCCGGAGATTAATTCAAAAACCAGAAAAAAACGACAGGTCGCGGGCTGAAAAAATGGTCAAAATTTAAAGGGCGTCAGATCTTTCCTAAAACCTGATAAAATGATGATGGGGTGGGTATTAATCGAGAAATTGCAGAGATTAGAAAGAATTATCCATGTTCGAAAGAAATTTCAGCTCCGGAGGTTACCAAAAAAACAAAAAAAAAACGACAGGTCGCGGGTTGATAAAATGGTCAAAGTTTAAAGGACGTCAGAACTTCGCCTAAACCAGATAAAATTTCAATGGATTGGGTATTAATTGAGAAATTGCTGAGATTAGAAAGAATTATCTTTTCTCCAAAGACATTTCAGCTCCAGAGGTTACCCAAAAAGCAGAAAAAAACGACAGGTCGCGGGTTGAAAAAATGGTCAAAATTTAAAGAGGTTCAGATCTTCCACATGACCTGATAGAATGACATCAGAGTGGGTATTAATCGAGAAATTGCTGAGATTAGAAAGAATTATCTTTGTTCCAAAGAAATTTCAGCTCCGGAGGTTACCCAAAAAGCAGAAAAAAACAACAGGTCGCGGGTTGAAAAAATGGTCAAAATTTAAAGGGCGTCACATCTTCCCCATAACCTGATAAAATGACAATGGGGTGGGTGTTAATCGAGAAATTGCTTATATAATAAAGAATTATTCTTGTTTCAAAGAAATTTCAGCTCCGGAGGTTACCCAAAAACCAGAAAAAAACGACAGGTCACAGGTTGATAAAATGGTCAAAATTTAAAGGGCGTCAGATCTTCCCCAAAACCTGATAAAATGACAATGGGGTGGGTATTAATCGAGAAATTGCTGAGATTATAAAGAATTATCCTTGTTTCAAAGAAATTTCAGCTCCGGAGGTTACCCAAAAACCAGAAAAAACGACAGGTCGGGGGTTGATAAAATGGTCAAAATTTAAAGGGCGTCAGATCTTCACCTAAACCTGATAAAATGAAAACGGGGTGGGTATTAATCGAGAAATTGCTGAGATTAGAAAGAATTATCTTTTCTCCAAAGACATCTCAGCTCCAGAGGTTACCCAAAAAGCAGAAAAAAACGACAGGTCGCGGGTTGAAAAAATGGTCAAAATTTAAAGGGCGTCAGATCTTCCCCAAAACCTGATAAAATGACAACAGGGTGGGTATTAATCGAAAAATTGCTGAGATTATAAAGAATTGTCCTTATTTCAAAAAAATTTCAGCTCCGGAGGTTACCCAAAAACCAGAAAAAAACGACAGGTTGCGGGTTGAAAAAATGGTCAAAATTTAAAGAGGTTCAGATCTTCCACATGACCTGATAGAATGACATCAGAGTGGGTATTAATCGAGAAATTGCTGAGATTAGAAAGAATTATTCTTGTTTCAAGGAAATTTCAGCTCCGGAGGTTTCCCAAAAACCAGAAAAAAACAACAGGTCGCGGGTTGAAAGAATGGTCAAAATTTAAAGGGCGTCACGTCTTTCCCTAAACCTGATAAAATGACAACGGGGTGGGTATTAATCGAGAAATTGCTGAGATTAGAAAGAATTATTCTTGTTTCAAGGAAATTTCAGCTCCGGAGGTTACCCAAAAACTAGAAAAAAACGACAGGTCGCGGGTTGAAAAAATGGTCAAAATTTAAAGGGCGTCAGATCTTCCCCTAAACCTGATAAAATGACAACGGGGTGGGTATTAATCGAGAAATTGCAGAGATTAGAAAGAATTATCTTTGTTTCAAAGAAATTTCAGCTCCGGAGGTGATGCCAAAAACCAGAAAAAAACGACAGGTCGCGGGTTGAAAAAATAGTCAAAATTTAAAGGGCGTCAGATCTTTCCTAAAACCTGATAAAATGACGATGGGATGGGTATTAATCGAGAAATTGCAGAGATTAGAAAGAATTATCTTTTTTCCAAAGACATTTCAGCTCCTGAGGTTACGTTAAAAACAAGAAAAAAACGACAGGTCGCGGGTTGAAAAAATGGTCAAAATTTAAAGAGCTTCAGATCTTTCTTAAAGACTGATAAAATGACGATGGGGTGGGTATTAATCGAGAAATTGCAGAGATTAGAAAGAATTATCTTTGTTCCAAAGAAATTTCAGCTCCGGAGGTTAATTCAAAAACCAGAAAAAAACGACAGGTCGCGGGCTGAAAAAATGGTCAAAATTTAAAGGGCGTCAGATCTTTCCTAAAACCTGATAAAATGATGATGGGGTGGGTATTAATCGAGAAATTGCAGAGGTTAGAAAGAATTATCTTTTTTCCAAAGACATTTCAGCTCCTGAGGTTACCTAAAAAGCAGAAAGAAGCGACACGTCGCGGGTTGAAAAAATGGTCAAAATTTAAAGGACGTCAGATCTTCCCCAAAACCTGATAAAATGACAATGGCGTGGGTATTAATCGAGAAATTGCTGCGATTAGAAAGAATTATCCTTGTTCGAAAGAAATTTCAGCTCCGGAGGTTACCAAAAAACCAAAAAAAAAACGACAGGTCGCGGGTTGATAAAATGGTCAAAGTTTAAAGGACGTCAGATCTTCGCCTAAACCAGATAAAATTTCAATGGGGTGGGTATTAATCGAGAAATTGCTGAGATTAGAAAGAATTATCTTTTCTCCAAAGACATTTCAGCTCCAGAGGTTACCCAAAGAGCAGAAAAAAGCGACAGGTCGCGGGTTGAAAAAATGGTCAAAATTTAAAGGGCGTCACATCTTTCCCTAAACCTGATAAAATTACAACGGGGTGGGTATTAATCGAAAAATTGCTGAGATTATAAAGAATTGTCCTTATTTCAAAAAAATTTCAGCTCCGGAGGTTACCCAAAAACCAGAAAAAAACGACAGGTTGCGGGTTGAAAAAATGGTCAAAATTTAAAGAGGTTCAGATCTTCCACATGACCTGATAGAATGACATCAGAGTGGGTATTAATCGAGAAATTGCTGAGATTAGAAAGAATTATTCTTGTTTCAAGGAAATTTCAGCTCCGGAGGTTTCCCAAAAACCAGAAAAAAACAACAGGTCGCGGGTTGAAAGAATGGTCAAAATTTAAAGGGCGTCACGTCTTTCCCTAAACCTGATAAAATGACAACGGGGTGGGTATTAATCGAGAAATTGCTGAGATTAGAAAGAATTATTCTTGTTTCAAGGAAATTTCATCTCCGGAGGTTACCCAAAAACTAGAAAAAAACGACAGGTCGCGGGTTGAAAAAATGGTCAAAATTTAAAGGGCGTCAGATCTTCCCCTAAACCTGATAAAATGACAACGGGGTGGGTATTAATCGAGAAATTGCAGAGGTTAGAAAGAATTATCTTTGTTTCAAAGAAATTTCAGCTCCGGAGGTGATGCCAAAAACCAGAAAAAAACGACAGGTCGCGGGTTGAAAAAATAGTCAAAATTTAAAGGGCGTCAGATCTTTCCTAAAACCTGATAAAATGACGATGGGATGGGTATTAATCGAGAAATTGCAGAGATTAGAAAGAATTATCTTTTTTCCAAAGACATTTCAGCTCCTGAGGTTACGTTAAAAACAAGAAAAAAACGACAGGTCGCGGGTTGAAAAAATGGTCAAAATTTAAAGAGCTTCAGATCTTTCTTAAAGACTGATAAAATGACGATGGGGTGGGTATTAATCGAGAAATTGCAGAGATTAGAAAGAATTATCTTTGTTCCAAAGAAATTTCAGCTCCGGAGGTTAATTCAAAAACCAGAAAAAAACGACAGGTCGCGGGCTGAAAAAATGGTCAAAATTTAAAGGGCGTCAGATCTTTCCTAAAACCTGATAAAATGATGATGGGGTGGGTATTAATCGAGAAATTGCAGAGGTTAGAAAGAATTATCTTTTTTCCAAAGACATTTCAGCTCCTGAGGTTACCTAAAAAGCAGAAAGAAGCGACACGTCGCGGGTTGAAAAAATGGTCAAAATTTAAAGGACGTCAGATCTTCCCCAAAACCTGATAAAATTACAACGGGGTGGGTATTAATCGAGAAATTGCTGAGATTAGAAAGAATTATCTTTGTTCCAAAGAAATTTCAGCTCCGGAGGTTACCCAAAAACCAGAAAAAAACGACAGGTTGCGTGTTGAAAAAATGGTCAAAATTTAAAGGGCGTCAGATCTTCCACATGAACTGATAGAATGACATCAGGGTGGGTATTAATCGAGAAATTGCTGAGATTAGAAAGAATTATTCTTGTTTCAAGGAAATTTCAGCTCCGGAGGTTTCCCAAAAACCAGAAAAAAACAACAAGTCGCGGGTTGAAAAAATGGTCAAAATTTAAAGGGCGTCACGTCTTTCCCTAAACCTGATAAAATGACAACAATGGTGGGTATTAATCGAGAAATTGCTGAGATTAGAAAGAATTATTCTTGTTTCAAGGAAATTTCAGTTCCGGAGGTTACCCAAAAACTAGAAAAAAACGACAGGTCGCGGGTTGAAAAAATGGTCAAAATTTAAAGGGCGTCAGATCTTCCCCTAAACCTGATAAAATGACAACGGGGTGGGTATTAATCGAGAAATTGCAGAGATTAGAAAGAATTATCTTTGTTTCAAAGAAATTTCAGCTCCGGAGGTGATGCCAAAAACCAGAAAAAAACGACAGGTCGCGGGTTGAAAAAATAGTCAAAATTTAAAGGGCGTCAGATCTTTCCTAAAACCTGATAAAATGACGATGGGGCGGGTATTAATCGAGAAATTGCTGAGATTAGAAAGAATTATCTTTTTTCCAAAGACATTTCAGCTCCTGAGGTTACGTTAAAAACAAGAAAAAAACGACAGGTCGCGGGCTGAAAAAAATGGTCAAAATTTAAAGGGCGTCAGATCTTTCCTAAAACCTGATAAAATGATGATGGGGTGGGTATTAATCGAGAAATTGCAGAGATTAGAAAGAATTATCCTTGTTCGAAAGAAATTTCAGCTCCGGAGGTTACCAAAAAACCAAAAAAAAAACGACAGGTCGCGGGTTGATAAAATGGTCAAAGTTTAAAGGACGTCAGATCTTCGCCTAAACCAGATAAAATTTCAATGGGGTGGGTATTAATCGAGAAATTGCTGAGATTAGAAAGAATTATCTTTTCTCCAAAGACATTTCAGCTCCAGAGGTTACCCAAAAAGCAGAAAAAAACGACAGGTCGCGGGTTGAAAAAATGGTCAAAATTTAAAGGGCGTCAGATCTTTCCCTAAACCTGATAAAATGACAACGGGGTGGGTATTAATTGAGAAATTGCTGAGATTAAAAAGAATTATCCTTGCTCCAAAGAAATTTCAGCTCCAGAGGTCACGCCAAAAACCAGAAAAAAACAACAGGTCGCGGGTTGAAAAAATGTTCAAAATTTAAAGGGCGTCAGATCTTCCCCAAAACCTGATAAAATGACAACGGGGTGGGTATTAATCGAGAAATTGCTGAGATTAGAAAGAATTATCCTTGTTCCAAAGAAATTTCAATTCCGGAGGTTACCTAAAAAGCAGAAAAAAACGACAGGTCGCGGGTTGAAAAAATGGTCAAAATTTAAAGGACGTCAGATCTTTCCTAAAACCTGATAAAATGATGATGGGGTGGGTATTAATCGAGAAATTGCAGAGATTAGAAAGAATTATCCTTGTTCGAAAGAAATTTCAGCTCCGGAGGTTACCAAAAAACCAAAAAAAAAACGACAGGTCGCGGGTTGATAAAATGGTCAAAGTTTAAAGGACGTCAGATCTTCGCCTAAACCAGATAAAATTTCAATGGGGTGGGTATTAATCGAGAAATTGCTGAGATTAGAAAGAATTATCTTTTCTCCAAAGACATTTCAGCTCCAGAGGTTACCCAAAAAGCAGAAAAAAACGACAGGTCGCGGGTTGAAAAAATGGTCAAAATTTAAAGGGCGTCACATCTTTCCCTAAACCTGATAAAATGACAACGGGGTGGGTATTAATCGAGAAATTGCTGAGATTAGAAAGAATTATCTTTGTTCCAAAGAAATTTCAGCTCCGGAGGTTACCCAAAAAGCAGAAAAAAAACGACAGGTCGCGGGTTGAAAGAATGGTCAAAATTTAAAGGGCGTCACATCTTCCCCATAACCTGATAAAATGACAACGGGGTGGGTATTAATTGAGAAATTGCTGAGATTAAAAAGAATTATCCTTGTTCCAAAGAAATTTCAGCTCCAGAGGTCACGCCAAAAACCAGAAAAAAACAACAGGTCGCGGGTTGAAAAAATGGTCAAAATTTAAAGGGCGTCAGATCTTCCCCAAAACCTGATAAAATGACAACGGGGTGGGTATTAATCGAGAAATTGCTGAGATTAGAAAGAATTATCCTTGTTCCAAAGAACTTTCAATTCCGGAGGTTACCTAAAAAGCAGAAAAAAACGACAGGTCGCGGGTTGAAAAAATGGTCCAAATTTAAAGGGCGTCACATATTCCCCATAACCTGATAAAATTACATTGGGGTGGGTATTAATTGAGAAATTGCTGAGATTAGAAAGAATTATCCTTGTTCCAAAGAAATTTCAGCTCCGGAGGTCACGCCAAAAACCAGAAAAAAACAACAGGTCGCTGGTTGAAAAAATGGTCAAAATTTAAAGGGCGTCAGATCTCAATCAAAACCTGATAAAATGACAACGGGGTGGGTATTAATCGAGAAATTGCTGAGATTAGAAAGAATTATCTTTTTTCCAAAGACATTTCAGCTCCGGAGGTTACCCAAAAACCAGAAAAAAGCAACAGGTCGCGGGTTGAAAAAATGGTCAAAATTTAAAGGGCGTCAGATCTTCCCCAAAACCTGATAAAATGACAATGGGGTGGGTATTAATCGAGAAATTGCTGAGAGTATAAAGAATTATCCTTGTTTCAAAGAAATTTCAGCTCCGGAGGTTACCCAAAAACCAGAAAGAACGACAGGTCGGGGGTTGATAAAATGGTCAAAATTTAAAGGGCGTCAGATCTTCCCCTAAACCTGATAAAATGAAAACGGGGTGGGTATTACTCGAGAAATTGCTGAGATTAGAAAGAATTATCTTTTCTCCAAAGACATCTCAACTCCAGAGGTTACCCAAAAAGCAGAAAAAAACGACAGGTCGCAGGCTGAAAAAATGGTCAAAATTTAAAGGGCGTCAGATCTTCCCCAAAACCTGATAAAATGACGACAGGGTGGGTATTAATCGAGAAATTGCTGAGATTATAAAGAATTGTCCTTATTTCAAAGAAATTTCAGCTCCGGAGGTTACCCAAAAACCAGAAAAAAAAGACAGGTTGCGGGTTGAAAAAATGGTCAAAATTTAAAGGGCGTCAGATCTTCCACATGACCTGATAGAATGACATCAGGGTGGGTATTAATCGAGAAATTGCTGAGATTAGAAAGAATTATCTTTTCTCCAAAGACATTTCAGCTCCAGAGGTTACCCAAAAAGCAGAAAAAAACGACAGGTCGCGGGTTGAAAAAATGGTCAAAATTTAAAGGGCGTCACATCTTTCCCTATACCTGATAAAATGACAACGGGGTGGGTATTAATCGAGAAATTGCTGAGATTAAAAAGAATTATCCTTGTTCCAAAGAAATTTCAGCTCCAGAGGTCACGCCAAAAACCAGAAAAAAACAACAGGTCGCGGGTTGAAAAAATGGTCAAAATTTAAAGGGCGTCAGATCTTCCCCAAAACCTGATAAAATGACAACGGGGTGGGTATTAATCGAGAAATTGCTGAGATTAGAAAGAATTATCCTTGTTCCAAAGAACTTTCAATTCCGGAGGTTACCTAAAAAGCAGAAAAAAACGACAGGTCGCGGGTTGAAAAAATGGTCCAAATTTAAAGGGCGTCACATATTCCCCATAACCTGATAAAATTACAATGGGGTGGGTATTAATTGAGAAATTGCTGAGATTAGAAAGAATTATCCTTGTTCCAAAGAAATTTCAGCTCCGGAGGTCACGCCAAAAACCAGAAAAAAACAACAGGTCGCGGGTTGAAAAAATGGTCAAAATTTAAAGGGCGTCAGATCTCAATCAAAACCTGATAAAATGACAACGGGGTGGGTATTAATCGAGAAATTGCTGAGATTAGAAAGAATTATCTTTTTTCCAAAGACATTTCAGCTCCGGAGGTTACCCAAAAACCAGAAAAAAACAACAGGTCGCGGGTTGAAAAAATGGTCAAAATTTAAAGGGCGTCAGATCTTCCCCAAAACCTGATAAAATGACAATGGGGTGGGTATTAATCGAGAAATTGCTGAGAGTATAAAGAATTATCCTTGTTTCAAAGAAATTTCAGCTCCGGAGGTTACCCAAAAACCAGAAAGAACGACAGGTCGGGGGTTGATAAAATGGTCAAAATTTAAAGGGCGTCAGATTTTCCCCTAAACCTGATAAAATGAAAACGGGGTGGGTATTAATCGAGAAATTGCTGAGATTAGAAAGAATTATCTTTTCTCCAAAGACATCTCAGCTCCAGAGGTTACCCAAAAAGCAGAAAAAAACGACAGGTCGCAGGCTGAAAAAATGGTCAAAATTTAAAGGGCGTCAGATCTTCCCCAAAACCTGATAAAATGACGACAGGGTGGGTATTAATCGAGAAATTGCTGAGATTATAAAGAATTGTCCTTATTTCAAAGAAATTTCAGCTCCGGAGGTTACCCAAAAACCAGAAAAAAAAGACAAGTTGCGGGTTGAAAAAATGGTCAAAATTTAAAGGGCGTCAGATCTTCCACATGACCTGATAGAATGACATCAGGGTGGGTATTAATCGAGAAATTGCTGAGATTAGAAAGAATTATCTTTTCTCCAAAGACATTTCAGCTCCAGAGGTTACCCAAAAAGCAGAAAAAAACGACAGGTCGCGGGTTGAAAAAATGGTCAAAATTTAAAGGGCGTCACATCTTTCCCTATACCTGATAAAATGACAACGGGGTGGGTATTAATCGAGAAATTGCTGAGATTAGAAAGAATTATCTTTGTTCCAAAGAAATTTCAATTCCGGAGGTTACCTAAAATGCAAAAAAAAACGACAGGTCACGGGTTGAAAGAATGGTCAAAATTTAAAGGGCGTCACATATTCCCCATAATCTGATAAAATTACAATGGGGTGGGTATTAATTGAGAAATTGCTGAGATTAGAAAGAATTATCTTTGTTCCAAAGAAATTTCAGCTCCGGAGGTTACCCAAAAAGCAGAAAAAAACGACAGGTCGCGGGTTGAAAGAATGGTCAAAATTTAAAGGGCGTCACATCTTCCCCATAACCTAATAAAATGACAACGGGGTGGGTATTAATCGAGAAATTGCTGAGATAATAAAGAATTATTCTTGTTTCAAGGAAATTTCAGCTCCGGAGGTTACCCAAAAAGCAGAAAAAAACGACAGGTCGCGGGTTGAAAAAATGGTCAAAATTTAAAGGGCGTCAGATCTTCCCCAAAACCTGATAAAATGACAATGGGGTGGGTATTAATCGAGAAATTGCTGAGATTATAAAGAATTATCCTTGTTCGAAAGAAATTTCAGCTCCGGAGGTTACCAAAAAAACAAAAAAAAACGACAGGTCGCGGGTTGATAAAATGGTCAAAGTTTAAAGGACGTCAGATCTTCCCCTAAACCAGATAAAATTTCAATGGGGTGGGTATTAATCGAGAAATTGCTGAGATTAGAAAGAATGATCTTTTCTCCAAAGACATTTCAGCTCCAGAGGTTACCCAAAAAGCAGAAAAAAACGACAGGTCGCGGGTCGAAAAAATGGTCCAAATTTAAAGGGCGTCACATCTTTCCCTAAACCTGATAAAATGACAACGGGGTGGGTATTAATCGAGAAATTGCTGAGATTAGAAAGAATTATCTTTGTTCCAAAGAAATTTCAGCTCCGGAGGTTACCCAAAAAGCAGAAAAAAACGACAGGTCGCGGGTTGAAAGAATGGTCAAAATTTAAAGGTCGTCACATCTTCCCCATAACCTAATAAAATGACAACGGGGTGGGTATTAATCGAGAAATTGCTGAGATAATAAAGAATTATTCTTATTTCAAGGAAATTTCAGCTCCGGAGGTTACCCAAAAACCAGAAAAAAACGACAGGTCGCGGGTTGAAAGAATGGTCAAAATTTAAAGGCCGTCACATATTCCCCATAATCTGATAAAATTACAATGGGGTGGGTATTAATCGAGAAATTGCTGAGATTAGAAAGAATTATCTTTGTTCCAAAGAAATTTCAGCTCCGGAGGTCACGCCAAAAACCAGAAAAAAACGACAGGTCGCGGGTTGAAAAAATGGTCAAAATTTTAAGGGCGTCAGATCTTCCCCAAAACTTGATAAAATGACATCAGGGTGGGTATTAATCGAGAAATTGTTGAGATCAGAAAGAATTATCCTTGTTCCAAAGAAATTTCAGCTCCGGAGGTTACTCTAAAAACCAGAAAAAAGCGACAGGTCGGGGGTTGAAAAAATGGTCAAAATTTAAAGGACGTCAGATCTTCCCCTAAACCAGATAAAATGACAACGGGGTGGGTATTAATCGAGAAATTGCTGAGATTAGAAAGATTTATCTTTGTTCCAAAGAAATTTCAATTCCGGAGGTTACCTAAAAAGCAGTAAAAAAAAGGACAGATCGCGGGTTGAAAAGATGGTCAAAATTTAAAGGGCGTCACATCTTCCCCAAAACCTGATAAAATGACAACGGGGTGGGTATTAATCGAGAAATTGCTGAGATTAGAAAGAGTTATCTTTGTTCCAAAGAAATTTCATCTGGAGGTTACCTAAAAAGCAGAAAAAAACGACAGGTCGCGGGTTGAAAGAATGGTCAAAATTTAAAGGGCGTCACATATTCCCCATAACCTGATAAAATTACAATGGGGTGGGTATTAATCGAAAAATTGCAGAGATTAGAAAGAATTATCTTTGTTTCAAAGAAATTTCAGCTTCGCAGGTTACATCAAAGATCAGAAAAAAACGACAGTTCGCAGGTTGAAAAAATGGTCAAAATTTAAAGGGCGTCAGATCTTCCCCAAAACCTGATAAAATGACGATGGGGTGGGTATTAATCGAGAAATTGCAGAGGTTAGGAAGAATTATCTTTTTTCCGAAGACATTTCAGCTCCTGAGGTTACCTAAAAAGCAGAAAGAAGCGACACGTCGCGGGTTGAAAAAATGGTCAAAATTTAAAGGACGTCAGATCTTCCCCAAAACCTGATAAAATGACAATGGCGTGGGTATTAATCGAGAAATTGTTGCGATTAGAAAGAATTATCCTTGTTCGAAAGAAATTTCAGCTCCGGAGGTTACCAAAAAACCAAAAAAAAAAACGACAGGTCGCGGGTTGATAAAATGGTCAAAGTTTAAAGGACGTCAGATCTTCGCCTAAACCAGATAAAATTTCAATGGGGTGGGTATTAATCGAGAAATTGCTGAGATTAGAAAGAATTATCTTTTCTCCAAAGACATTTCAGCTCCAGAGGTTACCCAAAAAGCAGAAAAAAGCGACAGGTCGCGGGTTGAAAAAATGGTCAAAATTTAAAGGGCGTCACATCTTTCCCTAAACCTGATAAAATGACAACGGGGTGGGTATTAATCGAGAAATTGCAGAGGTTAGAAAGAATTATCTTTTTTCCAAAGACATTTCAGCTCCTGAGGTTACCTAAAAAGCAGAAAGAAGCGACACGTCGCGGGTTGAAAAAATGGTCAAAATTTAAAGGACGTCAGATCTTCCCCAAAACCTGATAAAATGACAATGGCGTGGGTATTAATCGAGAAATTGTTGCGATTAGAAAGAATTATCCTTGTTCGAAAGAAATTTCAGCTCCGGAGGTTACCAAAAAACCAAAAAAAAAACGACAGGTCGCGGGTTGATAAAATGGTCAAAGTTTAAAGGACGTCAGATCTTCGCCTAAACCAGATAAGATTTCAATGGGGTGGGTATTAATCGAGAAATTGCTGAGATTAGAAAGAATTATCTTTTCTCCAAAGACATTTCAGCTCCAGAGGTTACCCAAAAAGCAGAAAAAAGCGACAGGTCGTGGGTTGAAAAAATGGTCAAAATTTAAAGGGCGTCACATCTTTCCCTAAACCTGATAAAATGACAACAGTGTGGGTATTAATCGAGAAATTGCTGAGATTAGAAAGAATTATCTTTGTTCCAAAGAAATTTCAGCTCCGGAGGTTACCCAAAAAGCAGAAAAAAACGACAGGTCGCGGGTTGAAAGAATGGTCAAAATTTAAAGGGCGTCACATCTTCCCCATAACCTGATAAAATGACAACGGGGTGGGTATTAATCGAGAAATTGCTTATATAATAAAGAATTATTCTTGTTTCAAAGAAATTTCAGCTCCGGAGGTTACCCAAAAACCAGAAACAAACGACAGGTCGCAGGTTGATAAAATGGTCAAAATTTAAAGGGCGTCAGATCTTCCCCAAAACCTGATAAAATGACAATGGGGTCGGTATTAATCGAGAAATTGCTGAGATTATGAAGAATTATCTTTGTTCTAAAGAAATTTCAGCTCCGGAGGTTACCCAAAAACCAGAAAAAAACGACAGGTCGCGGGTTGATAAAATGGTCAAAATTTAAAGGGCGTCAGATCTTCCCCTAAACCTGATAAAATGAAAACGGGGTGGGTATTAATCGAGAAATTGCTGAGATTAGAAAGAATTATCTTTTCTCCAAAGACATCTCAGCTCCAGAGGTTACCCAAAAAGCAGAAAAAAACGACAGGTCGCAGGTTGAAAAAATGGTCAAAATTTAAAGGGCGTCAGATCTTTCCTAAAACCTGATAAAATTTCAATGGGGTGGGTATTAATCGAGAAATTGCTGAGATTAGAAAGAGTTATCTTTGTTCCAAAGAAATTTCATCTGGAGGTTACCTAAAAAGCAGAAAAAAACGACAGGTCGCGGGTTGAAAGAATGGTCAAAATTTAAAGGGCGTCACATATTCCCCATAACCTGATAAAATTACAATGGGGTGGGTATTAATCGAAAAATTGCAGAGATTAGAAAGAATTATCTTTGTTTCAAAGAAATTTCAGCTTCGGAGGTTACATCAAAGATCAGAAAAAAACGACAGTTCGCAGGTTGAAAAAATGGTCAAAATTTAAAGGGCGTCAGATCTTCCCCAAAACCTGATAAAATGACAATGAGGTGGATATTCATCGAGAAATTGCAGAGATTAGAAAGAATTATCTTTGTTTCAAAGAAATTTCAGCTCCGGAGGTGATGCCAAAAACCAGAAAAAAACGACAGGTCGCGGGTTGAAAAAATGGTCAAAATTTAAAGGGCGTCACATCTTCCCCATAACCTGATAAAATGACAACGGGGTGGGTATTAATCGAGAAATTGCTGAGATTACAAAGAATTATCTTTGCTCCAAAGACATTTCAGCTCTAGAGGTTACCTAAAAAGCAGAAAAAAACGACAGGTCGCGGGTTGAAAAAATGGTCAAAATTTAAAGGGCGTCAGATCTTCCCCAGAACCTGATAAAATGAAAACGGGGTGGGTATTAATCGAGAAATTGCTGAGATTATAAAGAATTATCCTTGTTTCAAAGGAATTTCATCCCCGGAGGTTACCCAAAAACCAGAAAAAAACGACAGGTCGCGGGTTGAAAAAATGGTCAAAATTTAAAGGGCATCAAATCTTCCCCTGAACCTGATAAAATGACAACGGGGTGGGTATTAATCGAGAAATTGCTGAGATTAGAAAGAGTTATCTTTGTTCTAAAGAAATTTCAATTCCGGAGGTTACCTAAAAAGCAGAAAAAAACGACAGGTCGCGGATTTAAAAAATGGTCAAAATTTAAAGGGCGTCAGATCTTTCCTAAATCCTGATAAAATGATGATGGGGTGGGTATTAATCGAGAAATTGCAGAGATTAGAAAGAATTATCTTTGTTCCAAAGAAATTTCAGCTTCGGAGGTTACATCAAAGATCAGAAAAAAACGACAGGTCGCGGGTTGAAAAAATGGTCAAAATTTAAAGGGCGTCAGATCTTCCCCAAAACCTGATAAAATGACAATGTGGTGGGTATTAATCGAGAAATTGCAGAGATTAGAAAGAATTATCTTTGTTTCAAAGAAATTTCAGCTCCGGAGGTGATGCCAAAGACCAGAAAAAAACCACAGATCGCGGGTTGAAAAAACGGTCAGAATTTAAATGGCGTCAGATCTTTCCTAAAACCTGATAAAATGACATTGGGGTGGGTATTAATCGAGAAATTGCAGAGATTAGAAAGAATTATCTTTGTTTCAAAGAAATTTCAGCTCCTGAGGTTACGTTAAAAACCAGAAAAAAACGACAGGTCGCGGGTTGAAAAAATGGTCAAAATTTAAAGGGCGTCAGATCTTTCCTAAATCCTGATAAAATGACAATGTGGTGGGTATTAATCGAGAAATTGCAGAGATTAGAAAGAATTATCTTTGTTTCAAAGAAATTTCAGCTCCGGAGGTGATGCCAAAAACCAGAAAAAAACGACAGGTCGCAGGTTGAAAAAATGGTCAAAATTTAAAGGGCGTCAGATCTTTCCTAAATCCTGATAAAATGACGATCGGGTGGGTATTAATCGAGAAATTGCAGAGATTAGAAAGAATTATCTTTGTTCCAAAGAAATTTCAGCTCCGGAGGTTAATTCAAAGATCAGAAAAAAACGACAGGTCGCGGGTTGAAAAAATGATCAAAATTTAAATGGCGTCAGATCTTTCCTAAAACCTGATAAAATGACAACGGGGTGGGTATTAATCGAGAAATTGCTTATATAATAAAGAATTATTCTTGTTTCAAAGAAATTTCATCTCCGGAGGTTACCCGAAAACCAGAAAAAAACGACAGGTCGCGGGTTGAAAGAATGGTCAAAATTTAAAGGGCGTCACATATTCCCCATAACCTGATAAAATTACAATGGGGTGGGTATTAATCGAAAAATTGCAGAGATTAGAAAGAATTATCTTTGTTTCAAAGAAATTTCAGCTTCGCAGGTTACATCAAAGATCAGAAAAAAACGACAGTTCGCAGGTTGAAAAAATGGTCAAAATTTAAAGGGCGTCAGATCTTCCCCAAAACCTGATAAAATGACAATGTGGTGGGTATTAATTGAGAAATTGCAGAGATTAGAAAGAATTATCTTTGTTTCAAAGAAATTTCAGCTCCGGAGGTGATGCCAAAAACCAGAAAAAAACCACAGGTCGCGGGTTGAAAAAATGGTCAAAATTTAAATGGCGTCAGATCTTTCCTAAAACCTGATAAAATGACATTGGGGTGGGTATTAATCGAGAAATTGCAGAGATTAGAAAGAATTATCTTTGTTTCAAAGAAATTTCAGCTCCTAAGGTTACGTTAAAAACCAGAAAAAAACGACAGGTCGCGGGTTGAAAAAATGGTCAAAATTTAAAGGGCGTCAGATCTTTCCTAAATCCTGATAAAATGACAATGTGGTGGGTATTAATCGAGAAATTGCAGAGATTAGAAAGAATTATCTTTGTTTCAAAGGAATTTCAGCTCCGGAGGTGATGCCAAAAACCAGAAAAAAACGACAGGTCGCAGGTTGAAAAAATGGTCAAAATTTAAAGGGCGTCAGATCTTTCCTAAAACCTGATAAAATGACATTGGGGTGGGTATTAATCGAGAAATTGCAGAGATTAGAAAGAATTATCTTTGTTTCAAAGAAATTTCAGCTCCGGAGGTGATGCCAAAAACCAGAAAAAAACGACAGGTCGCGGGTTGAAAAAATGATCAAAATTTAAATGGCGTCAGATCTTTCCTAAAACCTGATAAAATGACAACGGGGTGGGTATTAATCGAGAAATTGCTTATATAATAAAGAATTATTCTTGTTTCAAAGAAATTTCATCTCCGGAGGTTACCCGAAAACCAGAAAAAAACGACAGGTCGCGGGTTGAAAGAATGGTCAAAATTTAAAGGGCGTCACATATTCCCCATAACCTGATAAAATTACAATGGGGTGGGTATTAATCGAAAAATTGCAGAGATTAGAAAGAATTATCTTTGTTTCAAAGAAATTTCAGCTTCGCAGGTTACATCAAAGATCAGAAAAAAACGACAGTTCGCAGGTTGAAAAAATGGTCAAAATTTAAAGGGCGTCAGATCTTCCCCAAAACCTGATAAAATGACAATGTGGTGGGTATTAATTGAGAAATTGCAGAGATTAGAAAGAATTATCTTTGTTTCAAAGAAATTTCAGCTCCGGAGGTGATGCCAAAAACCAGAAAAAAACCACAGGTCGCGGGTTGAAAAAATGGTCAAAATTTAAATGGCGTCAGATCTTTCCTAAAACCTGATAAAATGACATTGGGGTGGGTATTAATCGAGAAATTGCAGAGATTAGAAAGAATTATCTTTGTTTCAAAGAAATTTCAGCTCCTAAGGTTACGTTAAAAACCAGAAAAAAACGACAGGTCGCGGGTTGAAAAAATGGTCAAAATTTAAAGGGCGTCAGATCTTTCCTAAATCCTGATAAAATGACAATGTGGTGGGTATTAATCGAGAAATTGCAGAGATTAGAAAGAATTATCTTTGTTTCAAAGGAATTTCAGCTCCGGAGGTGATGCCAAAAACCAGAAAAAAACGACAGGTCGCAGGTTGAAAAAATGGTCAAAATTTAAAGGGCGTCAGATCTTTCCTAAAACCTGATAAAATGACATTGGGGTGGGTATTAATCGAGAAATTGCAGAGATTAGAAAGAATTATCTTTGTTTCAAAGAAATTTCAGCTCCGGAGGTGATGCCAAAAACCAGAAAAAAACGACAGGTCGCGGGTTGAAAAAATGATCAAAATTTAAATGGCGTCAGATCTTTCCTAAAACCTGATAAAATGACAACGGGGTGGGTATTAATCGAGAAATTGCTTATATAATAAAGAATTATTCTTGTTTCAAAGAAATTTCATCTCCGGAGGTTACCCGAAAACCAGAAAAAAACGACAGGTCGCGGGTTGAAAGAATGGTCAAAATTTAAAGGGCGTCACATATTCCCCATAACCTGATAAAATTACAATGGGGTGGGTATTAATCGAAAAATTGCAGAGATTAGAAAGAATTATCTTTGTTTCAAAGAAATTTCAGCTTCGCAGGTTACATCAAAGATCAGAAAAAAACGACAGTTCGCAGGTTGAAAAAATGGTCAAAATTTAAAGGGCGTCAGATCTTCCCCAAAACCTGATAAAATGACAATGTGGTGGGTATTAATCGAGAAATTGCAAAGATTAGAAAGAATTATCTTTGTTTCAAAGAAATTTCATCTCCGGAGGTGATGCCAAAAACCAGAAAAAAACCACAGGTCGCGGGTTGAAAAAATGGTCAAAATTTAAATGGCGTCAGATCTTTCCTAAAACCTGATAAAATGACATTGGGGTGGGTATTAATCGAGAAATTGCAGAGATTAGAAAGAATTATCTTTGTTTCAAAGAAATTTCAGCTCCTAAGGTTACGTTAAAAACCAGAAAAAAACGACAGGTCGCGGGTTGAAAAAATGGTCAAAATTTAAAGGGCGTCAGATCTTTCCTAAATCCTGATAAAATGACAATGTGGTGGGTATTAATCGAGAAATTGCAGAGATTAGAAAGAATTATCTTTGTTTCAAAGAAATTTCAGCTCCGGAGGTGATGCCAAAAACCAGAAAAAAACGACAGGTCGCGGGTTGAAAAAATGGTCAAAATTTAAAGGGCGTCAGATCTTTCCTAAAACCTGATAAAATGACATTGGGGTGGGTATTAATCGAGAAATTGCAGAGATTAGAAAGAATTATCTTTGTTTCAAAGAAATTTCAGCTCCTAAGGTTACGTTAAAAACCAGAAAAAAACGACAGGTCGCGGGTTGAAAAAATGGTCAAAATTTAAAGGGCGTCAGATCTTTCCTAAATCCTGATAAAATGACAATGTGGTGGGTATTAATCGAAAAATTGCAGAGATTAGAAAGAATTATCTTTGTATCAAAGAAATTTCAGCTCCTGAGGTTACGTTAAAAACCAGAAAAAAACGACAGGTCGCGGGTTGAAAAAATGGTCAAAATTTAAAGGGCGTCAGATCTTTCCTAAATCCTGATAAAATGACAATGTGGTGGGTATTAATCGAGAAATTGCAGAGATTAGAAAGAATTATCTTTGTTTCAAAGAAATTTCAACTCCGGAGGTGATGCCAAAAACCAGAAAAAAACGACAGGTCGCGGGTTGAAAAAATGGTCAAAATTTAAAGGGCGTCAGATCTTTCCTAAATCCTGATAAAATGACGATCGGGTGGGTATTAATCGAGAAATTGCAGAGATTAGAAAGAATTATCTTTGTTCCAAAGAAATTTCAGCTCCGGAGGTTAATTCAAAGATCAGAAAAAAACGACAGGTCGCGGGTTGAAAAAATGATCAAAATTTAAATGGCGTCAGATCTTTCCTAAAACCTGATAAAATGACAACGGGGTGGGTATTAATCGAGAAATTGCTTATATAATAAAGAATTATTCTTGTTTCAAAGAAATTTCATCTCCGGAGGTTACCCGAAAACCAGAAAAAAACGACAGGTCGCGGGTTGAAAGAATGGTCAAAATTTAAAGGGCGTCACATATTCCCCATAACCTGATAAAATTACAATGGGGTCGGTATTAATCGAGAAATTGCTGAGATTATGAAGAATTATCTTTGTTCTAAAGAAATTTCAGCTCCGGAGGTTACCCAAAAACCAGAAAAAAACGACAGGTCGCGGGTTGATAAAATGGTCAAAATTTAAAGGGCGTCAGATCTTCCCCTAAACCTGATAAAATGAAAACGGGGTGGGTATTAATCGAGAAATTGCTGAGATTAGAAAGAATTATCTTTTCTCCAAAGACATCTCAGCTCCAGAGGTTACCCAAAAAGCAGAAAAAAACGACAGGTCGCAGGTTGAAAAAATGGTCAAAATTTAAAGGGCGTCAGATCTTTCCTAAAACCTGATAAAATTTCAATGGGGTGGGTATTAATCGAGAAATTGCTGAGATTAGAAAGAGTTATCTTTGTTCCAAAGAAATTTCATCTGGAGGTTACCTAAAAAGCAGAAAAAAACGACAGGTCGCGGGTTGAAAGAATGGTCAAAATTTAAAGGGCGTCACATATTCCCCATAACCTGATAAAATTACAATGGGGTGGGTATTAATCGAAAAATTGCAGAGATTAGAAAGAATTATCTTTGTTTCAAAGAAATTTCAGCTTCGGAGGTTACATCAAAGATCAGAAAAAAACGACAGTTCGCAGGTTGAAAAAATGGTCAAAATTTAAAGGGCGTCAGATCTTCCCCAAAACCTGATAAAATGACAATGAGGTGGATATTCATCGAGAAATTGCAGAGATTAGAAAGAATTATCTTTGTTTCAAAGAAATTTCAGCTCCGGAGGTGATGCCAAAAACCAGAAAAAAACGACAGGTCGCGGGTTGAAAAAATGGTCAAAATTTAAATGGCGTCAGATCTTTCCTAAAACCTGATAAAATGACGATGGGATGGGTATTATTCAAGAAATTGCAGAGATTAGAAAGAATTATCTTTGTTCCAAAGAAATTTCAGCTCCGGAGGTGATGCCAAAAATCAGAAGAAAACGACAGGTCGCAGTTTGAAAAAATGGTCAAAATTTAAAGGGCGTCAGATCTTTCCTAAAACCTGATAAAATGACATTGGGGTGGGTGTTAATCGAGAAATTGCAGAGATTAGAAAGAATTATCTTTATTCCAAAGAAATTTCAGCTTCGGAGGTTACATCAAATATCAGAAAAAAACGACAGGTCGCGGGTTGAAAAAATGGTCAAAATTTAAAGGGCGTCAGATCTTTCCTAAAACCTGATAAAATGACGATGGGGTGGGTATTAATCGAGAAATTGCAGAGATTAGAAAGAATTATCTTTGTTTCAAAGAAATTTCAGCTCCGGAGGTGATGCCAAAAACCAGAAAAAAACGACAGGTCGCGGGTTGAAAAAATGTTCAAAATTTAAAGGGCGTCACGTCTTCCCCATAACCTGATAAAATGACAACGGGGTGGGTATTAATCGAGAAATTGCTGAGATTACAAAGAATTATCTTTGCTCCAAAGACATTTCAGCTCTAGAGGTTACCTAAAAAGCAGAAAAAAACGACAGGTCGCGGGTTGAAAAAATGGTCAAAATTTAAAGGGCGTCAGATCTTCCCCAGAACCTGATAAAATGAAAACGGGGTGGGTATTAATCGAGAAATTGCTGAGATTATAAAGAATTATCCTTGTTTCAAAGGAATTTCATCCCCGGAGGTTACCCAAAAACCAGAAAAAAACGACAGGTCGCGGGTTGAAAAAATGGTCAAAATTTAAAGGGCATCAAATCTTCCCCTGAACCTGATAAAATGACAACGGGGTGGGTATTAATCGAGAAATTGCTGAGATTAGAAAGAGTTATCTTTGTTCCAAAGAAATTTCAATTCCGGAGGTTACCTAAAAAGCAGAAAAAAACGACAGGTCGCGGATTTAAAAAATGGTCAAAATTTAAAGGGCGTCAGATCTTTCCTAAATCCTGATGAAATGATGATGGGGTGGGTATTAATCGAGAAATTGCAGAGATTAGAAAGAATTATCTTTGTTCCAAAGAAATTTCAGCTTCGGAGGTTACATCAAAGATCAGAAAAAAACGACAGGTCGCGGGTTGAAAAAATGGTCAAAATTTAAAGGGCGTCAGATCTTCCCCAAAACCTGATAAAATGACAATGTGGTGGGTATTAATCGAGAAATTGCAGAGATTAGAAAGAATTATCTTTGTTTCAAAGAAATTTCAGCTCCGGAGGTGATGCCAAAAACCAGAAAAAAACCACAGATCGCGGGTTGAAAAAACGGTCAGAATTTAAATGGCGTCAGATCTTTCCTAAAACCTGATAAAATGACATTGGGGTGGGTATTAATCGAGAAATTGCAGAGATTAGAAAGAATTATCTTTGTTTCAAAGAAATTTCAGCTCCTAAGGTTACGTTAAAAACCAGAAAAAAACGACAGGTCGCGGGTTGAAAAAATGGTCAAAATTTAAAGGGCGTCAGATCTTTCCTAAATCCTGATAAAATGACAATGTGGTGGGTATTAATCGAGAAATTGCAGAGATTAGAAAGAATTATCTTTGTTTCAAAGAAATTTCAGCTCCGGAGGTGATGCCAAAAACCAGAAAAAAACGACAGGTCGCGGGTTGAAAAAATGGTCAAAATTTAAAGGGCGTCAGATCTTTCCTAAATCCTGATAAAATGACGATCGGGTGGGTATTAATCGAGAAATTGCAGAGATTAGAAAGAATTATCTTTGTTCCAAAGAAATTTCAGCTCCGGAGGTTAATTCAAAGATCAGAAAAAAACGACAGGTCGCGGGTTGAAAAAATGATCAAAATTTAAATGGCGTCAGATCTTTCCTAAAACCTGATAAAATGACAACGGGTTGGGTATTAATCGAGAAATTGCTTATATAATAAAGAATTATTCTTGTTTCAAAGAAATTTCATCTCCGGAGGATACCCGAAAACCAGAAAAAAACGACAGGTCGCGGGTTGAAAGAATGGTCAAAATTTAAAGGGCGTCACATATTCCCCATAACCTGATAAAATTACAATGGGGTGGGTATTAATCGAAAAATTGCAGAGATTAGAAAGAATTATCTTTGTTTCAAAGAAATTTCAGCTTCGGAGGTTACATCAAAGATCAGAAAAAAACGACAGGTCGCGGGTTGAAAAAATGGTCAAAATTTAAAGGGCGTCAGATCTTCCCCAAAACCTGATAAAATGACAATGTGGTGGGTATTAATCGAGAAATTGCAGAGATTAGAAAGAATTATCTTTGTTTCAAAGAAATTTCAGCTCCGGAGGTGATGCCAAAAACCAGAAAAAAACCACAGATCGCGGGTTGAAAAAACGGTCAGAATTTAAATGGCGTCAGATCTTTCCTAAAACCTGATAAAATGACATTGGGGTGGGTATTAATCGAGAAATTGCAGAGATTAGAAAGAATTATCTTTGTTTCAAAGAAATTTCAGCTCCTGAGGTTACGTTAAAAACCAGAAAAAAACGACAGGTCGCGGGTTGAAAAAATGGTCAAAATTTAAAGGGCGTCAGATCTTTCCTAAATCCTGATAAAATGACAATGTGGTGGGTATTAATCGAGAAATTGCAGAGATTAGAAAGAATTATCTTTGTTTCAAAGAAATTTCAGCTCCGGAGGTGATGCCAAAAACCAGAAAAAAACGACAGGTCGCGGGTTGAAAAAATGGTCAAAATTTAAAGGGCGTCAGATCTTTCCTAAATCCTGATAAAATGACGATCGGGTGGGTATTAATCGAGAAATTGCAGAGATTAGAAAGAATTATCTTTGTTCCAAAGAAATTTCAGCTCCGGAGGTTAATTCAAAGATCAGAAAAAAACGACAGGTCGCGGGTTGAAAAAATGATCAAAATTTAAATGGCGTCAGATCTTTCCTAAAACCTGATAAAATGACAACGGGGTGGGTATTAATCGAGAAATTGCTTATATAATAAAGAATTATTCTTGTTTCAAAGAAATTTCATCTCCGGAGGTTACCCGAAAACCAGAAAAAAACGACAGGTCGCGGGTTGAAAGAATGGTCAAAATTTAAAGGGCGTCACATATTCCCCATAACCTGATAAAATTACAATGGGGTGGGTATTAATCGAAAAATTGCAGAGATTAGAAAGAATTATCTTTGTTTCAAAGAAATTTCAGCTTCGCAGGTTACATCAAAGATCAGAAAAAAACGACAGTTCGCAGGTTGAAAAAATGGTCAAAATTTAAAGGGCGTCAGATCTTCCCCAAAACCTGATAAAATGACAATGTGGTGGGTATTAATTGAGAAATTGCAGAGATTAGAAAGAATTATCTTTGTTTCAAAGAAATTTCAGCTCCGGAGGTGATGCCAAAAACCAGAAAAAAACCACAGGTCGCGGGTTGAAAAAATGGTCAAAATTTAAATGGCGTCAGATCTTTCCTAAAACCTGATAAAATGACATTGGGGTGGGTATTAATCGAGAAATTGCAGAGATTAGAAAGAATTATCTTTGTTTCAAAGAAATTTCAGCTCCTAAGGTTACGTTAAAAACCAGAAAAAAACGACAGGTCGCGGGTTGAAAAAATGGTCAAAATTTAAAGGGCGTCAGATCTTTCCTAAATCCTGATAAAATGACAATGTGGTGGGTATTAATCGAGAAATTGCAGAGATTAGAAAGAATTATCTTTGTTTCAAAGGAATTTCAGCTCCGGAGGTGATGCCAAAAACCAGAAAAAAACGACAGGTCGCGGGTTGAAAAAATGGTCAAAATTTAAAGGGCGTCAGATCTTTCCTAAAACCTGATAAAATGACATTGGGGTGGGTATTAATCGAGAAATTGCAGAGATTAGAAAGAATTATCTTTGTTTCAAAGAAATTTCAGCTCCGGAGGTGATGCCAAAAACCAGAAAAAAACGACAGGTCGCGGGTTGAAAAAATGATCAAAATTTAAATGGCGTCAGATCTTTCCTAAAACCTGATAAAATGACAACGGGGTGGGTATTAATCGAGAAATTGCTTATATAATAAAGAATTATTCTTGTTTCAAAGAAATTTCATCTCCGGAGGTTACCCGAAAACCAGAAAAAACGACAGGTCGCGGGTTGAAAGAATGGTCAAAATTTAAAGGGCGTCACATATTCCCCATAACCTGATAAAATTACAATGGGGTGGGTATTAATCGAAAAATTGCAGAGATTAGAAAGAATTATCTTTGTTTCAAAGAAATTTCAGCTTCGCAGGTTACATCAAAGATCAGAAAAAAACGACAGTTCGCAGGTTGAAAAAATGGTCAAAATTTAAAGGGCGTCAGATCTTTCCTAAATCCTGATAAAATGACGATCGGGTGGGTATTAATCGAGAAATTGCAGAGATTAGAAAGAATTATCTTTGTTCCAAAGAAATTTCAGCTCCGGAGGTTAATTCAAAGATCAGAAAAAAACGACAGGTCGCGGGTTGAAAAAATGATCAAAATTTAAATGGCGTCAGATCTTTCCTAAAACCTGATAAAATGACAACGGGGTGGGTATTAATCGAGAAATTGCTTATATAATAAAGAATTATTCTTGTTTCAAAGAAATTTCATCTCCGGAGGTTACCCGAAAACCAGAAAAAAACGACAGGTCGCGGGTTGAAAGAATGGTCAAAATTTAAAGGGCGTCACATATTCCCCATAACCTGATAAAATTACAATGGGGTGGGTATTAATCGAAAAATTGCAGAGATTAGAAAGAATTATCTTTGTTTCAAAGAAATTTCAGCTTCGCAGGTTACATCAAAGATCAGAAAAAAACGACAGTTCGCAGGTTGAAAAAATGGTCAAAATTTAAAGGGCGTCAGATCTTCCCCAAAACCTGATAAAATGACAATGTGGTGGGTATTAATTGAGAAATTGCAGAGATTAGAAAGAATTATCTTTGTTTCAAAGAAATTTCAGCTCCGGAGGTGATGCCAAAAACCAGAAAAAAACCACAGGTCGCGGGTTGAAAAAATGGTCAAAATTTAAATGGCGTCAGATCTTTCCTAAAACCTGATAAAATGACATTGGGGTGGGTATTAATCGAGAAATTGCAGAGATTAGAAAGAATTATCTTTGTTTCAAAGAAATTTCAGCTCCTAAGGTTACGTTAAAAACCAGAAAAAAACGACAGGTCGCGGGTTGAAAAAATGGTCAAAATTTAAAGGGCGTCAGATCTTTCCTAAATCCTGATAAAATGACAATGTGGTGGGTATTAATCGAGAAATTGCAGAGATTAGAAAGAATTATCTTTGTTTCAAAGGAATTTCAGCTCCGGAGGTGATGCCAAAAACCAGAAAAAAACGACAGGTCGCGGGTTGAAAAAATGGTCAAAATTTAAAGGGCGTCAGATCTTTCCTAAAACCTGATAAAATGACATTGGGGTGGGTATTAATCGAGAAATTGCAGAGATTAGAAAGAATTACCTTTGTTTCAAAGAAATTTCAGCTCCGGAGGTGATGCCAAAAACCAGAAAAAAACGACAGGTCGCGGGTTGAAAAAATGATCAAAATTTAAATGGCGTCAGATCTTTCCTAAAACCTGATAAAATGACAACGGGGTGGGTATTAATCGAGAAATTGCTTATATAATAAAGAATTATTCTTGTTTCAAAGAAATTTCATCTCCGGAGGTTACCCGAAAACCAGAAAAAACGACAGGTCGCGGGTTGAAAGAATGGTCAAAATTTAAAGGGCGTCACATATTCCCCATAACCTGATAAAATTACAATGGGGTGGGTATTAATCGAAAAATTGCAGAGATTAGAAAGAATTATCTTTGTTTCAAAGAAATTTCAGCTTCGCAGGTTACATCAAAGATCAGAAAAAAACGACAGTTCGCAGGTTGAAAAAATGGTCAAAATTTAAAGGGCGTCAGATCTTCCCCAAAACCTGATAAAATGACAATGTGGTGGGTATTAATCGAGAAATTGCAGAGATTAGAAAGAATTATCTTTGTTTCAAAGAAATTTCATCTCCGGAGGTGATGCCAAAAACCAGAAAAAAACCACAGGTCGCGGGTTGAAAAAATGGTCAAAATTTAAATGGCGTCAGATCTTTCCTAAAACCTGATAAAATGACATTGGGGTGGGTATTAATCGAGAAATTGCAGAGATTAGAAAGAATTATCTTTGTTTCAAAGAAATTTCAGCTCCTAAGGTTACGTTAAAAACCAGAAAAAAACGACAGGTCGCGGGTTGAAAAAATGGTCAAAATTTAAAGGGCGTCAGATCTTTCCTAAATCCTGATAAAATGACAATGTGGTGGGTATTAATCGAGAAATTGCAGAGATTAGAAAGAATTATCTTTGTTTCAAAGAAATTTCAGCTCCGGAGGTGATGCCAAAAACCAGAAAAAAACGACAGGTCGCGGGTTGAAAAAATGGTCAAAATTTAAAGGGCGTCAGATCTTTCCTAAAACCTGATAAAATGACATTGGGGTGGGTATTAATCGAGAAATTGCAGAGATTAGAAAGAATTATCTTTGTTTCAAAGAAATTTCAGCTCCTAAGGTTACGTTAAAAACCAGAAAAAAACGACAGGTCGCGGGTTGAAAAAATGGTCAAAATTTAAAGGGCGTCAGATCTTTCCTAAATCCTGATAAAATGACAATGTGGTGGGTATTAATCGAAAAATTGCAGAGATTAGAAAGAATTATCTTTGTATCAAAGAAATTTCAGCTCCTGAGGTTACGTTAAAAACCAGAAAAAAACGACAGGTCGCGGGTTGAAAAAATGGTCAAAATTTAAAGGGCGTCAGATCTTTCCTAAATCCTGATAAAATGACAATGTGGTGGGTATTAATCGAGAAATTGCAGAGATTAGAAAGAATTATCTTTGTTTCAAAGAAATTTCAACTCCGGAGGTGATGCCAAAAACCAGAAAAAAACGACAGGTCGCGGGTTGAAAAAATGGTCAAAATTTAAAGGGCGTCAGATCTTTCCTAAATCCTGATAAAATGACGATCGGGTGGGTATTAATCGAGAAATTGCAGAGATTAGAAAGAATTATCTTTGTTCCAAAGAAATTTCAGCTCCGGAGGTTAATTCAAAGATCAGAAAAAAACGACAGGTCGCGGGTTGAAAAAATGATCAAAATTTAAATGGCGTCAGATCTTTCCTAAAACCTGATAAAATGACAACGGGGTGGGTATTAATCGAGAAATTGCTTATATAATAAAGAATTATTCTTGTTTCAAAGAAATTTCATCTCCGGAGGTTACCCGAAAACCAGAAAAAAACGACAGGTCGCGGGTTGAAAGAATGGTCAAAATTTAAAGGGCGTCACATATTCCCCATAACCTGATAAAATTACAATGGGGTCGGTATTAATCGAGAAATTGCTGAGATTATGAAGAATTATCTTTGTTCTAAAGAAATTTCAGCTCCGGAGGTTACCCAAAAACCAGAAAAAAACGACAGGTCGCGGGTTGATAAAATGGTCAAAATTTAAAGGGCGTCAGATCTTCCCCTAAACCTGATAAAATGAAAACGGGGTGGGTATTAATCGAGAAATTGCTGAGATTAGAAAGAATTATCTTTTCTCCAAAGACATCTCAGCTCCAGAGGTTACCCAAAAAGCAGAAAAAAACGACAGGTCGCAGGTTGAAAAAATGGTCAAAATTTAAAGGGCGTCAGATCTTTCCTAAAACCTGATAAAATTTCAATGGGGTGGGTATTAATCGAGAAATTGCTGAGATTAGAAAGAGTTATCTTTGTTCCAAAGAAATTTCATCTGGAGGTTACCTAAAAAGCAGAAAAAAACGACAGGTCGCGGGTTGAAAGAATGGTCAAAATTTAAAGGGCGTCACATATTCCCCATAACCTGATAAAATTACAATGGGGTGGGTATTAATCGAAAAATTGCAGAGATTAGAAAGAATTATCTTTGTTTCAAAGAAATTTCAGCTTCGGAGGTTACATCAAAGATCAGAAAAAAACGACAGTTCGCAGGTTGAAAAAATGGTCAAAATTTAAAGGGCGTCAGATCTTCCCCAAAACCTGATAAAATGACAATGAGGTGGATATTCATCGAGAAATTGCAGAGATTAGAAAGAATTATCTTTGTTTCAAAGAAATTTCAGCTCCGGAGGTGATGCCAAAAACCAGAAAAAAACGACAGGTCGCGGGTTGAAAAAATGGTCAAAATTTAAATGGCGTCAGATCTTTCCTAAAACCTGATAAAATGACGATGGGATGGGTATTATTCAAGAAATTGCAGAGATTAGAAAGAATTATCTTTGTTCCAAAGAAATTTCAGCTCCGGAGGTGATGCCAAAAATCAGAAAAAAACGACAGGTCGCAGTTTGAAAAAATGGTCAAAATTTAAAGGGCGTCAGATCTTTCCTAAAACCTGATAAAATGACATTGGGGTGGGTGTTAATCGAGAAATTGCAGAGATTAGAAAGAATTATCTTTATTCCAAAGAAATTTCAGCTTCGGAGGTTACATCAAATATCAGAAAAAAACGACAGGTCGCGGGTTGAAAAAATGGTCAAAATTTAAAGGGCGTCAGATCTTTCCTAAAACCTGATAAAATGACGATGGGGTGGGTATTAATCGAGAAATTGCAGAGATTAGAAAGAATTATCTTTGTTTCAAAGAAATTTCAGCTCCGGAGGTGATGCCAAAAACCAGAAAAAAACGACAGGTCGCGGGTTGAAAAAATGGTCAAAATTTAAAGGGCGTCAGATCTTTCCTAAAACCTGATAAAATGACAACGGGGTGGGTATTAATCGAGAAATTGCTGAGATTACAAAGAATTATCTTTGCTCCAAAGACATTTCAGCTCTAGAGGTTACCTAAAAAGCAGAAAAAAACGACAGGTCGCGGGTTGAAAAAATGGTCAAAATTTAAAGGGCGTCAGATCTTCCCCAGAACCTGATAAAATGAAAACGGGGTGGGTATTAATCGAGAAATTGCTGAGATTATAAAGAATTATCCTTGTTTCAAAGGAATTTCATCCCCGGAGGTTACCCAAAAACCAGAAAAAAACGACAGGTCGCGGGTTGAAAAAATGGTCAAAATTTAAAGGGCATCAAATCTTCCCCTGAACCTGATAAAATGACAACGGGGTGGGTATTAATCGAGAAATTGCTGAGATTAGAAAGAGTTATCTTTGTTCCAAAGAAATTTCAATTCCGGAGGTTACCTAAAAAGCAGAAAAAAACGACAGGTCGCGGATTTAAAAAATGGTCAAAATTTAAAGGGCGTCAGATCTTTCCTAAATCCTGATGAAATGATGATGGGGTGGGTATTAATCGAGAAATTGCAGAGATTAGAAAGAATTATCTTTGTTCCAAAGAAATTTCAGCTTCGGAGGTTACATCAAAGATCAGAAAAAAACGACAGGTCGCGGGTTGAAAAAATGGTCAAAATTTAAAGGGCGTCAGATCTTCCCCAAAACCTGATAAAATGACAATGTGGTGGGTATTAATCGAGAAATTGCAGAGATTAGAAAGAATTATCTTTGTTTCAAAGAAATTTCAGCTCCGGAGGTGATGCCAAAAACCAGAAAAAAACCACAGATCGCGGGTTGAAAAAACGGTCAGAATTTAAATGGCGTCAGATCTTTCCTAAAACCTGATAAAATGACATTGGGGTGGGTATTAATCGAGAAATTGCAGAGATTAGAAAGAATTATCTTTGTTTCAAAGAAATTTCAGCTCCTAAGGTTACGTTAAAAACCAGAAAAAAACGACAGGTCGCGGGTTGAAAAAATGGTCAAAATTTAAAGGGCGTCAGATCTTTCCTAAATCCTGATAAAATGACAATGTGGTGGGTATTAATCGAGAAATTGCAGAGATTAGAAAGAATTATCTTTGTTTCAAAGAAATTTCAGCTCCGGAGGTGATGCCAAAAACCAGAAAAAAACGACAGGTCGCGGGTTGAAAAAATGGTCAAAATTTAAAGGGCGTCAGATCTTTCCTAAATCCTGATAAAATGACGATCGGGTGGGTATTAATCGAGAAATTGCAGAGATTAGAAAGAATTATCTTTGTTCCAAAGAAATTTCAGCTCCGGAGGTTAATTCAAAGATCAGAAAAAAACGACAGGTCGCGGGTTGAAAAAATGATCAAAATTTAAATGGCGTCAGATCTTTCCTAAAACCTGATAAAATGACAACGGGTTGGGTATTAATCGAGAAATTGCTTATATAATAAAGAATTATTCTTGTTTCAAAGAAATTTCATCTCCGGAGGTTACCCGAAAACCAGAAAAAAACGACAGGTCGCGGGTTGAAAGAATGGTCAAAATTTAAAGGGCGTCACATATTCCCCATAACCTGATAAAATTACAATGGGGTGGGTATTAATCGAAAAATTGCAGAGATTAGAAAGAATTATCTTTGTTTCAAAGAAATTTCAGCTTCGCAGGTTACATCAAAGATCAGAAAAAAACGACAGTTCGCAGGTTGAAAAAATGGTCAAAATTTAAAGGGCGTCAGATCTTCCCCAAAACCTGATAAAATGACAATGTGGTGGGTATTAATTGAGAAATTGCAGAGATTAGAAAGAATTATCTTTGTTTCAAAGAAATTTCAGCTCCGGAGGTGATGCCAAAAACCAGAAAAAAACGACAGGTCGCGGGTTGAAAAAATGGTCAAAATTTAAAGGGCGTCAGATCTTCCCCAAAACCTGATAAAATGACAATGTGGTGGGTATTAATCGAGAAATTGCAGAGATTAGAAAGAATTATCTTTGTTTCAAAGAAATTTCATCTCCGGAGGTGATGCCAAAAACCAGAAAAAAACCACAGGTCGCGGGTTGAAAAAATGGTCAAAATTTAAAGGGCGTCAGATCTTTCCTAAAACCTGATAAAATGACATTGGGGTGGGTATTAATCGAGAAATTGCAGAGATTAGAAAGAATTATCTTTGTTTCAAAGAAATTTCAGCTCCTAAGGTTACGTTAAAAACCAGAAAAAAACGACAGGTCGCGGGTTGAAAAAATGGTCAAAATTTAAAGGGCGTCAGATCTTTCCTAAATCCTGATAAAATGACAATGTGGTGGGTATTAATCGAGAAATTGCAGAGATTAGAAAGAATTATCTTTGTTTCAAAGAAATTTCAGCTCCGGAGGTGATGCCAAAAACCAGAAAAAAACGACAGGTCGCGGGTTGAAAAAATGGTCAAAATTTAAAGGGCGTCAGATCTTTCCTAAAACCTGATAAAATGACATTGGGGTGGGTATTAATCGAGAAATTGCAGAGATTAGAAAGAATTATCTTTGTTTCAAAGAAATTTCAGCTCCTAAGGTTACGTTAAAAACCAGAAAAAAACGACAGGTCGCGGGTTGAAAAAATGGTCAAAATTTAAAGGGCGTCAGATCTTTCCTAAATCCTGATAAAATGACAATGTGGTGGGTATTAATCGAAAAATTGCAGAGATTAGAAAGAATTATCTTTGTATCAAAGAAATTTCAGCTCCTGAGGTTACGTTAAAAACCAGAAAAAAACGACAGGTCGCGGGTTGAAAAAATGGTCAAAATTTAAAGGGCGTCAGATCTTTCCTAAATCCTGATAAAATGACAATGTGGTGGGTATTAATCGAGAAATTGCAGAGATTAGAAAGAATTATCTTTGTTTCAAAGAAATTTCAACTCCGGAGGTGATGCCAAAAACCAGAAAAAAACGACAGGTCGCGGGTTGAAAAAATGGTCAAAATTTAAAGGGCGTCAGATCTTTCCTAAATCCTGATAAAATGACGATCGGGTGGGTATTAATCGAGAAATTGCAGAGATTAGAAAGAATTATCTTTGTTCCAAAGAAATTTCAGCTCCGGAGGTTAATTCAAAGATCAGAAAAAAACGACAGGTCGCGGGTTGAAAAAATGATCAAAATTTAAATGGCGTCAGATCTTTCCTAAAACCTGATAAAATGACATTGGGGTGGGTATTAATCGAGAAATTGCAGAGATTAGAAAGAATTATCTTTGTTTCAAAGAAATTTCAGCTCCTAAGGTTACGTTAAAAACCAGAAAAAAACGACAGGTCGCGGGTTGAAAAAATGGTCAAAATTTAAAGGGCGTCAGATCTTTCCTAAATCCTGATAAAATGACAATGTGGTGGGTATTAATCGAGAAATTGCAGAGATTAGAAAGAATTATCTTTGTTTCAAAGAAATTTCAGCTCCGGAGGTGATGCCAAAAACCAGAAAAAAACGACAGGTCGCGGGTTGAAAAAATGGTCAAAATTTAAAGGGCGTCAGATCTTTCCTAAAACCTGATAAAATGACATTGGGGTGGGTATTAATCGAGAAATTGCAGAGATTAGAAAGAATTATCTTTGTTTCAAAGAAATTTCAGCTCCTAAGGTTACGTTAAAAACCAGAAAAAAACGACAGGTCGCGGGTTGAAAAAATGGTCAAAATTTAAAGGGCGTCAGATCTTTCCTAAATCCTGATAAAATGACAATGTGGTGGGTATTAATCGAAAAATTGCAGAGATTAGAAAGAATTATCTTTGTATCAAAGAAATTTCAGCTCCTGAGGTTACGTTAAAAACCAGAAAAAAACGACAGGTCGCGGGTTGAAAAAATGGTCAAAATTTAAAGGGCGTCAGATCTTTCCTAAATCCTGATAAAATGACAATGTGGTGGGTATTAATCGAGAAATTGCAGAGATTAGAAAGAATTATCTTTGTTTCAAAGAAATTTCAACTCCGGAGGTGATGCCAAAAACCAGAAAAAAACGACAGGTCGCGGGTTGAAAAAATGGTCAAAATTTAAAGGGCGTCAGATCTTTCCTAAATCCTGATAAAATGACGATCGGGTGGGTATTAATCGAGAAATTGCAGAGATTAGAAAGAATTATCTTTGTTCCAAAGAAATTTCAGCTCCGGAGGTTAATTCAAAGATCAGAAAAAAACGACAGGTCGCGGGTTGAAAAAATGATCAAAATTTAAATGGCGTCAGATCTTTCCTAAAACCTGATAAAATGACAACGGGGTGGGTATTAATCGAGAAATTGCTTATATAATAAAGAATTATTCTTGTTTCAAAGAAATTTCATCTCCGGAGGTTACCCGAAAACCAGAAAAAAACGACAGGTCGCGGGTTGAAAGAATGGTCAAAATTTAAAGGGCGTCACATATTCCCCATAACCTGATAAAATTACAATGGGGTCGGTATTAATCGAGAAATTGCTGAGATTATGAAGAATTATCTTTGTTCTAAAGAAATTTCAGCTCCGGAGGTTACCCAAAAACCAGAAAAAAACGACAGGTCGCGGGTTGATAAAATGGTCAAAATTTAAAGGGCGTCAGATCTTCCCCTAAACCTGATAAAATGAAAACGGGGTGGGTATTAATCGAGAAATTGCTGAGATTAGAAAGAATTATCTTTTCTCCAAAGACATCTCAGCTCCAGAGGTTACCCAAAAAGCAGAAAAAAACGACAGGTCGCAGGTTGAAAAAATGGTCAAAATTTAAAGGGCGTCAGATCTTTCCTAAAACCTGATAAAATTTCAATGGGGTGGGTATTAATCGAGAAATTGCTGAGATTAGAAAGAGTTATCTTTGTTCCAAAGAAATTTCATCTGGAGGTTACCTAAAAAGCAGAAAAAAACGACAGGTCGCGGGTTGAAAGAATGGTCAAAATTTAAAGGGCGTCACATATTCCCCATAACCTGATAAAATTACAATGGGGTGGGTATTAATCGAAAAATTGCAGAGATTAGAAAGAATTATCTTTGTTTCAAAGAAATTTCAGCTTCGGAGGTTACATCAAAGATCAGAAAAAAACGACAGTTCGCAGGTTGAAAAAATGGTCAAAATTTAAAGGGCGTCAGATCTTCCCCAAAACCTGATAAAATGACAATGAGGTGGATATTCATCGAGAAATTGCAGAGATTAGAAAGAATTATCTTTGTTTCAAAGAAATTTCAGCTCCGGAGGTGATGCCAAAAACCAGAAAAAAACGACAGGTCGCGGGTTGAAAAAATGGTCAAAATTTAAATGGCGTCAGATCTTTCCTAAAACCTGATAAAATGACGATGGGATGGGTATTATTCAAGAAATTGCAGAGATTAGAAAGAATTATCTTTGTTCCAAAGAAATTTCAGCTCCGGAGGTGATGCCAAAAATCAGAAAAAAACGACAGGTCGCAGTTTGAAAAAATGGTCAAAATTTAAAGGGCGTCAGATCTTTCCTAAAACCTGATAAAATGACATTGGGGTGGGTGTTAATCGAGAAATTGCAGAGATTAGAAAGAATTATCTTTATTCCAAAGAAATTTCAGCTTCGGAGGTTACATCAAATATCAGAAAAAAACGACAGGTCGCGGGTTGAAAAAATGGTCAAAATTTAAAGGGCGTCAGATCTTTCCTAAAACCTGATAAAATGACGATGGGGTGGGTATTAATCGAGAAATTGCAGAGATTAGAAAGAATTATCTTTGTTTCAAAGAAATTTCAGCTCCGGAGGTGATGCCAAAAACCAGAAAAAAACGACAGGTCGCGGGTTGAAAAAATGTTCAAAATTTAAAGGGCGTCACGTCTTCCCCATAACCTGATAAAATGACAACGGGGTGGGTATTAATCGAGAAATTGCTGAGATTACAAAGAATTATCTTTGCTCCAAAGACATTTCAGCTCTAGAGGTTACCTAAAAAGCAGAAAAAAACGACAGGTCGCGGGTTGAAAAAATGGTCAAAATTTAAAGGGCGTCAGATCTTCCCCAGAACCTGATAAAATGAAAACGGGGTGGGTATTAATCGAGAAATTGCTGAGATTATAAAGAATTATCCTTGTTTCAAAGGAATTTCATCCCCGGAGGTTACCCAAAAACCAGAAAAAAACGACAGGTCGCGGGTTGAAAAAATGGTCAAAATTTAAAGGGCATCAAATCTTCCCCTGAACCTGATAAAATGACAACGGGGTGGGTATTAATCGAGAAATTGCTGAGATTAGAAAGAGTTATCTTTGTTCCAAAGAAATTTCAATTCCGGAGGTTACCTAAAAAGCAGAAAAAAACGACAGGTCGCGGATTTAAAAAATGGTCAAAATTTAAAGGGCGTCAGATCTTTCCTAAATCCTGATGAAATGATGATGGGGTGGGTATTAATCGAGAAATTGCAGAGATTAGAAAGAATTATCTTTGTTCCAAAGAAATTTCAGCTTCGGAGGTTACATCAAAGATCAGAAAAAAACGACAGGTCGCGGGTTGAAAAAATGGTCAAAATTTAAAGGGCGTCAGATCTTCCCCAAAACCTGATAAAATGACAATGTGGTGGGTATTAATCGAGAAATTGCAGAGATTAGAAAGAATTATCTTTGTTTCAAAGAAATTTCAGCTCCGGAGGTGATGCCAAAAACCAGAAAAAAACCACAGATCGCGGGTTGAAAAAACGGTCAGAATTTAAATGGCGTCAGATCTTTCCTAAAACCTGATAAAATGACATTGGGGTGGGTATTAATCGAGAAATTGCAGAGATTAGAAAGAATTATCTTTGTTTCAAAGAAATTTCAGCTCCTAAGGTTACGTTAAAAACCAGAAAAAAACGACAGGTCGCGGGTTGAAAAAATGGTCAAAATTTAAAGGGCGTCAGATCTTCCCCTAAACCTGATAAAATGACAACGGGGTGGGTATTAATCGAGAAATTGCAGAGATTAGAAAGAATTATCTTTGTTTCAAAGAAATTTCAGCTCCGGAGGTGATGCCAAAAACCAGAAAAAAACGACAGGTCGCGGGTTGAAAAAATAGTCAAAATTTAAAGGGCGTCAGATCTTTCCTAAAACCTGATAAAATGACGATGGGATGGGTATTAATCGAGAAATTGCAGAGATTAGAAAGAATTATCTTTTTTCCAAAGACATTTCAGCTCCTGAGGTTACGTTAAAAACAAGAAAAAAACGACAGGTCGCGGGTTGAAAAAATGGTCAAAATTTAAAGAGCTTCAGATCTTTCTTAAAGACTGATAAAATGACGATGGGGTGGGTATTAATCGAGAAATTGCAGAGATTAGAAAGAATTATCTTTGTTCCAAAGAAATTTCAGCTCCGGAGGTTAATTCAAAAACCAGAAAAAAACGACAGGTCGCGGGCTGAAAAAATGGTCAAAATTTAAAGGGCGTCAGATCTTTCCTAAAACCTGATAAAATGATGATGGGGTGGGTATTAATCGAGAAATTGCTGAGATTATAAAGAATTATCCTTATTTCAAAGAAATTTCATCTCCGGAGGTTACCCAAAAACCAGAAAAAAACGACAGGTCGCTGGTTGATAAAATGGTCAAAATTTAAAGGGCGTCACATATTCCCCATAACCTGATAAAATTGCAATGGGGTGGGTATTAATTGAGAAATTGCTGAGATTACAAAGAATTATCTTTGCTCCAAAGACATTTCAGCTCCAGAGGTTACCCAAAAATCAGAAAAAAACGACAGGTCGCTGGTTGAAAAAATGGTCAAAATTTAAGGGGCGTCAGATCTTCCCCCAAACCTGATAAAATGACAACGGGGTGGGTATTAATCGAGAAATTGCTGAGATTAGAAAGAATTATCTTTGTTCCAAAGAAATTTCCATTCCGGAGGTTACCTATAAAGCAGAAAAAAACGACAGATCGCGGGTTGAAAAAATGGTCAAAATTTAAAGGGCGTCACATATTCCCCATAACCTGATAAAATTGCAATGGGGTGGGTATTAATTGAGAAATTGCTGAGATTAGAAAGAATTATCTTTGTTCCAAAGAAATTTCAGCCCCGGAGGTCACGCCAAAAATCAGAAAAAAACAACAGGTCGTGGGTTGAAAAAATGGTCAAAATTTAAAGGGCGTCAGATCTTTCCCTAAACCTGATAAAATGACAACGGGGTGGGTATTAATCGAGAAATTGCAGAGATTAGAAAGAATTATCTTTGTTCCAAAGAAATTTCAGCTCCGGAGATTAATTCAAAAACCAGAAAAAAACGACAGGTCGCGGGCTGAAAAAATGGTCAAAATTTAAAGGGCGTCAGATCTTTCCTAAAACCTGATAAAATGATGATGGGGTGGGTATTAATCGAGAAATTGCAGAGATTAGAAAGAATTATCCTTGTTCGAAAGAAATTTCAGCTCCGGAGGTTACCAAAAAAACAAAAAAAAAACGACAGGTCGCGGGTTGATAAAATGGTCAAAGTTTAAAGGACGTCAGAACTTCGCCTAAACCAGATAAAATTTCAATGGATTGGGTATTAATTGAGAAATTGCTGAGATTAGAAAGAATTATCTTTTCTCCAAAGACATTTCAGCTCCAGAGGTTACCCAAAAAGCAGAAAAAAACGACAGGTCGCGGGTTGAAAAAATGGTCAAAATTTAAAGAGGTTCAGATCTTCCACATGACCTGATAGAATGACATCAGAGTGGGTATTAATCGAGAAATTGCTGAGATTAGAAAGAATTATCTTTGTTCCAAAGAAATTTCAGCTCCGGAGGTTACCCAAAAAGCAGAAAAAAACAACAGGTCGCGGGTTGAAAAAATGGTCAAAATTTAAAGGGCGTCACATCTTCCCCATAACCTGATAAAATGACAATGGGGTGGGTGTTAATCGAGAAATTGCTTATATAATAAAGAATTATTCTTGTTTCAAAGAAATTTCAGCTCCGGAGGTTACCCAAAAACCAGAAAAAAACGACAGGTCACAGGTTGATAAAATGGTCAAAATTTAAAGGGCGTCAGATCTTCCCCAAAACCTGATAAAATGACAATGGGGTGGGTATTAATCGAGAAATTGCTGAGATTATAAAGAATTATCCTTGTTTCAAAGAAATTTCAGCTCCGGAGGTTACCCAAAAACCAGAAAAAACGACAGGTCGGGGGTTGATAAAATGGTCAAAATTTAAAGGGCGTCAGATCTTCACCTAAACCTGATAAAATGAAAACGGGGTGGGTATTAATCGAGAAATTGCTGAGATTAGAAAGAATTATCTTTTCTCCAAAGACATCTCAGCTCCAGAGGTTACCCAAAAAGCAGAAAAAAACGACAGGTCGCGGGTTGAAAAAATGGTCAAAATTTAAAGGGCGTCAGATCTTCCCCAAAACCTGATAAAATGACAACAGGGTGGGTATTAATCGAAAAATTGCTGAGATTATAAAGAATTGTCCTTATTTCAAAAAAATTTCAGCTCCGGAGGTTACCCAAAAACCAGAAAAAAACGACAGGTTGCGGGTTGAAAAAATGGTCAAAATTTAAAGAGGTTCAGATCTTCCACATGACCTGATAGAATGACATCAGAGTGGGTATTAATCGAGAAATTGCTGAGATTAGAAAGAATTATTCTTGTTTCAAGGAAATTTCAGCTCCGGAGGTTTCCCAAAAACCAGAAAAAAACAACAGGTCGCGGGTTGAAAGAATGGTCAAAATTTAAAGGGCGTCACGTCTTTCCCTAAACCTGATAAAATGACAACGGGGTGGGTATTAATCGAGAAATTGCTGAGATTAGAAAGAATTATTCTTGTTTCAAGGAAATTTCAGCTCCGGAGGTTACCCAAAAACTAGAAAAAAACGACAGGTCGCGGGTTGAAAAAATGGTCAAAATTTAAAGGGCGTCAGATCTTCCCCTAAACCTGATAAAATGACAACGGGGTGGGTATTAATCGAGAAATTGCAGAGATTAGAAAGAATTATCTTTGTTTCAAAGAAATTTCAGCTCCGGAGGTGATGCCAAAAACCAGAAAAAAACGACAGGTCGCGGGTTGAAAAAATAGTCAAAATTTAAAGGGCGTCAGATCTTTCCTAAAACCTGATAAAATGACGATGGGATGGGTATTAATCGAGAAATTGCAGAGATTAGAAAGAATTATCTTTTTTCCAAAGACATTTCAGCTCCTGAGGTTACGTTAAAAACAAGAAAAAAACGACAGGTCGCGGGTTGAAAAAATGGTCAAAATTTAAAGAGCTTCAGATCTTTCTTAAAGACTGATAAAATGACGATGGGGTGGGTATTAATCGAGAAATTGCAGAGATTAGAAAGAATTATCTTTGTTCCAAAGAAATTTCAGCTCCGGAGGTTAATTCAAAAACCAGAAAAAAACGACAGGTCGCGGGCTGAAAAAATGGTCAAAATTTAAAGGGCGTCAGATCTTTCCTAAAACCTGATAAAATGATGATGGGGTGGGTATTAATCGAGAAATTGCAGAGGTTAGAAAGAATTATCTTTTTTCCAAAGACATTTCAGCTCCTGAGGTTACCTAAAAAGCAGAAAGAAGCGACACGTCGCGGGTTGAAAAAATGGTCAAAATTTAAAGAACGTCAGATCTTCCCCAAAACCTGATAAAATGACAATGGCGTGGGTATTAATCGAGAAATTGCTGCGATTAGAAAGAATTATCCTTGTTCGAAAGAAATTTCAGCTCCGGAGGTTACCAAAAAACCAAAAAAAAAACGACAGGTCGCGGGTTGATAAAATGGTCAAAGTTTAAAGGACGTCAGATCTTCGCCTAAACCAGATAAAATTTCAATGGGGTGGGTATTAATCGAGAAATTGCTGAGATTAGAAAGAATTATCTTTTCTCCAAAGACATTTCAGCTCCAGAGGTTACCCAAAGAGCAGAAAAAAGCGACAGGTCGCGGGTTGAAAAAATGGTCAAAATTTAAAGGGCGTCACATCTTTCCCTAAACCTGATAAAATTACAACGGGGTGGGTATTAATCGAAAAATTGCTGAGATTATAAAGAATTGTCCTTATTTCAAAAAAATTTCAGCTCCGGAGGTTACCCAAAAACCAGAAAAAAACGACAGGTTGCGGGTTGAAAAAATGGTCAAAATTTAAAGAGGTTCAGATCTTCCACATGACCTGATAGAATGACATCAGAGTGGGTATTAATCGAGAAATTGCTGAGATTAGAAAGAATTATTCTTGTTTCAAGGAAATTTCAGCTCCGGAGGTTTCCCAAAAACCAGAAAAAAACAACAGGTCGCGGGTTGAAAGAATGGTCAAAATTTAAAGGGCGTCACGTCTTTCCCTAAACCTGATAAAATGACAACGGGGTGGGTATTAATCGAGAAATTGCTGAGATTAGAAAGAATTATTCTTGTTTCAAGGAAATTTCATCTCCGGAGGTTACCCAAAAACTAGAAAAAAACGACAGGTCGCGGGTTGAAAAAATGGTCAAAATTTAAAGGGCGTCAGATCTTCCCCTAAACCTGATAAAATGACAACGGGGTGGGTATTAATCGAGAAATTGCAGAGGTTAGAAAGAATTATCTTTGTTTCAAAGAAATTTCAGCTCCGGAGGTGATGCCAAAAACCAGAAAAAAACGACAGGTCGCGGGTTGAAAAAATAGTCAAAATTTAAAGGGCGTCAGATCTTTCCTAAAACCTGATAAAATGACGATGGGATGGGTATTAATCGAGAAATTGCAGAGATTAGAAAGAATTATCTTTTTTCCAAAGACATTTCAGCTCCTGAGGTTACGTTAAAAACAAGAAAAAAACGACAGGTCGCGGGTTGAAAAAATGGTCAAAATTTAAAGAGCTTCAGATCTTTCTTAAAGACTGATAAAATGACGATGGGGTGGGTATTAATCGAGAAATTGCAGAGATTAGAAAGAATTATCTTTGTTCCAAAGAAATTTCAGCTCCGGAGGTTAATTCAAAAACCAGAAAAAAACGACAGGTCGCGGGCTGAAAAAATGGTCAAAATTTAAAGGGCGTCAGATCTTTCCTAAAACCTGATAAAATGATGATGGGGTGGGTATTAATCGAGAAATTGCAGAGGTTAGAAAGAATTATCTTTTTTCCAAAGACATTTCAGCTCCTGAGGTTACCTAAAAAGCAGAAAGAAGCGACACGTCGCGGGTTGAAAAAATGGTCAAAATTTAAAGGACGTCAGATCTTCCCCAAAACCTGATAAAATTACAACGGGGTGGGTATTAATCGAGAAATTGCTGAGATTAGAAAGAATTATCTTTGTTCCAAAGAAATTTCAGCTCCGGAGGTTACCCAAAAACCAGAAAAAAACGACAGGTTGCGTGTTGAAAAAATGGTCAAAATTTAAAGGGCGTCAGATCTTCCACATGAACTGATAGAATGACATCAGGGTGGGTATTAATCGAGAAATTGCTGAGATTAGAAAGAATTATTCTTGTTTCAAGGAAATTTCAGCTCCGGAGGTTTCCCAAAAACCAGAAAAAAACAACAAGTCGCGGGTTGAAAAAATGGTCAAAATTTAAAGGGCGTCACGTCTTTCCCTAAACCTGATAAAATGACAACAATGGTGGGTATTAATCGAGAAATTGCTGAGATTAGAAAGAATTATTCTTGTTTCAAGGAAATTTCAGTTCCGGAGGTTACCCAAAAACTAGAAAAAAACGACAGGTCGCGGGTTGAAAAAATGGTCAAAATTTAAAGGGCGTCAGATCTTCCCCTAAACCTGATAAAATGACAACGGGGTGGGTATTAATCGAGAAATTGCAGAGATTAGAAAGAATTATCTTTGTTTCAAAGAAATTTCAGCTCCGGAGGTGATGCCAAAAACCAGAAAAAAACGACAGGTCGCGGGTTGAAAAAATAGTCAAAATTTAAAGGGCGTCAGATCTTTCCTAAAACCTGATAAAATGACGATGGGGCGGGTATTAATCGAGAAATTGCTGAGATTAGAAAGAATTATCTTTTTTCCAAAGACATTTCAGCTCCTGAGGTTACGTTAAAAACAAGAAAAAAACGACAGGTCGCGGGCTGAAAAAAATGGTCAAAATTTAAAGGGCGTCAGATCTTTCCTAAAACCTGATAAAATGATGATGGGGTGGGTATTAATCGAGAAATTGCAGAGATTAGAAAGAATTATCCTTGTTCGAAAGAAATTTCAGCTCCGGAGGTTACCAAAAAACCAAAAAAAAAACGACAGGTCGCGGGTTGATAAAATGGTCAAAGTTTAAAGGACGTCAGATCTTCGCCTAAACCAGATAAAATTTCAATGGGGTGGGTATTAATCGAGAAATTGCTGAGATTAGAAAGAATTATCTTTTCTCCAAAGACATTTCAGCTCCAGAGGTTACCCAAAAAGCAGAAAAAAACGACAGGTCGCGGGTTGAAAAAATGGTCAAAATTTAAAGGGCGTCAGATCTTTCCCTAAACCTGATAAAATGACAACGGGGTGGGTATTAATTGAGAAATTGCTGAGATTAAAAAGAATTATCCTTGCTCCAAAGAAATTTCAGCTCCAGAGGTCACGCCAAAAACCAGAAAAAAACAACAGGTCGCGGGTTGAAAAAATGTTCAAAATTTAAAGGGCGTCAGATCTTCCCCAAAACCTGATAAAATGACAACGGGGTGGGTATTAATCGAGAAATTGCTGAGATTAGAAAGAATTATCCTTGTTCCAAAGAAATTTCAATTCCGGAGGTTACCTAAAAAGCAGAAAAAAACGACAGGTCGCGGGTTGAAAAAATGGTCAAAATTTAAAGGACGTCAGATCTTTCCTAAAACCTGATAAAATGATGATGGGGTGGGTATTAATCGAGAAATTGCAGAGATTAGAAAGAATTATCCTTGTTCGAAAGAAATTTCAGCTCCGGAGGTTACCAAAAAACCAAAAAAAAAACGACAGGTCGCGGGTTGATAAAATGGTCAAAGTTTAAAGGACGTCAGATCTTCGCCTAAACCAGATAAAATTTCAATGGGGTGGGTATTAATCGAGAAATTGCTGAGATTAGAAAGAATTATCTTTTCTCCAAAGACATTTCAGCTCCAGAGGTTACCCAAAAAGCAGAAAAAAACGACAGGTCGCGGGTTGAAAAAATGGTCAAAATTTAAAGGGCGTCACATCTTTCCCTAAACCTGATAAAATGACAACGGGGTGGGTATTAATCGAGAAATTGCTGAGATTAGAAAGAATTATCTTTGTTCCAAAGAAATTTCAGCTCCGGAGGTTACCCAAAAAGCAGAAAAAAACGACAGGTCGCGGGTTGAAAGAATGGTCAAAATTTAAAGGGCGTCACATCTTCCCCATAACCTGATAAAATGACAACGGGGTGGGTATTAATTGAGAAATTGCTGAGATTAAAAAGAATTATCCTTGTTCCAAAGAAATTTCAGCTCCAGAGGTCACGCCAAAAACCAGAAAAAAACAACAGGTCGCGGGTTGAAAAAATGGTCAAAATTTAAAGGGCGTCAGATCTTCCCCAAAACCTGATAAAATGACAACGGGGTGGGTATTAATCGAGAAATTGCTGAGATTAGAAAGAATTATCCTTGTTCCAAAGAACTTTCAATTCCGGAGGTTACCTAAAAAGCAGAAAAAAACGACAGGTCGCGGGTTGAAAAAATGGTCCAAATTTAAAGGGCGTCACATATTCCCCATAACCTGATAAAATTACATTGGGGTGGGTATTAATTGAGAAATTGCTGAGATTAGAAAGAATTATCCTTGTTCCAAAGAAATTTCAGCTCCGGAGGTCACGCCAAAAACCAGAAAAAAACAACAGGTCGCTGGTTGAAAAAATGGTCAAAATTTAAAGGGCGTCAGATCTCAATCAAAACCTGATAAAATGACAACGGGGTGGGTATTAATCGAGAAATTGCTGAGATTAGAAAGAATTATCTTTTTTCCAAAGACATTTCAGCTCCGGAGGTTACCCAAAAACCAGAAAAAAGCAACAGGTCGCGGGTTGAAAAAATGGTCAAAATTTAAAGGGCGTCAGATCTTCCCCAAAACCTGATAAAATGACAATGGGGTGGGTATTAATCGAGAAATTGCTGAGAGTATAAAGAATTATCCTTGTTTCAAAGAAATTTCAGCTCCGGAGGTTACCCAAAAACCAGAAAGAACGACAGGTCGGGGGTTGATAAAATGGTCAAAATTTAAAGGGCGTCAGATCTTCCCCTAAACCTGATAAAATGAAAACGGGGTGGGTATTACTCGAGAAATTGCTGAGATTAGAAAGAATTATCTTTTCTCCAAAGACATCTCAACTCCAGAGGTTACCCAAAAAGCAGAAAAAAACGACAGGTCGCAGGCTGAAAAAATGGTCAAAATTTAAAGGGCGTCAGATCTTCCCCAAAACCTGATAAAATGACGACAGGGTGGGTATTAATCGAGAAATTGCTGAGATTATAAAGAATTGTCCTTATTTCAAAGAAATTTCAGCTCCGGAGGTTACCCAAAAACCAGAAAAAAAAGACAGGTTGCGGGTTGAAAAAATGGTCAAAATTTAAAGGGCGTCAGATCTTCCACATGACCTGATAGAATGACATCAGGGTGGGTATTAATCGAGAAATTGCTGAGATTAGAAAGAATTATCTTTTCTCCAAAGACATTTCAGCTCCAGAGGTTACCCAAAAAGCAGAAAAAAACGACAGGTCGCGGGTTGAAAAAATGGTCAAAATTTAAAGGGCGTCACATCTTTCCCTATACCTGATAAAATGACAACGGGGTGGGTATTAATCGAGAAATTGCTGAGATTAAAAAGAATTATCCTTGTTCCAAAGAAATTTCAGCTCCAGAGGTCACGCCAAAAACCAGAAAAAAACAACAGGTCGCGGGTTGAAAAAATGGTCAAAATTTAAAGGGCGTCAGATCTTCCCCAAAACCTGATAAAATGACAACGGGGTGGGTATTAATCGAGAAATTGCTGAGATTAGAAAGAATTATCCTTGTTCCAAAGAACTTTCAATTCCGGAGGTTACCTAAAAAGCAGAAAAAAACGACAGGTCGCGGGTTGAAAAAATGGTCCAAATTTAAAGGGCGTCACATATTCCCCATAACCTGATAAAATTACAATGGGGTGGGTATTAATTGAGAAATTGCTGAGATTAGAAAGAATTATCCTTGTTCCAAAGAAATTTCAGCTCCGGAGGTCACGCCAAAAACCAGAAAAAAACAACAGGTCGCGGGTTGAAAAAATGGTCAAAATTTAAAGGGCGTCAGATCTCAATCAAAACCTGATAAAATGACAACGGGGTGGGTATTAATCGAGAAATTGCTGAGATTAGAAAGAATTATCTTTTTTCCAAAGACATTTCAGCTCCGGAGGTTACCCAAAAACCAGAAAAAAACAACAGGTCGCGGGTTGAAAAAATGGTCAAAATTTAAAGGGCGTCAGATCTTCCCCAAAACCTGATAAAATGACAATGGGGTGGGTATTAATCGAGAAATTGCTGAGAGTATAAAGAATTATCCTTGTTTCAAAGAAATTTCAGCTCCGGAGGTTACCCAAAAACCAGAAAGAACGACAGGTCGGGGGTTGATAAAATGGTCAAAATTTAAAGGGCGTCAGATTTTCCCCTAAACCTGATAAAATGAAAACGGGGTGGGTATTAATCGAGAAATTGCTGAGATTAGAAAGAATTATCTTTTCTCCAAAGACATCTCAGCTCCAGAGGTTACCCAAAAAGCAGAAAAAAACGACAGGTCGCAGGCTGAAAAAATGGTCAAAATTTAAAGGGCGTCAGATCTTCCCCAAAACCTGATAAAATGACGACAGGGTGGGTATTAATCGAGAAATTGCTGAGATTATAAAGAATTGTCCTTATTTCAAAGAAATTTCAGCTCCGGAGGTTACCCAAAAACCAGAAAAAAAAGACAAGTTGCGGGTTGAAAAAATGGTCAAAATTTAAAGGGCGTCAGATCTTCCACATGACCTGATAGAATGACATCAGGGTGGGTATTAATCGAGAAATTGCTGAGATTAGAAAGAATTATCTTTTCTCCAAAGACATTTCAGCTCCAGAGGTTACCCAAAAAGCAGAAAAAAACGACAGGTCGCGGGTTGAAAAAATGGTCAAAATTTAAAGGGCGTCACATCTTTCCCTATACCTGATAAAATGACAACGGGGTGGGTATTAATCGAGAAATTGCTGAGATTAGAAAGAATTATCTTTGTTCCAAAGAAATTTCAATTCCGGAGGTTACCTAAAATGCAAAAAAAAACGACAGGTCACGGGTTGAAAGAATGGTCAAAATTTAAAGGGCGTCACATATTCCCCATAATCTGATAAAATTACAATGGGGTGGGTATTAATTGAGAAATTGCTGAGATTAGAAAGAATTATCTTTGTTCCAAAGAAATTTCAGCTCCGGAGGTTACCCAAAAAGCAGAAAAAAACGACAGGTCGCGGGTTGAAAGAATGGTCAAAATTTAAAGGGCGTCACATCTTCCCCATAACCTAATAAAATGACAACGGGGTGGGTATTAATCGAGAAATTGCTGAGATAATAAAGAATTATTCTTGTTTCAAGGAAATTTCAGCTCCGGAGGTTACCCAAAAAGCAGAAAAAAACGACAGGTCGCGGGTTGAAAAAATGGTCAAAATTTAAAGGGCGTCAGATCTTCCCCAAAACCTGATAAAATGACAATGGGGTGGGTATTAATCGAGAAATTGCTGAGATTATAAAGAATTATCCTTGTTCGAAAGAAATTTCAGCTCCGGAGGTTACCAAAAAAACAAAAAAAAACGACAGGTCGCGGGTTGATAAAATGGTCAAAGTTTAAAGGACGTCAGATCTTCCCCTAAACCAGATAAAATTTCAATGGGGTGGGTATTAATCGAGAAATTGCTGAGATTAGAAAGAATGATCTTTTCTCCAAAGACATTTCAGCTCCAGAGGTTACCCAAAAAGCAGAAAAAAACGACAGGTCGCGGGTCGAAAAAATGGTCCAAATTTAAAGGGCGTCACATCTTTCCCTAAACCTGATAAAATGACAACGGGGTGGGTATTAATCGAGAAATTGCTGAGATTAGAAAGAATTATCTTTGTTCCAAAGAAATTTCAGCTCCGGAGGTTACCCAAAAAGCAGAAAAAAACGACAGGTCGCGGGTTGAAAGAATGGTCAAAATTTAAAGGTCGTCACATCTTCCCCATAACCTAATAAAATGACAACGGGGTGGGTATTAATCGAGAAATTGCTGAGATAATAAAGAATTATTCTTATTTCAAGGAAATTTCAGCTCCGGAGGTTACCCAAAAACCAGAAAAAAACGACAGGTCGCGGGTTGAAAGAATGGTCAAAATTTAAAGGCCGTCACATATTCCCCATAATCTGATAAAATTACAATGGGGTGGGTATTAATCGAGAAATTGCTGAGATTAGAAAGAATTATCTTTGTTCCAAAGAAATTTCAGCTCCGGAGGTCACGCCAAAAACCAGAAAAAAACGACAGGTCGCGGGTTGAAAAAATGGTCAAAATTTTAAGGGCGTCAGATCTTCCCCAAAACTTGATAAAATGACATCAGGGTGGGTATTAATCGAGAAATTGTTGAGATCAGAAAGAATTATCCTTGTTCCAAAGAAATTTCAGCTCCGGAGGTTACTCTAAAAACCAGAAAAAAGCGACAGGTCGGGGGTTGAAAAAATGGTCAAAATTTAAAGGACGTCAGATCTTCCCCTAAACCAGATAAAATGACAACGGGGTGGGTATTAATCGAGAAATTGCTGAGATTAGAAAGATTTATCTTTGTTCCAAAGAAATTTCAATTCCGGAGGTTACCTAAAAAGCAGTAAAAAAAAGGACAGATCGCGGGTTGAAAAGATGGTCAAAATTTAAAGGGCGTCACATCTTCCCCAAAACCTGATAAAATGACAACGGGGTGGGTATTAATCGAGAAATTGCTGAGATTAGAAAGAGTTATCTTTGTTCCAAAGAAATTTCATCTGGAGGTTACCTAAAAAGCAGAAAAAAACGACAGGTCGCGGGTTGAAAGAATGGTCAAAATTTAAAGGGCGTCACATATTCCCCATAACCTGATAAAATTACAATGGGGTGGGTATTAATCGAAAAATTGCAGAGATTAGAAAGAATTATCTTTGTTTCAAAGAAATTTCAGCTTCGCAGGTTACATCAAAGATCAGAAAAAAACGACAGTTCGCAGGTTGAAAAAATGGTCAAAATTTAAAGGGCGTCAGATCTTCCCCAAAACCTGATAAAATGACGATGGGGTGGGTATTAATCGAGAAATTGCAGAGGTTAGGAAGAATTATCTTTTTTCCGAAGACATTTCAGCTCCTGAGGTTACCTAAAAAGCAGAAAGAAGCGACACGTCGCGGGTTGAAAAAATGGTCAAAATTTAAAGGACGTCAGATCTTCCCCAAAACCTGATAAAATGACAATGGCGTGGGTATTAATCGAGAAATTGTTGCGATTAGAAAGAATTATCCTTGTTCGAAAGAAATTTCAGCTCCGGAGGTTACCAAAAAACCAAAAAAAAAAACGACAGGTCGCGGGTTGATAAAATGGTCAAAGTTTAAAGGACGTCAGATCTTCGCCTAAACCAGATAAAATTTCAATGGGGTGGGTATTAATCGAGAAATTGCTGAGATTAGAAAGAATTATCTTTTCTCCAAAGACATTTCAGCTCCAGAGGTTACCCAAAAAGCAGAAAAAAGCGACAGGTCGCGGGTTGAAAAAATGGTCAAAATTTAAAGGGCGTCACATCTTTCCCTAAACCTGATAAAATGACAACGGGGTGGGTATTAATCGAGAAATTGCAGAGGTTAGAAAGAATTATCTTTTTTCCAAAGACATTTCAGCTCCTGAGGTTACCTAAAAAGCAGAAAGAAGCGACACGTCGCGGGTTGAAAAAATGGTCAAAATTTAAAGGACGTCAGATCTTCCCCAAAACCTGATAAAATGACAATGGCGTGGGTATTAATCGAGAAATTGTTGCGATTAGAAAGAATTATCCTTGTTCGAAAGAAATTTCAGCTCCGGAGGTTACCAAAAAACCAAAAAAAAAACGACAGGTCGCGGGTTGATAAAATGGTCAAAGTTTAAAGGACGTCAGATCTTCGCCTAAACCAGATAAGATTTCAATGGGGTGGGTATTAATCGAGAAATTGCTGAGATTAGAAAGAATTATCTTTTCTCCAAAGACATTTCAGCTCCAGAGGTTACCCAAAAAGCAGAAAAAAGCGACAGGTCGTGGGTTGAAAAAATGGTCAAAATTTAAAGGGCGTCACATCTTTCCCTAAACCTGATAAAATGACAACAGTGTGGGTATTAATCGAGAAATTGCTGAGATTAGAAAGAATTATCTTTGTTCCAAAGAAATTTCAGCTCCGGAGGTTACCCAAAAAGCAGAAAAAAACGACAGGTCGCGGGTTGAAAGAATGGTCAAAATTTAAAGGGCGTCACATCTTCCCCATAACCTGATAAAATGACAACGGGGTGGGTATTAATCGAGAAATTGCTTATATAATAAAGAATTATTCTTGTTTCAAAGAAATTTCAGCTCCGGAGGTTACCCAAAAACCAGAAACAAACGACAGGTCGCAGGTTGATAAAATGGTCAAAATTTAAAGGGCGTCAGATCTTCCCCAAAACCTGATAAAATGACAATGGGGTCGGTATTAATCGAGAAATTGCTGAGATTATGAAGAATTATCTTTGTTCTAAAGAAATTTCAGCTCCGGAGGTTACCCAAAAACCAGAAAAAAACGACAGGTCGCGGGTTGATAAAATGGTCAAAATTTAAAGGGCGTCAGATCTTCCCCTAAACCTGATAAAATGAAAACGGGGTGGGTATTAATCGAGAAATTGCTGAGATTAGAAAGAATTATCTTTTCTCCAAAGACATCTCAGCTCCAGAGGTTACCCAAAAAGCAGAAAAAAACGACAGGTCGCAGGTTGAAAAAATGGTCAAAATTTAAAGGGCGTCAGATCTTTCCTAAAACCTGATAAAATTTCAATGGGGTGGGTATTAATCGAGAAATTGCTGAGATTAGAAAGAGTTATCTTTGTTCCAAAGAAATTTCATCTGGAGGTTACCTAAAAAGCAGAAAAAAACGACAGGTCGCGGGTTGAAAAAATGGTCAAAATTTAAAGGGCGTCAGATCTTCCCCAGAACCTGATAAAATGAAAACGGGGTGGGTATTAATCGAGAAATTGCTGAGATTATAAAGAATTATCCTTGTTTCAAAGGAATTTCATCCCCGGAGGTTACCCAAAAACCAGAAAAAAAACGACAGGTCGCGGGTTGAAAAAATGGTCAAAATTTAAAGGGCATCAAATCTTCCCCTGAACCTGATAAAATGACAACGGGGTGGGTATTAATCGAGAAATTGCTGAGATTAGAAAGAGTTATCTTTGTTCTAAAGAAATTTCAATTCCGGAGGTTACCTAAAAAGCAGAAAAAAACGACAGGTCGCGGATTTAAAAAATGGTCAAAATTTAAAGGGCGTCAGATCTTTCCTAAATCCTGATAAAATGATGATGGGGTGGGTATTAATCGAGAAATTGCAGAGATTAGAAAGAATTATCTTTGTTCCAAAGAAATTTCAGCTTCGGAGGTTACATCAAAGATCAGAAAAAAACGACAGGTCGCGGGTTGAAAAAATGGTCAAAATTTAAAGGGCGTCAGATCTTCCCCAAAACCTGATAAAATGACAATGTGGTGGGTATTAATCGAGAAATTGCAGAGATTAGAAAGAATTATCTTTGTTTCAAAGAAATTTCAGCTCCGGAGGTGATGCCAAAGACCAGAAAAAAACCACAGATCGCGGGTTGAAAAAACGGTCAGAATTTAAATGGCGTCAGATCTTTCCTAAAACCTGATAAAATGACATTGGGGTGGGTATTAATCGAGAAATTGCAGAGATTAGAAAGAATTATCTTTGTTTCAAAGAAATTTCAGCTCCTGAGGTTACGTTAAAAACCAGAAAAAAACGACAGGTCGCGGGTTGAAAAAATGGTCAAAATTTAAAGGGCGTCAGATCTTTCCTAAATCCTGATAAAATGACAATGTGGTGGGTATTAATCGAGAAATTGCAGAGATTAGAAAGAATTATCTTTGTTTCAAAGAAATTTCAGCTCCGGAGGTGATGCCAAAAACCAGAAAAAAACGACAGGTCGCAGGTTGAAAAAATGGTCAAAATTTAAAGGGCGTCAGATCTTTCCTAAATCCTGATAAAATGACGATCGGGTGGGTATTAATCGAGAAATTGCAGAGATTAGAAAGAATTATCTTTGTTCCAAAGAAATTTCAGCTCCGGAGGTTAATTCAAAGATCAGAAAAAAACGACAGGTCGCTGGTTGAAAAAATGATCAAAATTTAAATGGCGTCAGATCTTTCCTAAAACCTGATAAAATGACAACGGGGTGGGTATTAATCGAGAAATTGCTTATATAATAAAGAATTATTCTTGTTTCAAAGAAATTTCATCTCCGGAGGTTACCCGAAAACCAGAAAAAAACGACAGGTCGCGGGTTGAAAGAATGGTCAAAATTTAAAGGGCGTCACATATTCCCCATAACCTGATAAAATTACAATGGGGTGGGTATTAATCGAAAAATTGCAGAGATTAGAAAGAATTATCTTTGTTTCAAAGAAATTTCAGCTTCGCAGGTTACATCAAAGATCAGAAAAAAACGACAGTTCGCAGGTTGAAAAAATGGTCAAAATTTAAAGGGCGTCAGATCTTCCCCAAAACCTGATAAAATGACAATGTGGTGGGTATTAATTGAGAAATTGCAGAGATTAGAAAGAATTATCTTTGTTTCAAAGAAATTTCAGCTCCGGAGGTGATGCCAAAAACCAGAAAAAAACCACAGGTCGCGGGTTGAAAAAATGGTCAAAATTTAAATGGCGTCAGATCTTTCCTAAAACCTGATAAAATGACATTGGGGTGGGTATTAATCGAGAAATTGCAGAGATTAGAAAGAATTATCTTTGTTTCAAAGAAATTTCAGCTCCTAAGGTTACGTTAAAAACCAGAAAAAAACGACAGGTCGCGGGTTGAAAAAATGGTCAAAATTTAAAGGGCGTCAGATCTTTCCTAAATCCTGATAAAATGACAATGTGGTGGGTATTAATCGAGAAATTGCAGAGATTAGAAAGAATTATCTTTGTTTCAAAGGAATTTCAGCTCCGGAGGTGATGCCAAAAACCAGAAAAAAACGACAGGTCGCAGGTTGAAAAAATGGTCAAAATTTAAAGGGCGTCAGATCTTTCCTAAAACCTGATAAAATGACATTGGGGTGGGTATTAATCGAGAAATTGCAGAGATTAGAAAGAATTATCTTTGTTTCAAAGAAATTTCAGCTCCGGAGGTGATGCCAAAAACCAGAAAAAAACGACAGGTCGCGGGTTGAAAAAATGATCAAAATTTAAATGGCGTCAGATCTTTCCTAAAACCTGATAAAATGACAACGGGGTGGGTATTAATCGAGAAATTGCTTATATAATAAAGAATTATTCTTGTTTCAAAGAAATTTCATCTCCGGAGGTTACCCGAAAACCAGAAAAAAACGACAGGTCGCGGGTTGAAAGAATGGTCAAAATTTAAAGGGCGTCACATATTCCCCATAACCTGATAAAATTACAATGGGGTGGGTATTAATCGAAAAATTGCAGAGATTAGAAAGAATTATCTTTGTTTCAAAGAAATTTCAGCTTCGCAGGTTACATCAAAGATCAGAAAAAAACGACAGTTCGCAGGTTGAAAAAATGGTCAAAATTTAAAGGGCGTCAGATCTTCCCCAAAACCTGATAAAATGACAATGTGGTGGGTATTAATTGAGAAATTGCAGAGATTAGAAAGAATTATCTTTGTTTCAAAGAAATTTCAGCTCCGGAGGTGATGCCAAAAACCAGAAAAAAACCACAGGTCGCGGGTTGAAAAAATGGTCAAAATTTAAATGGCGTCAGATCTTTCCTAAAACCTGATAAAATGACATTGGGGTGGGTATTAATCGAGAAATTGCAGAGATTAGAAAGAATTATCTTTGTTTCAAAGAAATTTCAGCTCCTAAGGTTACGTTAAAAACCAGAAAAAAACGACAGGTCGCGGGTTGAAAAAATGGTCAAAATTTAAAGGGCGTCAGATCTTTCCTAAATCCTGATAAAATGACAATGTGGTGGGTATTAATCGAGAAATTGCAGAGATTAGAAAGAATTATCTTTGTTTCAAAGGAATTTCAGCTCCGGAGGTGATGCCAAAAACCAGAAAAAAACGACAGGTCGCAGGTTGAAAAAATGGTCAAAATTTAAAGGGCGTCAGATCTTTCCTAAAACCTGATAAAATGACATTGGGGTGGGTATTAATCGAGAAATTGCAGAGATTAGAAAGAATTATCTTTGTTTCAAAGAAATTTCAGCTCCGGAGGTGATGCCAAAAACCAGAAAAAAACGACAGGTCGCGGGTTGAAAAAATGATCAAAATTTAAATGGCGTCAGATCTTTCCTAAAACCTGATAAAATGACAACGGGGTGGGTATTAATCGAGAAATTGCTTATATAATAAAGAATTATTCTTGTTTCAAAGAAATTTCATCTCCGGAGGTTACCCGAAAACCAGAAAAAAACGACAGGTCGCGGGTTGAAAGAATGGTCAAAATTTAAAGGGCGTCACATATTCCCCATAACCTGATAAAATTACAATGGGGTGGGTATTAATCGAAAAATTGCAGAGATTAGAAAGAATTATCTTTGTTTCAAAGAAATTTCAGCTTCGCAGGTTACATCAAAGATCAGAAAAAAACGACAGTTCGCAGGTTGAAAAAATGGTCAAAATTTAAAGGGCGTCAGATCTTCCCCAAAACCTGATAAAATGACAATGTGGTGGGTATTAATCGAGAAATTGCAGAGATTAGAAAGAATTATCTTTGTTTCAAAGAAATTTCATCTCCGGAGGTGATGCCAAAAACCAGAAAAAAACCACAGGTCGCGGGTTGAAAAAATGGTCAAAATTTAAATGGCGTCAGATCTTTCCTAAAACCTGATAAAATGACATTGGGGTGGGTATTAATCGAGAAATTGCAGAGATTAGAAAGAATTATCTTTGTTTCAAAGAAATTTCAGCTCCTAAGGTTACGTTAAAAACCAGAAAAAAACGACAGGTCGCGGGTTGAAAAAATGGTCAAAATTTAAAGGGCGTCAGATCTTTCCTAAATCCTGATAAAATGACAATGTGGTGGGTATTAATCGAGAAATTGCAGAGATTAGAAAGAATTATCTTTGTTTCAAAGAAATTTCAGCTCCGGAGGTGATGCCAAAAACCAGAAAAAAACGACAGGTCGCGGGTTGAAAAAATGGTCAAAATTTAAAGGGCGTCAGATCTTTCCTAAAACCTGATAAAATGACATTGGGGTGGGTATTAATCGAGAAATTGCAGAGATTAGAAAGAATTATCTTTGTTTCAAAGAAATTTCAGCTCCTAAGGTTACGTTAAAAACCAGAAAAAAACGACAGGTCGCGGGTTGAAAAAATGGTCAAAATTTAAAGGGCGTCAGATCTTTCCTAAATCCTGATAAAATGACAATGTGGTGGGTATTAATCGAAAAATTGCAGAGATTAGAAAGAATTATCTTTGTATCAAAGAAATTTCAGCTCCTGAGGTTACGTTAAAAACCAGAAAAAAACGACAGGTCGCGGGTTGAAAAAATGGTCAAAATTTAAAGGGCGTCAGATCTTTCCTAAATCCTGATAAAATGACAATGTGGTGGGTATTAATCGAGAAATTGCAGAGATTAGAAAGAATTATCTTTGTTTCAAAGAAATTTCAACTCCGGAGGTGATGCCAAAAACCAGAAAAAAACGACAGGTCGCGGGTTGAAAAAATGGTCAAAATTTAAAGGGCGTCAGATCTTTCCTAAATCCTGATAAAATGACGATCGGGTGGGTATTAATCGAGAAATTGCAGAGATTAGAAAGAATTATCTTTGTTCCAAAGAAATTTCAGCTCCGGAGGTTAATTCAAAGATCATAAAAAAACGACAGGTCGCGGGTTGAAAAAATGATCAAAATTTAAATGGCGTCAGATCTTTCCTAAAACCTGATAAAATGACAACGGGGTGGGTATTAATCGAGAAATTGCTTATATAATAAAGAATTATTCTTGTTTCAAAGAAATTTCATCTCCGGAGGTTACCCGAAAACCAGAAAAAAACGACAGGTCGCGGGTTGAAAGAATGGTCAAAATTTAAAGGGCGTCACATATTCCCCATAACCTGATAAAATTACAATGGGGTCGGTATTAATCGAGAAATTGCTGAGATTATGAAGAATTATCTTTGTTCTAAAGAAATTTCAGCTCCGGAGGTTACCCAAAAACCAGAAAAAAACGACAGGTCGCGGGTTGATAAAATGGTCAAAATTTAAAGGGCGTCAGATCTTCCCCTAAACCTGATAAAATGAAAACGGGGTGGGTATTAATCGAGAAATTGCTGAGATTAGAAAGAATTATCTTTTCTCCAAAGACATCTCAGCTCCAGAGGTTACCCAAAAAGCAGAAAAAAACGACAGGTCGCAGGTTGAAAAAATGGTCAAAATTTAAAGGGCGTCAGATCTTTCCTAAAACCTGATAAAATTTCAATGGGGTGGGTATTAATCGAGAAATTGCTGAGATTAGAAAGAGTTATCTTTGTTCCAAAGAAATTTCATCTGGAGGTTACCTAAAAAGCAGAAAAAAACGACAGGTCGCGGGTTGAAAGAATGGTCAAAATTTAAAGGGCGTCACATATTCCCCATAACCTGATAAAATTACAATGGGGTGGGTATTAATCGAAAAATTGCAGAGATTAGAAAGAATTATCTTTGTTTCAAAGAAATTTCAGCTTCGGAGGTTACATCAAAGATCAGAAAAAAACGACAGTTCGCAGGTTGAAAAAATGGTCAAAATTTAAAGGGCGTCAGATCTTCCCCAAAACCTGATAAAATGACAATGAGGTGGATATTCATCGAGAAATTGCAGAGATTAGAAAGAATTATCTTTGTTTCAAAGAAATTTCAGCTCCGGAGGTGATGCCAAAAACCAGAAAAAAACGACAGGTCGCGGGTTGAAAAAATGGTCAAAATTTAAATGGCGTCAGATCTTTCCTAAAACCTGATAAAATGACGATGGGATGGGTATTATTCAAGAAATTGCAGAGATTAGAAAGAATTATCTTTGTTCCAAAGAAATTTCAGCTCCGGAGGTGATGCCAAAAATCAGAAGAAAACGACAGGTCGCAGTTTGAAAAAATGGTCAAAATTTAAAGGGCGTCAGATCTTTCCTAAAACCTGATAAAATGACATTGGGGTGGGTGTTAATCGAGAAATTGCAGAGATTAGAAAGAATTATCTTTATTCCAAAGAAATTTCAGCTTCGGAGGTTACATCAAATATCAGAAAAAAACGACAGGTCGCGGGTTGAAAAAATGGTCAAAATTTAAAGGGCGTCAGATCTTTCCTAAAACCTGATAAAATGACGATGGGGTGGGTATTAATCGAGAAATTGCAGAGATTAGAAAGAATTATCTTTGTTTCAAAGAAATTTCAGCTCCGGAGGTGATGCCAAAAACCAGAAAAAAACGACAGGTCGCGGGTTGAAAAAATGTTCAAAATTTAAAGGGCGTCACGTCTTCCCCATAACCTGATAAAATGACAACGGGGTGGGTATTAATCGAGAAATTGCTGAGATTACAAAGAATTATCTTTGCTCCAAAGACATTTCAGCTCTAGAGGTTACCTAAAAAGCAGAAAAAAACGACAGGTCGCGGGTTGAAAAAATGGTCAAAATTTAAAGGGCGTCAGATCTTCCCCAGAACCTGATAAAATGAAAACGGGGTGGGTATTAATCGAGAAATTGCTGAGATTATAAAGAATTATCCTTGTTTCAAAGGAATTTCATCCCCGGAGGTTACCCAAAAACCAGAAAAAAACGACAGGTCGCGGGTTGAAAAAATGGTCAAAATTTAAAGGGCATCAAATCTTCCCCTGAACCTGATAAAATGACAACGGGGTGGGTATTAATCGAGAAATTGCTGAGATTAGAAAGAGTTATCTTTGTTCCAAAGAAATTTCAATTCCGGAGGTTACCTAAAAAGCAGAAAAAAACGACAGGTCGCGGATTTAAAAAATGGTCAAAATTTAAAGGGCGTCAGATCTTTCCTAAATCCTGATGAAATGATGATGGGGTGGGTATTAATCGAGAAATTGCAGAGATTAGAAAGAATTATCTTTGTTCCAAAGAAATTTCAGCTTCGGAGGTTACATCAAAGATCAGAAAAAAACGACAGGTCGCGGGTTGAAAAAATGGTCAAAATTTAAAGGGCGTCAGATCTTCCCCAAAACCTGATAAAATGACAATGTGGTGGGTATTAATCGAGAAATTGCAGAGATTAGAAAGAATTATCTTTGTTTCAAAGAAATTTCAGCTCCGGAGGTGATGCCAAAAACCAGAAAAAAACCACAGATCGCGGGTTGAAAAAACGGTCAGAATTTAAATGGCGTCAGATCTTTCCTAAAACCTGATAAAATGACATTGGGGTGGGTATTAATCGAGAAATTGCAGAGATTAGAAAGAATTATCTTTGTTTCAAAGAAATTTCAGCTCCTAAGGTTACGTTAAAAACCAGAAAAAAACGACAGGTCGCGGGTTGAAAAAATGGTCAAAATTTAAAGGGCGTCAGATCTTTCCTAAATCCTGATAAAATGACAATGTGGTGGGTATTAATCGAGAAATTGCAGAGATTAGAAAGAATTATCTTTGTTTCAAAGAAATTTCAGCTCCGGAGGTGATGCCAAAAACCAGAAAAAAACGACAGGTCGCGGGTTGAAAAAATGGTCAAAATTTAAAGGGCGTCAGATCTTTCCTAAATCCTGATAAAATGACGATCGGGTGGGTATTAATCGAGAAATTGCAGAGATTAGAAAGAATTATCTTTGTTCCAAAGAAATTTCAGCTCCGGAGGTTAATTCAAAGATCAGAAAAAAACGACAGGTCGCGGGTTGAAAAAATGATCAAAATTTAAATGGCGTCAGATCTTTCCTAAAACCTGATAAAATGACAACGGGTTGGGTATTAATCGAGAAATTGCTTATATAATAAAGAATTATTCTTGTTTCAAAGAAATTTCATCTCCGGAGGATACCCGAAAACCAGAAAAAAACGACAGGTCGCGGGTTGAAAGAATGGTCAAAATTTAAAGGGCGTCACATATTCCCCATAACCTGATAAAATTACAATGGGGTGGGTATTAATCGAAAAATTGCAGAGATTAGAAAGAATTATCTTTGTTTCAAAGAAATTTCAGCTTCGGAGGTTACATCAAAGATCAGAAAAAAACGACAGGTCGCGGGTTGAAAAAATGGTCAAAATTTAAAGGGCGTCAGATCTTCCCCAAAACCTGATAAAATGACAATGTGGTGGGTATTAATCGAGAAATTGCAGAGATTAGAAAGAATTATCTTTGTTTCAAAGAAATTTCAGCTCCGGAGGTGATGCCAAAAACCAGAAAAAAACCACAGATCGCGGGTTGAAAAAACGGTCAGAATTTAAATGGCGTCAGATCTTTCCTAAAACCTGATAAAATGACATTGGGGTGGGTATTAATCGAGAAATTGCAGAGATTAGAAAGAATTATCTTTGTTTCAAAGAAATTTCAGCTCCTGAGGTTACGTTAAAAACCAGAAAAAAACGACAGGTCGCGGGTTGAAAAAATGGTCAAAATTTAAAGGGCGTCAGATCTTTCCTAAATCCTGATAAAATGACAATGTGGTGGGTATTAATCGAGAAATTGCAGAGATTAGAAAGAATTATCTTTGTTTCAAAGAAATTTCAGCTCCGGAGGTGATGCCAAAAACCAGAAAAAAACGACAGGTCGCGGGTTGAAAAAATGGTCAAAATTTAAAGGGCGTCAGATCTTTCCTAAATCCTGATAAAATGACGATCGGGTGGGTATTAATCGAGAAATTGCAGAGATTAGAAAGAATTATCTTTGTTCCAAAGAAATTTCAGCTCCGGAGGTTAATTCAAAGATCAGAAAAAAACGACAGGTCGCGGGTTGAAAAAATGATCAAAATTTAAATGGCGTCAGATCTTTCCTAAAACCTGATAAAATGACAACGGGGTGGGTATTAATCGAGAAATTGCTTATATAATAAAGAATTATTCTTGTTTCAAAGAAATTTCATCTCCGGAGGTTACCCGAAAACCAGAAAAAAACGACAGGTCGCGGGTTGAAAGAATGGTCAAAATTTAAAGGGCGTCACATATTCCCCATAACCTGATAAAATTACAATGGGGTGGGTATTAATCGAAAAATTGCAGAGATTAGAAAGAATTATCTTTGTTTCAAAGAAATTTCAGCTTCGCAGGTTACATCAAAGATCAGAAAAAAACGACAGTTCGCAGGTTGAAAAAATGGTCAAAATTTAAAGGGCGTCAGATCTTCCCCAAAACCTGATAAAATGACAATGTGGTGGGTATTAATTGAGAAATTGCAGAGATTAGAAAGAATTATCTTTGTTTCAAAGAAATTTCAGCTCCGGAGGTGATGCCAAAAACCAGAAAAAAACCACAGGTCGCGGGTTGAAAAAATGGTCAAAATTTAAATGGCGTCAGATCTTTCCTAAAACCTGATAAAATGACATTGGGGTGGGTATTAATCGAGAAATTGCAGAGATTAGAAAGAATTATCTTTGTTTCAAAGAAATTTCAGCTCCTAAGGTTACGTTAAAAACCAGAAAAAAACGACAGGTCGCGGGTTGAAAAAATGGTCAAAATTTAAAGGGCGTCAGATCTTTCCTAAATCCTGATAAAATGACAATGTGGTGGGTATTAATCGAGAAATTGCAGAGATTAGAAAGAATTATCTTTGTTTCAAAGGAATTTCAGCTCCGGAGGTGATGCCAAAAACCAGAAAAAAACGACAGGTCGCGGGTTGAAAAAATGGTCAAAATTTAAAGGGCGTCAGATCTTTCCTAAAACCTGATAAAATGACATTGGGGTGGGTATTAATCGAGAAATTGCAGAGATTAGAAAGAATTATCTTTGTTTCAAAGAAATTTCAGCTCCGGAGGTGATGCCAAAAACCAGAAAAAAACGACAGGTCGCGGGTTGAAAAAATGATCAAAATTTAAATGGCGTCAGATCTTTCCTAAAACCTGATAAAATGACAACGGGGTGGGTATTAATCGAGAAATTGCTTATATAATAAAGAATTATTCTTGTTTCAAAGAAATTTCATCTCCGGAGGTTACCCGAAAACCAGAAAAAACGACAGGTCGCGGGTTGAAAGAATGGTCAAAATTTAAAGGGCGTCACATATTCCCCATAACCTGATAAAATTACAATGGGGTGGGTATTAATCGAAAAATTGCAGAGATTAGAAAGAATTATCTTTGTTTCAAAGAAATTTCAGCTTCGCAGGTTACATCAAAGATCAGAAAAAAACGACAGTTCGCAGGTTGAAAAAATGGTCAAAATTTAAAGGGCGTCAGATCTTCCCCAAAACCTGATAAAATGACAATGTGGTGGGTATTAATCGAGAAATTGCAGAGATTAGAAAGAATTATCTTTGTTTCAAAGAAATTTCATCTCCGGAGGTGATGCCAAAAACCAGAAAAAAACCACAGGTCGCGGGTTGAAAAAATGGTCAAAATTTAAATGGCGTCAGATCTTTCCTAAAACCTGATAAAATGACATTGGGGTGGGTATTAATCGAGAAATTGCAGAGATTAGAAAGAATTATCTTTGTTTCAAAGAAATTTCAGCTCCTAAGGTTACGTTAAAAACCAGAAAAAAACGACAGGTCGCGGGTTGAAAAAATGGTCAAAATTTAAAGGGCGTCAGATCTTTCCTAAATCCTGATAAAATGACAATGTGGTGGGTATTAATCGAGAAATTGCAGAGATTAGAAAGAATTATCTTTGTTTCAAAGAAATTTCAGCTCCGGAGGTGATGCCAAAAACCAGAAAAAAACGACAGGTCGCGGGTTGAAAAAATGGTCAAAATTTAAAGGGCGTCAGATCTTTCCTAAAACCTGATAAAATGACATTGGGGTGGGTATTAATCGAGAAATTGCAGAGATTAGAAAGAATTATCTTTGTTTCAAAGAAATTTCAGCTCCTAAGGTTACGTTAAAAACCAGAAAAAAACGACAGGTCGCGGGTTGAAAAAATGGTCAAAATTTAAAGGGCGTCAGATCTTTCCTAAATCCTGATAAAATGACAATGTGGTGGGTATTAATCGAAAAATTGCAGAGATTAGAAAGAATTATCTTTGTATCAAAGAAATTTCAGCTCCTGAGGTTACGTTAAAAACCAGAAAAAAACGACAGGTCGCGGGTTGAAAAAATGGTCAAAATTTAAAGGGCGTCAGATCTTTCCTAAATCCTGATAAAATGACAATGTGGTGGGTATTAATCGAGAAATTGCAGAGATTAGAAAGAATTATCTTTGTTTCAAAGAAATTTCAGCTCCGGAGGTGATGCCAAAAACCAGAAAAAAACGACAGGTCGCGGGTTGAAAAAATGGTCAAAATTTAAAGGGCGTCAGATCTTTCCTAAATCCTGATAAAATGACGATCGGGTGGGTATTAATCGAGAAATTGCAGAGATTAGAAAGAATTATCTTTGTTCCAAAGAAATTTCAGCTCCGGAGGTTAATTCAAAGATCAGAAAAAAACGACAGGTCGCGGGTTGAAAAAATGATCAAAATTTAAATGGCGTCAGATCTTTCCTAAAACCTGATAAAATGACAACGGGGTGGGTATTAATCGAGAAATTGCTTATATAATAAAGAATTATTCTTGTTTCAAAGAAATTTCATCTCCGGAGGTTACCCGAAAACCAGAAAAAAAACGACAGGTCGCGGGTTGAAAGAATGGTCAAAATTTAAAGGGCGTCACATATTCCCCATAACCTGATAAAATTACAATGGGGTCGGTATTAATCGAGAAATTGCTGAGATTATGAAGAATTATCTTTGTTCTAAAGAAATTTCAGCTCCGGAGGTTACCCAAAAACCAGAAAAAAACGACAGGTCGCGGGTTGATAAAATGGTCAAAATTTAAAGGGCGTCAGATCTTCCCCTAAACCTGATAAAATGAAAACGGGGTGGGTATTAATCGAGAAATTGCTGAGATTAGAAAGAATTATCTTTTCTCCAAAGACATCTCAGCTCCAGAGGTTACCCAAAAAGCAGAAAAAAACGACAGGTCGCAGGTTGAAAAAATGGTCAAAATTTAAAGGGCGTCAGATCTTTCCTAAAACCTGATAAAATTTCAATGGGGTGGGTATTAATCGAGAAATTGCTGAGATTAGAAAGAGTTATCTTTGTTCCAAAGAAATTTCATCTGGAGGTTACCTAAAAAGCAGAAAAAAACGACAGGTCGCGGGTTGAAAGAATGGTCAAAATTTAAAGGGCGTCACATATTCCCCATAACCTGATAAAATTACAATGGGGTGGGTATTAATCGAAAAATTGCAGAGATTAGAAAGAATTATCTTTGTTTCAAAGAAATTTCAGCTTCGGAGGTTACATCAAAGATCAGAAAAAAACGACAGTTCGCAGGTTGAAAAAATGGTCAAAATTTAAAGGGCGTCAGATCTTCCCCAAAACCTGATAAAATGACAATGAGGTGGATATTCATCGAGAAATTGCAGAGATTAGAAAGAATTATCTTTGTTTCAAAGAAATTTCAGCTCCGGAGGTGATGCCAAAAACCAGAAAAAAACGACAGGTCGCGGGTTGAAAAAATGGTCAAAATTTAAATGGCGTCAGATCTTTCCTAAAACCTGATAAAATGACGATGGGATGGGTATTATTCAAGAAATTGCAGAGATTAGAAAGAATTATCTTTGTTCCAAAGAAATTTCAGCTCCGGAGGTGATGCCAAAAATCAGAAAAAAACGACAGGTCGCAGTTTGAAAAAATGGTCAAAATTTAAAGGGCGTCAGATCTTTCCTAAAACCTGATAAAATGACATTGGGGTGGGTGTTAATCGAGAAATTGCAGAGATTAGAAAGAATTATCTTTATTCCAAAGAAATTTCAGCTTCGGAGGTTACATCAAATATCAGAAAAAAACGACAGGTCGCGGGTTGAAAAAATGGTCAAAATTTAAAGGGCGTCAGATCTTTCCTAAAACCTGATAAAATGACGATGGGGTGGGTATTAATCGAGAAATTGCAGAGATTAGAAAGAATTATCTTTGTTTCAAAGAAATTTCAGCTCCGGAGGTGATGCCAAAAACCAGAAAAAAACGACAGGTCGCGGGTTGAAAAAATGTTCAAAATTTAAAGGGCGTCACGTCTTCCCCATAACCTGATAAAATGACAACGGGGTGGGTATTAATCGAGAAATTGCTGAGATTACAAAGAATTATCTTTGCTCCAAAGACATTTCAGCTCTAGAGGTTACCTAAAAAGCAGAAAAAAACGACAGGTCGCGGGTTGAAAAAATGGTCAAAATTTAAAGGGCGTCAGATCTTCCCCAGAACCTGATAAAATGAAAACGGGGTGGGTATTAATCGAGAAATTGCTGAGATTATAAAGAATTATCCTTGTTTCAAAGGAATTTCATCCCCGGAGGTTACCCAAAAACCAGAAAAAAACGACAGGTCGCGGGTTGAAAAAATGGTCAAAATTTAAAGGGCATCAAATCTTCCCCTGAACCTGATAAAATGACAACGGGGTGGGTATTAATCGAGAAATTGCTGAGATTAGAAAGAGTTATCTTTGTTCCAAAGAAATTTCAATTCCGGAGGTTACCTAAAAAGCAGAAAAAAACGACAGGTCGCGGATTTAAAAAATGGTCAAAATTTAAAGGGCGTCAGATCTTTCCTAAATCCTGATGAAATGATGATGGGGTGGGTATTAATCGAGAAATTGCAGAGATTAGAAAGAATTATCTTTGTTCCAAAGAAATTTCAGCTTCGGAGGTTACATCAAAGATCAGAAAAAAACGACAGGTCGCGGGTTGAAAAAATGGTCAAAATTTAAAGGGCGTCAGATCTTCCCCAAAACCTGATAAAATGACAATGTGGTGGGTATTAATCGAGAAATTGCAGAGATTAGAAAGAATTATCTTTGTTTCAAAGAAATTTCAGCTCCGGAGGTGATGCCAAAAACCAGAAAAAAACCACAGATCGCGGGTTGAAAAAACGGTCAGAATTTAAATGGCGTCAGATCTTTCCTAAAACCTGATAAAATGACATTGGGGTGGGTATTAATCGAGAAATTGCAGAGATTAGAAAGAATTATCTTTGTTTCAAAGAAATTTCAGCTCCTAAGGTTACGTTAAAAACCAGAAAAAAACGACAGGTCGCGGGTTGAAAAAATGGTCAAAATTTAAAGGGCGTCAGATCTTTCCTAAATCCTGATAAAATGACAATGTGGTGGGTATTAATCGAGAAATTGCAGAGATTAGAAAGAATTATCTTTGTTTCAAAGAAATTTCAGCTCCGGAGGTGATGCCAAAAACCAGAAAAAAACGACAGGTCGCGGGTTGAAAAAATGGTCAAAATTTAAAGGGCGTCAGATCTTTCCTAAATCCTGATAAAATGACGATCGGGTGGGTATTAATCGAGAAATTGCAGAGATTAGAAAGAATTATCTTTGTTCCAAAGAAATTTCAGCTCCGGAGGTTAATTCAAAGATCAGAAAAAAACGACAGGTCGCGGGTTGAAAAAATGATCAAAATTTAAATGGCGTCAGATCTTTCCTAAAACCTGATAAAATGACAACGGGTTGGGTATTAATCGAGAAATTGCTTATATAATAAAGAATTATTCTTGTTTCAAAGAAATTTCATCTCCGGAGGTTACCCGAAAACCAGAAAAAAACGACAGGTCGCGGGTTGAAAGAATGGTCAAAATTTAAAGGGCGTCACATATTCCCCATAACCTGATAAAATTACAATGGGGTGGGTATTAATCGAAAAATTGCAGAGATTAGAAAGAATTATCTTTGTTTCAAAGAAATTTCAGCTTCGCAGGTTACATCAAAGATCAGAAAAAAACGACAGTTCGCAGGTTGAAAAAATGGTCAAAATTTAAAGGGCGTCAGATCTTCCCCAAAACCTGATAAAATGACAATGTGGTGGGTATTAATTGAGAAATTGCAGAGATTAGAAAGAATTATCTTTGTTTCAAAGAAATTTCAGCTCCGGAGGTGATGCCAAAAACCAGAAAAAAACGACAGGTCGCGGGTTGAAAAAATGGTCAAAATTTAAAGGGCGTCAGATCTTCCCCAAAACCTGATAAAATGACAATGTGGTGGGTATTAATCGAGAAATTGCAGAGATTAGAAAGAATTATCTTTGTTTCAAAGAAATTTCATCTCCGGAGGTGATGCCAAAAACCAGAAAAAAACCACAGGTCGCGGGTTGAAAAAATGGTCAAAATTTAAAGGGCGTCAGATCTTTCCTAAAACCTGATAAAATGACATTGGGGTGGGTATTAATCGAGAAATTGCAGAGATTAGAAAGAATTATCTTTGTTTCAAAGAAATTTCAGCTCCTAAGGTTACGTTAAAAACCAGAAAAAAACGACAGGTCGCGGGTTGAAAAAATGGTCAAAATTTAAAGGGCGTCAGATCTTTCCTAAATCCTGATAAAATGACAATGTGGTGGGTATTAATCGAGAAATTGCAGAGATTAGAAAGAATTATCTTTGTTTCAAAGAAATTTCAGCTCCGGAGGTGATGCCAAAAACCAGAAAAAAACGACAGGTCGCGGGTTGAAAAAATGGTCAAAATTTAAAGGGCGTCAGATCTTTCCTAAAACCTGATAAAATGACATTGGGGTGGGTATTAATCGAGAAATTGCAGAGATTAGAAAGAATTATCTTTGTTTCAAAGAAATTTCAGCTCCTAAGGTTACGTTAAAAACCAGAAAAAAACGACAGGTCGCGGGTTGAAAAAATGGTCAAAATTTAAAGGGCGTCAGATCTTTCCTAAATCCTGATAAAATGACAATGTGGTGGGTATTAATCGAAAAATTGCAGAGATTAGAAAGAATTATCTTTGTATCAAAGAAATTTCAGCTCCTGAGGTTACGTTAAAAACCAGAAAAAAACGACAGGTCGCGGGTTGAAAAAATGGTCAAAATTTAAAGGGCGTCAGATCTTTCCTAAATCCTGATAAAATGACAATGTGGTGGGTATTAATCGAGAAATTGCAGAGATTAGAAAGAATTATCTTTGTTTCAAAGAAATTTCAACTCCGGAGGTGATGCCAAAAACCAGAAAAAAACGACAGGTCGCGGGTTGAAAAAATGGTCAAAATTTAAAGGGCGTCAGATCTTTCCTAAATCCTGATAAAATGACGATCGGGTGGGTATTAATCGAGAAATTGCAGAGATTAGAAAGAATTATCTTTGTTCCAAAGAAATTTCAGCTCCGGAGGTTAATTCAAAGATCAGAAAAAAACGACAGGTCGCGGGTTGAAAAAATGATCAAAATTTAAATGGCGTCAGATCTTTCCTAAAACCTGATAAAATGACATTGGGGTGGGTATTAATCGAGAAATTGCAGAGATTAGAAAGAATTATCTTTGTTTCAAAGAAATTTCAGCTCCTAAGGTTACGTTAAAAACCAGAAAAAAACGACAGGTCGCGGGTTGAAAAAATGGTCAAAATTTAAAGGGCGTCAGATCTTTCCTAAATCCTGATAAAATGACAATGTGGTGGGTATTAATCGAGAAATTGCAGAGATTAGAAAGAATTATCTTTGTTTCAAAGAAATTTCAGCTCCGGAGGTGATGCCAAAAACCAGAAAAAAACGACAGGTCGCGGGTTGAAAAAATGGTCAAAATTTAAAGGGCGTCAGATCTTTCCTAAAACCTGATAAAATGACATTGGGGTGGGTATTAATCGAGAAATTGCAGAGATTAGAAAGAATTATCTTTGTTTCAAAGAAATTTCAGCTCCTAAGGTTACGTTAAAAACCAGAAAAAAACGACAGGTCGCGGGTTGAAAAAATGGTCAAAATTTAAAGGGCGTCAGATCTTTCCTAAATCCTGATAAAATGACAATGTGGTGGGTATTAATCGAAAAATTGCAGAGATTAGAAAGAATTATCTTTGTATCAAAGAAATTTCAGCTCCTGAGGTTACGTTAAAAACCAGAAAAAAACGACAGGTCGCGGGTTGAAAAAATGGTCAAAATTTAAAGGGCGTCAGATCTTTCCTAAATCCTGATAAAATGACAATGTGGTGGGTATTAATCGAGAAATTGCAGAGATTAGAAAGAATTATCTTTGTTTCAAAGAAATTTCAACTCCGGAGGTGATGCCAAAAACCAGAAAAAAACGACAGGTCGCGGGTTGAAAAAATGGTCAAAATTTAAAGGGCGTCAGATCTTTCCTAAATCCTGATAAAATGACGATCGGGTGGGTATTAATCGAGAAATTGCAGAGATTAGAAAGAATTATCTTTGTTCCAAAGAAATTTCAGCTCCGGAGGTTAATTCAAAGATCAGAAAAAAACGACAGGTCGCGGGTTGAAAAAATGATCAAAATTTAAATGGCGTCAGATCTTTCCTAAAACCTGATAAAATGACAACGGGGTGGGTATTAATCGAGAAATTGCTTATATAATAAAGAATTATTCTTGTTTCAAAGAAATTTCATCTCCGGAGGTTACCCGAAAACCAGAAAAAAACGACAGGTCGCGGGTTGAAAGAATGGTCAAAATTTAAAGGGCGTCACATATTCCCCATAACCTGATAAAATTACAATGGGGTCGGTATTAATCGAGAAATTGCTGAGATTATGAAGAATTATCTTTGTTCTAAAGAAATTTCAGCTCCGGAGGTTACCCAAAAACCAGAAAAAAACGACAGGTCGCGGGTTGATAAAATGGTCAAAATTTAAAGGGCGTCAGATCTTCCCCTAAACCTGATAAAATGAAAACGGGGTGGGTATTAATCGAGAAATTGCTGAGATTAGAAAGAATTATCTTTTCTCCAAAGACATCTCAGCTCCAGAGGTTACCCAAAAAGCAGAAAAAAACGACAGGTCGCAGGTTGAAAAAATGGTCAAAATTTAAAGGGCGTCAGATCTTTCCTAAAACCTGATAAAATTTCAATGGGGTGGGTATTAATCGAGAAATTGCTGAGATTAGAAAGAGTTATCTTTGTTCCAAAGAAATTTCATCTGGAGGTTACCTAAAAAGCAGAAAAAAACGACAGGTCGCGGGTTGAAAGAATGGTCAAAATTTAAAGGGCGTCACATATTCCCCATAACCTGATAAAATTACAATGGGGTGGGTATTAATCGAAAAATTGCAGAGATTAGAAAGAATTATCTTTGTTTCAAAGAAATTTCAGCTTCGGAGGTTACATCAAAGATCAGAAAAAAACGACAGTTCGCAGGTTGAAAAAATGGTCAAAATTTAAAGGGCGTCAGATCTTCCCCAAAACCTGATAAAATGACAATGAGGTGGATATTCATCGAGAAATTGCAGAGATTAGAAAGAATTATCTTTGTTTCAAAGAAATTTCAGCTCCGGAGGTGATGCCAAAAACCAGAAAAAAACGACAGGTCGCGGGTTGAAAAAATGGTCAAAATTTAAATGGCGTCAGATCTTTCCTAAAACCTGATAAAATGACGATGGGATGGGTATTATTCAAGAAATTGCAGAGATTAGAAAGAATTATCTTTGTTCCAAAGAAATTTCAGCTCCGGAGGTGATGCCAAAAATCAGAAAAAAACGACAGGTCGCAGTTTGAAAAAATGGTCAAAATTTAAAGGGCGTCAGATCTTTCCTAAAACCTGATAAAATGACATTGGGGTGGGTGTTAATCGAGAAATTGCAGAGATTAGAAAGAATTATCTTTATTCCAAAGAAATTTCAGCTTCGGAGGTTACATCAAATATCAGAAAAAAACGACAGGTCGCGGGTTGAAAAAATGGTCAAAATTTAAAGGGCGTCAGATCTTTCCTAAAACCTGATAAAATGACGATGGGGTGGGTATTAATCGAGAAATTGCAGAGATTAGAAAGAATTATCTTTGTTTCAAAGAAATTTCAGCTCCGGAGGTGATGCCAAAAACCAGAAAAAAACGACAGGTCGCGGGTTGAAAAAATGTTCAAAATTTAAAGGGCGTCACGTCTTCCCCATAACCTGATAAAATGACAACGGGGTGGGTATTAATCGAGAAATTGCTGAGATTACAAAGAATTATCTTTGCTCCAAAGACATTTCAGCTCTAGAGGTTACCTAAAAAGCAGAAAAAAACGACAGGTCGCGGGTTGAAAAAATGGTCAAAATTTAAAGGGCGTCAGATCTTCCCCAGAACCTGATAAAATGAAAACGGGGTGGGTATTAATCGAGAAATTGCTGAGATTATAAAGAATTATCCTTGTTTCAAAGGAATTTCATCCCCGGAGGTTACCCAAAAACCAGAAAAAAACGACAGGTCGCGGGTTGAAAAAATGGTCAAAATTTAAAGGGCATCAAATCTTCCCCTGAACCTGATAAAATGACAACGGGGTGGGTATTAATCGAGAAATTGCTGAGATTAGAAAGAGTTATCTTTGTTCCAAAGAAATTTCAATTCCGGAGGTTACCTAAAAAGCAGAAAAAAACGACAGGTCGCGGATTTAAAAAATGGTCAAAATTTAAAGGGCGTCAGATCTTTCCTAAATCCTGATGAAATGATGATGGGGTGGGTATTAATCGAGAAATTGCAGAGATTAGAAAGAATTATCTTTGTTCCAAAGAAATTTCAGCTTCGGAGGTTACATCAAAGATCAGAAAAAAACGACAGGTCGCGGGTTGAAAAAATGGTCAAAATTTAAAGGGCGTCAGATCTTCCCCAAAACCTGATAAAATGACAATGTGGTGGGTATTAATCGAGAAATTGCAGAGATTAGAAAGAATTATCTTTGTTTCAAAGAAATTTCAGCTCCGGAGGTGATGCCAAAAACCAGAAAAAAACCACAGATCGCGGGTTGAAAAAACGGTCAGAATTTAAATGGCGTCAGATCTTTCCTAAAACCTGATAAAATGACATTGGGGTGGGTATTAATCGAGAAATTGCAGAGATTAGAAAGAATTATCTTTGTTTCAAAGAAATTTCAGCTCCTAAGGTTACGTTAAAAACCAGAAAAAAACGACAGGTCGCGGGTTGAAAAAATGGTCAAAATTTAAAGGGCGTCAGATCTTTCCTAAATCCTGATAAAATGACAATGTGGTGGGTATTAATCGAGAAATTGCAGAGATTAGAAAGAATTATCTTTGTTTCAAAGAAATTTCAGCTCCGGAGGTGATGCCAAAAACCAGAAAAAAACGACAGGTCGCGGGTTGAAAAAATGGTCAAAATTTAAAGGGCGTCAGATCTTTCCTAAATCCTGATAAAATGACGATCGGGTGGGTATTAATCGAGAAATTGCAGAGATTAGAAAGAATTATCTTTGTTCCAAAGAAATTTCAGCTCCGGAGGTTAATTCAAAGATCAGAAAAAAACGACAGGTCGCGGGTTGAAAAAATGATCAAAATTTAAATGGCGTCAGATCTTTCCTAAAACCTGATAAAATGACAACGGGTTGGGTATTAATCGAGAAATTGCTTATATAATAAAGAATTATTCTTGTTTCAAAGAAATTTCATCTCCGGAGGTTACCCGAAAACCAGAAAAAAACGACAGGTCGCGGGTTGAAAGAATGGTCAAAATTTAAAGGGCGTCACATATTCCCCATAACCTGATAAAATTACAATGGGGTGGGTATTAATCGAAAAATTGCAGAGATTAGAAAGAATTATCTTTGTTTCAAAGAAATTTCAGCTTCGCAGGTTACATCAAAGATCAGAAAAAAACGACAGTTCGCAGGTTGAAAAAATGGTCAAAATTTAAAGGGCGTCAGATCTTCCCCAAAACCTGATAAAATGACAATGTGGTGGGTATTAATTGAGAAATTGCAGAGATTAGAAAGAATTATCTTTGTTTCAAAGAAATTTCAGCTCCGGAGGTGATGCCAAAAACCAGAAAAAAACCACAGGTCGCGGGTTGAAAAAATGGTCAAAATTTAAAGGGCGTCAGATCTTCCCCAAAACCTGATAAAATGACAATGTGGTGGGTATTAATCGAGAAATTGCAGAGATTAGAAAGAATTATCTTTGTTTCAAAGAAATTTCATCTCCGGAGGTGATGCCAAAAACCAGAAAAAAACCACAGGTCGCGGGTTGAAAAAATGGTCAAAATTTAAAGGGCGTCAGATCTTTCCTAAAACCTGATAAAATGACATTGGGGTGGGTATTAATCGAGAAATTGCAGAGATTAGAAAGAATTATCTTTGTTTCAAAGAAATTTCAGCTCCTAAGGTTACGTTAAAAACCAGAAAAAAACGACAGGTCGCGGGTTGAAAAAATGGTCAAAATTTAAAGGGCGTCAGATCTTTCCTAAATCCTGATAAAATGACAATGTGGTGGGTATTAATCGAGAAATTGCAGAGATTAGAAAGAATTATCTTTGTTTCAAAGAAATTTCAGCTCCGGAGGTGATGCCAAAAACCAGAAAAAAACGACAGGTCGCGGGTTGAAAAAATGGTCAAAATTTAAAGGGCGTCAGATCTTTCCTAAAACCTGATAAAATGACATTGGGGTGGGTATTAATCGAGAAATTGCAGAGATTAGAAAGAATTATCTTTGTTTCAAAGAAATTTCAGCTCCTAAGGTTACGTTAAAAACCAGAAAAAAACGACAGGTCGCGGGTTGAAAAAATGGTCAAAATTTAAAGGGCGTCAGATCTTTCCTAAATCCTGATAAAATGACAATGTGGTGGGTATTAATCGAAAAATTGCAGAGATTAGAAAGAATTATCTTTGTATCAAAGAAATTTCAGCTCCTGAGGTTACGTTAAAAACCAGAAAAAAACGACAGGTCGCGGGTTGAAAAAATGGTCAAAATTTAAAGGGCGTCAGATCTTTCCTAAATCCTGATAAAATGACAATGTGGTGGGTATTAATCGAGAAATTGCAGAGATTAGAAAGAATTATCTTTGTTTCAAAGAAATTTCAACTCCGGAGGTGATGCCAAAAACCAGAAAAAAACGACAGGTCGCGGGTTGAAAAAATGGTCAAAATTTAAAGGGCGTCAGATCTTTCCTAAATCCTGATAAAATGACGATCGGGTGGGTATTAATCGAGAAATTGCAGAGATTAGAAAGAATTATCTTTGTTCCAAAGAAATTTCAGCTCCGGAGGTTAATTCAAAGATCAGAAAAAAACGACAGGTCGCGGGTTGAAAAAATGATCAAAATTTAAATGGCGTCAGATCTTTCCTAAAACCTGATAAAATGACAACGGGGTGGGTATTAATCGAGAAATTGCTTATATAATAAAGAATTATTCTTGTTTCAAAGAAATTTCATCTCCGGAGGTTACCCGAAAACCAGAAAAAAACGACAGGTCGCGGGTTGAAAGAATGGTCAAAATTTAAAGGGCGTCACATATTCCCCATAACCTGATAAAATTACAATGGGGTCGGTATTAATCGAGAAATTGCTGAGATTATGAAGAATTATCTTTGTTCTAAAGAAATTTCAGCTCCGGAGGTTACCCAAAAACCAGAAAAAAACGACAGGTCGCGGGTTGATAAAATGGTCAAAATTTAAAGGGCGTCAGATCTTCCCCTAAACCTGATAAAATGAAAACGGGGTGGGTATTAATCGAGAAATTGCTGAGATTAGAAAGAATTATCTTTTCTCCAAAGACATCTCAGCTCCAGAGGTTACCCAAAAAGCAGAAAAAAACGACAGGTCGCAGGTTGAAAAAATGGTCAAAATTTAAAGGGCGTCAGATCTTTCCTAAAACCTGATAAAATTTCAATGGGGTGGGTATTAATCGAGAAATTGCTGAGATTAGAAAGAGTTATCTTTGTTCCAAAGAAATTTCATCTGGAGGTTACCTAAAAAGCAGAAAAAAACGACAGGTCGCGGGTTGAAAGAATGGTCAAAATTTAAAGGGCGTCACATATTCCCCATAACCTGATAAAATTACAATGGGGTGGGTATTAATCGAAAAATTGCAGAGATTAGAAAGAATTATCTTTGTTTCAAAGAAATTTCAGCTTCGGAGGTTACATCAAAGATCAGAAAAAAACGACAGTTCGCAGGTTGAAAAAATGGTCAAAATTTAAAGGGCGTCAGATCTTCCCCAAAACCTGATAAAATGACAATGAGGTGGATATTCATCGAGAAATTGCAGAGATTAGAAAGAATTATCTTTGTTTCAAAGAAATTTCAGCTCCGGAGGTGATGCCAAAAACCAGAAAAAAACGACAGGTCGCGGGTTGAAAAAATGGTCAAAATTTAAATGGCGTCAGATCTTTCCTAAAACCTGATAAAATGACGATGGGATGGGTATTATTCAAGAAATTGCAGAGATTAGAAAGAATTATCTTTGTTCCAAAGAAATTTCAGCTCCAGAGGTGATGCCAAAAATCAGAAAAAAACGACAGGTCGCAGTTTGAAAAAATGGTCAAAATTTAAAGGGCGTCAGATCTTTCCTAAAACCTGATAAAATGACATTGGGGTGGGTGTTAATCGAGAAATTGCAGAGATTAGAAAGAATTATCTTTATTCCAAAGAAATTTCAGCTTCGGAGGTTACATCAAATATCAGAAAAAAACGACAGGTCGCGGGTTGAAAAAATGGTCAAAATTTAAAGGGCGTCAGATCTTTCCTAAAACCTGATAAAATGACGATGGGGTGGGTATTAATCGAGAAATTGCAGAGATTAGAAAGAATTATCTTTGTTTCAAAGAAATTTCAGCTCCGGAGGTGATGCCAAAAACCAGAAAAAAACGACAGGTCGCGGGTTGAAAAAATGTTCAAAATTTAAAGGGCGTCACGTCTTCCCCATAACCTGATAAAATGACAACGGGGTGGGTATTAATCGAGAAATTGCTGAGATTACAAAGAATTATCTTTGCTCCAAAGACATTTCAGCTCTAGAGGTTACCTAAAAAGCAGAAAAAAACGACAGGTCGCGGGTTGAAAAAATGGTCAAAATTTAAAGGGCGTCAGATCTTCCCCAGAACCTGATAAAATGAAAACGGGGTGGGTATTAATCGAGAAATTGCTGAGATTATAAAGAATTATCCTTGTTTCAAAGGAATTTCATCCCCGGAGGTTACCCAAAAACCAGAAAAAAACGACAGGTCGCGGGTTGAAAAAATGGTCAAAATTTAAAGGGCATCAAATCTTCCCCTGAACCTGATAAAATGACAACGGGGTGGGTATTAATCGAGAAATTGCTGAGATTAGAAAGAGTTATCTTTGTTCCAAAGAAATTTCAATTCCGGAGGTTACCTAAAAAGCAGAAAAAAACGACAGGTCGCGGATTTAAAAAATGGTCAAAATTTAAAGGGCGTCAGATCTTTCCTAAATCCTGATAAAATGATGATGGGGTGGGTATTAATCGAGAAATTGCAGAGATTAGAAAGAATTATCTTTGTTCCAAAGAAATTTCAGCTTCGGAGGTTACATCAAAGATCAGAAAAAAACGACAGGTCGCGGGTTGAAAAAATGGTCAAAATTTAAAGGGCGTCAGATCTTCCCCAAAACCTGATAAAATGACAATGTGGTGGGTATTAATCGAGAAATTGCAGAGATTAGAAAGAATTATCTTTGTTTCAAAGAAATTTCAGCTCCGGAGGTGATGCCAAAAACCAGAAAAAAACCACAGATCGCGGGTTGAAAAAACGGTCAGAATTTAAATGGCGTCAGATCTTTCCTAAAACCTGATAAAATGACATTGGGGTGGGTATTAATCGAGAAATTGCAGAGATTAGAAAGAATTATCTTTGTTTCAAAGAAATTTCAGCTCCTAAGGTTACGTTAAAAACCAGAAAAAAACGACAGGTCGCGGGTTGAAAAAATGGTCAAAATTTAAAGGGCGTCAGATCTTTCCTAAATCCTGATAAAATGACAATGTGGTGGGTATTAATCGAGAAATTGCAGAGATTAGAAAGAATTATCTTTGTTTCAAAGAAATTTCAGCTCCGGAGGTGATGCCAAAAACCAGAAAAAAACGACAGGTCGCGGGTTGAAAAAATGGTCAAAATTTAAAGGGCGTCAGATCTTTCCTAAATCCTGATAAAATGACGATCGGGTGGGTATTAATCGAGAAATTGCAGAGATTAGAAAGAATTATCTTTGTTCCAAAGAAATTTCAGCTCCGGAGGTTAATTCAAAGATCAGAAAAAAACGACAGGTCGCGGGTTGAAAAAATGATCAAAATTTAAATGGCGTCAGATCTTTCCTAAAACCTGATAAAATGACAACGGGTTGGGTATTAATCGAGAAATTGCTTATATAATAAAGAATTATTCTTGTTTCAAAGAAATTTCATCTCCGGAGGTTACCCGAAAACCAGAAAAAAACGACAGGTCGCGGGTTGAAAGAATGGTCAAAATTTAAAGGGCGTCACATATTCCCCATAACCTGATAAAATTACAATGGGGTGGGTATTAATCGAAAAATTGCAGAGATTAGAAAGAATTATCTTTGTTTCAAAGAAATTTCAGCTTCGCAGGTTACATCAAAGATCAGAAAAAAACGACAGTTCGCAGGTTGAAAAAATGGTCAAAATTTAAAGGGCGTCAGATCTTCCCCAAAACCTGATAAAATGACAATGTGGTGGGTATTAATTGAGAAATTGCAGAGATTAGAAAGAATTATCTTTGTTTCAAAGAAATTTCAGCTCCGGAGGTGATGCCAAAAACCAGAAAAAAACCACAGGTCGCGGGTTGAAAAAATGGTCAAAATTTAAAGGGCGTCAGATCTTCCCCAAAACCTGATAAAATGACAATGTGGTGGGTATTAATCGAGAAATTGCAGAGATTAGAAAGAATTATCTTTGTTTCAAAGAAATTTCATCTCCGGAGGTGATGCCAAAAACCAGAAAAAAACCACAGGTCGCGGGTTGAAAAAATGGTCAAAATTTAAATGGCGTCAGATCTTTCCTAAAACCTGATAAAATGACATTGGGGTGGGTATTAATCGAGAAATTGCAGAGATTAGAAAGAATTATCTTTGTTTCAAAGAAATTTCAGCTCCTAAGGTTACGTTAAAAACCAGAAAAAAACGACAGGTCGCGGGTTGAAAAAATGGTCAAAATTTAAAGGGCGTCAGATCTTTCCTAAATCCTGATAAAATGACAATGTGGTGGGTATTAATCGAGAAATTGCAGAGATTAGAAAGAATTATCTTTGTTTCAAAGAAATTTCAGCTCCGGAGGTGATGCCAAAAACCAGAAAAAAACGACAGGTCGCGGGTTGAAAAAATGGTCAAAATTTAAAGGGCGTCAGATCTTTCCTAAATCCTGATAAAATGACGATCGGGTGGGTATTAATCGAGAAATTGCAGAGATTAGAAAGAATTATCTTTGTTCCAAAGAAATTTCAGCTCCGGAGGTTAATTCAAAGATCAGAAAAAAACGACAGGTCGCGGGTTGAAAAAATGATCAAAATTTAAATGGCGTCAGATCTTTCCTAAAACCTGATAAAATGACAACGGGGTGGGTATTAATCGAGAAATTGCTTATATAATAAAGAATTATTCTTGTTTCAAAGAAATTTCATCTCCGGAGGTTACCCGAAAACCAGAAAAAAACGACAGGTCGCGGGTTGAAAGAATGGTCAAAATTTAAAGGGCGTCACATATTCCCCATAACCTGATAAAATTACAATGGGGTGGGTATTAATCGAAAAATTGCAGAGATTAGAAAGAATTATCTTTGTTTCAAAGAAATTTCAGCTTCGCAGGTTACATCAAAGATCAGAAAAAAACGACAGTTCGCAGGTTGAAAAAATGGTCAAAATTTAAAGGGCGTCAGATCTTCCCCAAAACCTGATAAAATGACAATGAGGTGGATATTCATCGAGAAATTGCAGAGATTAGAAAGAATTATCTTTGTTTCAAAGAAATTTCAGCTCCGGAGGTGATGCCAAAAACCAGAAAAAAACGACAGGTTGCGGGTTGAAAAAATGGTCAAAATTTAAATGGCGTCAGATCTTTCCTAAAACCTGATAAAATGACGATGGGATGGTATTAATCGAAAAATTGCAGAGATTAGAAAGAATTATCTTTGTTTCAAAGAAATTTCAGCTCCTGAGGTTACGTTAAAAACCAGAAAAAAACGACAGGTCGCGGGTTGAAAAAATGGTCAAAATTTAAAGGGCGTCAGATCTTTCCTAAATCCTGATAAAATGACAATGTGGTGGGTATTAATCGAGAAATTGCAGAGATTAGAAAGAATTATCTTTGTTTCAAAGAAATTTCAGCTCCGGAGGTGATGCCAAAAACCAGAAAAAAACGACAGGTCGCGGGTTGAAAAAATGGTCAAAATTTAAAGGGCGTCAGATCTTTCCTAAATCCTGATAAAATGACGATCGGGTGGGTATTAATCGAGAAATTGCAGAGATTAGAAAGAATTATCTTTGTTCCAAAGAAATTTCAGCTCCGGAGGTGATGCCAAAAATCAGAAAAAAACGACAGGTCGCAGGTTGAAAAATGGTCAAAATTTAAAGGGCGTCAGATCTTTCCTAAAACCTGATAAAATGACATTGGGGTGGGTGTTAATCGAGAAATTGCAGAGATTAGAAAGAATTATCTTTGTTCCAAAGAAATTTCAGCTTCGGAGGTTACATCAAATATCAGAAAAAAACGACAGGTCGCGGGTTGAAAAAATGGTCAAAATTTAAAGGGCGTCACATCTTCCCCATAACCTGATAAAATGACAATGGGGTGGGTATTAATCGAGAAATTGCTGAGATTACAAAGAATTATCTTTGCTCCAAAGACACTTCAGCTCTAGAGGTTACCTAAAGAGCAGAAAAAAACGACAGGTCGCGGGTTGAAAAAATGGTCAAAATTTAAAGGGCGTCAGATCTTCCCCAGAACCTGATAAAATGAAAACGGGGTGGGTATTAATCGAGAAATTGCTGAGATTATAAAGAATTATCCTTGTTTCAAAGGAATTTCATCCCCGGAGGTTACCCAAAAACCAGAAAAAAAACGACAGGTCGCAGGTTGAAAAAATGATCAAAATTTAAATGGCGTCAGATCTTTCCTAAAACCTGATAAAATGACAACGGGTTGGGTATTAATCGAGAAATTGCTTATATAATAAAGAATTATTCTTGTTTCAAAGAAATTTCATCTCCGGAGGTTACCCGAAAACCAGAAAAAAACGACAGGTCGCGGGTTGAAAGAATGGTCAAAATTTAAAGGGCGTCACATATTCCCCATAACCTGATAAAATTACAATGGGGTGGGTATTAATCGAAAAATTGCAGAGATTAGAAAGAATTATCTTTGTTTAAAAGAAATTTCAGCTTCGGAGGTTACATCAAAGATCAGAAAAAAACGACAGTTCGCAGGTTGAAAAAATGGTCAAAATTTAAAGGGCGTCAGATCTTCCCCAAAACCTGATAAAATGACAATGAGGTGGATATTCATCGAGAAATTGCAGAGATTAGAAAGAATTATCTTTGTTTCAAAGAAATTTCAGCTCCGGAGGTGATGCCAAAAACCAGAAAAAAACGACAGGTCGCAGGTTGAAAAAATGGTCAAAATTTAAATGGTGTCAGATCTTTCCTAAAACCTGATAAAATGACGATGGGATGGGTATTATTCAAGAAATTGCAGAGATTAGAAAGAATTATCTTTGTTCCAAAGAAATTTCAGCTCCGGAGGTGATGCCAAAAATCAGAAAAAAACGACAGGTCGAAGTTTGAAAAAATGGTCAAAATTTAAAGGGCGTCAGATCTTTCCTAAAACCTGATAAAATGACATTGGGGTGGGTGTTAATCGAGAAATTGCAGAGATTAGAAAGAATTATCTTTGTTCCAAAGAAATTTCAGCTTCGGAGGTTACATCAAATATCAGAAAAAAACGACAGGTCGCGGGTTGGAAAAATGGTCAAAATTTAAAGGGCGTCAGATCTTTCCTAAAACCTGATAAAATGACGATGGGGTGGGTATTAATCGAGAAATTGCAGAGATTAGAAAGAATTATCTTTGTTTCAAAGAAATTTCAGCTCCGGAGGTGATGCCAAAAACCAGAAAAAAACGACAGGTCGCGGGTTGAAAAAATGGTCAAAATTTAAAGGGCGTCACATCTTCCCCATAACCTGATAAAATGACAACGGGGTGGGTATTAATCGAGAAATTGCTGAGATTACAAAGAATTATCTTTGCTCCAAAGACATTTCAGCTCTAGAGGTTACCTTAAAAGCAGAAAAAAACGACAGGTCGCGGGTTGAAAAAATGGTCAAAATTTAAAGGGCGTCAGATCTTCCCCAGAACCTGATAAAATGAAAACGGGGTGGGTATTAATCGAGAAATTGCTGAGATTATAAAGAATTATCCTTGTTTCAAAGGAATTTCATCCCCGGAGGTTACCCAAAAACTAGAAAAAAACGACAGGTCGCGGGTTGAAAAAATGGTCAAAATTTAAAGGGCATCAAATCTTCCCCTGAACCTGATAAAATGACAACGGGGTGGGTATTAATCGAGAAATTGCTGAGATTAGAAAGAGTTATCTTTGTTCCAAAGAAATTTCAATTCCGGAGGTTACCTAAAAAGCAGAAAAAAACGACAGGTCGCGGATTTAAAAAATGGTCAAAATTTAAAGGGCGTCAGATCTTTCCTAAATCCTGATAAAATGATGATGGGGTGGGTATTAATCGAGAAATTGCAGAGATTAGAAAGAATTATCTTTGTTCCAAAGAAATTTCAGCTTCGGAGGTTACATCAAAGATCAGAAAAAAACGACAGGTCGCGGGTTGAAAAAATGGTCAAAATTTAAAGGGCGTCAGATCTTCCCCAAAACCTGATAAAATGACAATGTGGTGGGTATTAATCGAGAAATTGCAGAGATTAGAAAGAATTATCTTTGTTTCAAAGAAATTTCAGCTCCGGAGGTGATGCCAAAAACCAGAAAAAAACCACAGGTCGCAGGTTGAAAAAATGGTCAAAATTTAAATGGCGTCAGATCTTTCCTAAAACCTGATAAAATGACATTGGGGTGGGTATTAATCGAGAAATTGCAGAGATTAGAAAGAATTATCTTTGTTTCAAAGAAATTTCAGCTCCGGAGGTGATGCCAAAAACCAGAAAAAAACGACAGGTCGCGGGTTGAAAAAATGGTCAAAATTTAATGGGCGTCAGATCTTTCCTAAATCCTGATAAAATGACGATCGGGTGAGTATTAATCGAGAAATTGCAGAGATTAGAAAGAATTATCTTTGTTCCAAAGAAATTTCAGCTCCGGAGGTTAATTCAAAGATCAGAAAAAAACGACAGGTCGCGGGTTGAAAAAATGATCAAAATTTAAATGGCGTCAGATCTTTCCTAAAACCTGATAAAATGACAACGGGGTGGGTATTAATCGAGAAATTGCTTATATAATAAAGAATTATTCTTGTTTCAAAGAAATTTCATCTCCAGAGGTTACCCGAAAACCAGAAAAAAACGACAGGTCGCGGGTTGAAAGAATGGTCAAAATTTAAAGGGCGTCACATATTCCCCATAACCTGATAAAATTACAATGGGGTGGGTATTAATCGAAAAATTGCAGAGATTAGAAAGAATTATCTTTGTTTCAAAGAAATTTCAGCTTCGCAGGTTACATCAAAGATCAGAAAAAAACGACAGTTCGCAGGTTGAAAAAATGGTCAAAATTTAAAGGGCGTCAGATCTTCCCCAAAACCTGATAAAATGACAATGAGGTGGATATTCATCGAGAAATTGCAGAGATTAGAAAGAATTATCTTTGTTTCAAAGAAATTTCAGCTCCGGAGGTGATGCCAAAAACCAGAAAAAAACGACAGGTCGCGGGTTGAAAAAATGGTCAAAATTTAAATGGCGTCAGATCTTTCCTGAAACCTGATAAAATGACGATGGGATGTGTATTATTCAAGAAATTGCAGAGATTAGAAAGAATTATCTTTGTTCCAAAGAAATTTCAGCTCCGGAGGTGATGCCAAAAATCAGAAAAAAACGACTGGTCGCAGGTTGAAAAATGGTCAAAATTTAAAGGGCGTCAGATCTTTCCTAAAACCTGATAAAATGACATTGGGGTGGGTGTTAATCGAGAAATTGCAGAGATTAGAAAGAATTATCTTTGTTCCAAAGAAATTTCAGCTTCTGAGGTTACATCAAATATCAGAAAAAAACGACAGGTCGCGGGTTGAAAAAATGGTCAAAATTTAAAGGGCGTCAGATCTTTCCTAAAACCTGATAAAATGACGATGGGGCGGGTATTAATCGAGAAATTGCAGAGATTAGAAAGAATTATCTTTGTTTCAAAGAAATTTCAGCTCCTGAGGTTACGTTAAAAACCAGAAAAAAACGACAGGTCGCGGGTTGAAAAAATGGTCAAAATTTAAAGGGCGTCAGATCTTTCCTAAAACCTGATAAAATGACGATGGGGTGGGTATTAATCGAGAAATTGCAGAGATTAGAAAGAATTATCTTTGTTTCAAAGAAATTTCAGCTCCGGAGGTGATGCCAAAAACGAGAAAAAAACGACAGGTCGCGGGTTGAAAAAATGGTCAAAATTTAAAGGGCGTCACATCTTCCCCATAACCTGATAAAATGACAACGGGGTGGGTATTAATCGAGAAATTGCTGAGATAACAAAGAATTATCTTTGCTCCAAAGACATTTCAGCTCTAGAGGTTACCTAAAAAGCAGAAAAAAACGACAGGTCGCGGGTTGAAAAAATGGTCAAAATTTAAAGGGCGTCAGATCTTCCCCAGAACCTGATAAAATGAAAACGGGGTGGGTATTAATCGAGAAATTGCTGAGATTATAAAGAATTATCCTTGTTTCAAAGGAATTTCATTCCCGGAGGTTACCCAAAAACTAGAAAAAAACGACAGGTCGCGGGTTGAAAAAATGGTCAAAATTTAAAGGGCATCAAATCTTCCCCTGAACCTGATAAAATGACAACGGGGTGGGTATTAATCGAGAAATTGCTGAGATTAGAAAGAGTTATCTTTGTTCCAAAGAAATTTCAATTCCGGAGGTTACCTAAAAAGCAGAAAAAAACGACAGGTCGCGGATTTAAAAAATGGTCAAAATTTAAAGGGCTTCAGATCTTTCCTAAATCCTGATAAAATGATGATGGGGTGGGTATTAATCGAGAAATTGCAGAGATTAGAAAGAATTATCTTTGTTCCAAAGAAATTTCAGCTTCGGAGGTTACATCAAAGATCAGAAAAAAACGACAGGTCGCGGGTTGAAAAAATGGTCAAAATTTAAAGGGCGTCAGATCTTCCCCAAAACCTGATAAAATGACAATGTGGTGGGTATTAATCGAGAAATTGCAGAGATTAGAAAGAATTATCTTTGTTTCAAAGAAATTTCAGCTCCGGAGGTGATGCCAAAAACCAGAAAAAAACCACAGGTCGCGGGTTGAAAAAATGGTCAAAATTTAAATGGCGTCAGATCTTTCCTAAAACCTGATAAAATGACATTGGGGTGGGTATTAATCGAGAAATTGCAGAGATTAGAAAGAATTATCTTTGTTTCAAAGAAATTTCAGCTCCGGAGGTGATGCCAAAAATCAGAAAAAAACGACAGGTCGCGGGTTGAAAAAATGGTCAAAATTTAATGGGCGTCAGATCTTTCCTAAATCCTGATAAAATGACGATCGGGTGGGTATTAATCGAGAAATTGCAGAGATTAGAAAGAATTATCTTTGTTCCAAAGAAATTTCAGCTCCGGAGGTTAATTCAAAGATCAGAAAAAAACGACAGGTCGCGGGTTGAAAAAATGATCAAAATTTAAATGGCGTCAGATCTTTCCTAAAACCTGATAAAATGACAACGGGGTGGGTATTAATCGAGAAATTGCTTATATAATAAAGAATTATTCTTGTTTCAAAGAAATTTCATCTCCAGAGGTTACCCGAAAACCAGAAAAAAACGACAGGTCGCGGGTTGAAAGAATGGTCAAAATTTAAAGGGCGTCACATATTCCCCATAACCTGATAAAATTACAATGGGGTGGGTATTAATCGAAAAATTGCAGAGATTAGAAAGAATTATCTTTGTTTCAAAGAAATTTCAGCTTTGCAGGTTACATCAAAGATCAGAAAAAAACGACAGTTCGCAGGTTGAAAAAATGGTCAAAATTTAAAGGGCGTCAGATCTTCCCCAAAACCTGATAAAATGACAATGAGGTGGATATTCATCGAGAAATTGCAGAGATTAGAAAGAATTATCTTTGTTTCAAAGAAATTTCAGCTCCGGAGGTGATGCCAAAAACCAGAAAAAAACGACAGGTCGCGGGTTGAAAAAATGGTCAAAATTTAAATGGCGTCAGATCTTTCCTAAAACCTGATAAAATGACGATGGGATGTGTATTATTCAAGAAATTGCAGAGATTAGAAAGAATTATCTTTGTTCCAAAGAAATTTCAGCTCCGGAGGTGATGCCAAAAATCAGAAAAAAACGACTGGTCGCAGGTTGAAAAATGGTCAAAATTTAAAGGGCGTCAGATCTTTCCTAAAACCTGATAAAATGACATTGGGGTGGGTGTTAATCGAGAAATTGCAGAGATTAGAAAGAATTATCTTTGTTCCAAAGAAATTTCAGCTTCTGAGGTTACATCAAATATCAGAAAAAAACGACAGGTCGCGGGTTGAAAAAATGGTCAAAATTTAAAGGGCGTCAGATCTTTCCTAAAACCTGATAAAATGACGATGGGGCGGGTATTAATCGAGAAATTGCAGAGATTAGAAAGAATTATCTTTGTTTCAAAGAAATTTCAGCTCCTGAGGCTACGTTAAAAACCAGAAAAAAACGACAGGTCGCGGGTTGAAAAAATGGTCAAAATTTAAAGGGCGTCAGATCTTTCCTAAATCCTGATAAAATGACAATGTGGTGGGCATTAATCGAGAAATTGCAGAGATTAGAAAGAATTATCTTTGTTTCAAAGAAATTTCAGCTCCGGAGGTGATGCCAAACACCAGAAAAAAACGACAGGTCGCGGGTTGAAAAAATGGTCAAAATTTAAAGGGCGTCAGATCTTTCCTAAATCCTGATAAAATGACGATGGGGTGGGTATTAATCGAGAAATTGCAGAGATTAGAAAGAATTATCTTTGTTTCAAAGAAATTTCAGCTCCGGAGGTGATGCCAAAAACCAGAAAAAAACAACGGGTCGCGGGTTGAAAAAATGGTCAAAATTTAAACGGCGTCACATCTTCCCCATAACCTGATAAAATGACAACGGGGTGGGTATTAATCGAGAAATTGCTGAGATTACAAAGACTTATCTTTGCTCCAAAGACATTTCAGCTCTAGAGGTTACCTAAAAAGCAGAAAAAAACGACAGGTCGCGGGTTGAAAAAATGGTCAAAATTTAAAGGGCGTCAGATCTTCTCCAGAACCTGATAAAATGAAAACGGGGTGGGTATTAATCGAGAAATTGCTGAGATTATAAAGAATTATCCTTGTTTCAAAGGAATTTCATCCCCGGAGGTTACCCAAAAACCAGAAAAAAACGACAGGTCGCGGGTTGAAAAAATGGTCAAAATTTAAAGGGCATCAAATCTTCCCCTGAACCTGATAAAATGACAACGGGGTGGGTATTAATCGAGAAATTGCTGAGATTAGAAAGAGTTATCTTTGTTCCAAAGAAATTTCAATTCCGGAGGTTGCCTAAAAAGCAGAAAAAAACGACAGGTCGCGGATTTAAAAAATGGTCAAAATTTAAAGGGCGTCAGATCTTTCCTAAATCCTGATAAAATGATGATGGGGTGGGTATTAATCGAGAAATTGCAGAGATTAGAAAGAATTATCTTTGTTCCAAAGAAATTTCAGCTTCGGAGGTTACATCAAAGATCAGAAAAAAACGACAGGTCGCGGGTTGAAAAAATGGTCAAAATTTAAAGGGCGTCAGATCTTCCCTAAAACCTGATAAAATGACAATGTGGTGGGTATTAATCGAGAAATTGCAGAGATTAGAAAGAATTATCTTTGTTTCAAAGAAATTTCAGCTCCGGAGGTGATGCCAAAAACCAGAAAAAAACGACAGGTCGCGGGTTGAAAAAATGGTCAAAATTTAAATGGCGTCAGATCTTTCCTAAAACCTGATAAAATGACATTGGGGTGGGTATTAATCGAGAAATTGCAGAGATTAGAAAGAATTATCTTTGTTTCAAAGAAATTTCAGCTCCTGAGGTTACGTTAAAAACCAGAAAAAAACGACAGGTCGCGGGTTGAAAAAATGGTCAAAATTTAAAGGGCGTCAGATCTTTCCTAAATCCTGATAAAATGACAATGTGGTGGGTATTAATCGAGAAATTGCAGAGATTAGAAAGAATTATCTTTGTTTCAAAGAAATTTCAGCTCCGGAGGTGATGCCAAAAACCAGAAAAAAACGACAGGTCGCGGGTTGAAAAAATGGTCAAAATTTAAAGGGCGTCAGATCTTTCCTAAATCCTGATAAAATGACGATCGGGTGGGTATTAATCGAGAAATTGCAGAGATTAGAAAGAATTATCTTTGTTACAAAGAAATTTCAGCTCCGGAGGTTAATTCAAAGATCAGAAAAAAACGACAGGTCGCGGGTTGAAAAAATGATCAAAATTTAAATGGCGTCAGATCTTTCCTAAAACCTGATAAAATGACAACGGGGTGGGTATTAATCAAGAAATTGCTTATATAATAAAGAATTATTCTTGTTTCAAAGAAATTTCATCTCCGGAGGTTACCCGAAAACCAGAAAAAAACGACAGGTCGCGGGTTGAAAGAATGGTCAAAATTTTAAGGGCGTCACATATTCCCCATAACCTGATAAAATTACAATGGGGTGGGTATTAATCGAAAAATTGCAGAGATTAGAAAGAATTATCTTTGTTTCAAAGAAATTTCAGCTTCGCAGGTTACATCAAAGATCAGAAAAAAACGACAGTTCGCAGGTTGAAAAAATGGTCAAAATTTAAAGGGCGTCAGATCTTCCCCAAAACCTGATAAAATGACAATGAGGTGGATATTCATCGAGAAATTGCAGAGATTAGAAAGAATTATCTTTGTTTCAAAGAAATTTCAGCTCCGGAGGTGATGCCAAAAACCAGAAAAAAACGACAGGTCGCGGGTTGAAAAAATGGTCAAAATTTAAATGGCGTCAGATCTTTCCTAAAACCTGATAAAATGACGATGGGATGGTATTAATCGAGAAATTGCAGAGATTAGAAAGAATTATCTTTGTTTCAAAGAAATTTCAGCTCCGGAGGTGATGCCAAAAACCAGAAAAAAACGACAGGTCGCGGGTTGAAAAAATGGTCAAAATTTAAAGGGCGTCAGATCTTTCCTAAATCCTGATAAAATGACGATCGGGTGGGTATTAATCGAGAAATTGCAGAGATTAGAAAGAATTATCTTTGTTCCAAAGAAATTTCAGCTCCGGAGGTTAATTCAAAGATCAGAAAAAAACGACAGGTCGCGGGTTGAAAAAATGATCAAAATTTAAATGTCGTCAGATCTTTCCTAAAACCTGATAAAATGACAACGGGGTGGGTATTAATCGAGAAATTGCTTATATAATAAAGAATTATTCTTGTTTCAAAGAAATTTCATCTCCGGAGGTTACCCGAAAACCAGAAAAAAACCACAGGTCGCGGGTTGAAAGAATGGTCAAAATTTAAAGGGGGTCACATATTCCCCATAACCTGATAAAATTACAATGGGGTGGGTATTAATCGAAAAATTGCAGAGATTAGAAAGAATTATCTTTGTTTCAAAGAAATTTCAGCTTCGCAGGTTACATCAAAGATCAGAAAAAAACGACAGTTCGCAGGTTGAAAAAATGGTCAAAATTTAAAGGGCGTCAGATCTTCCCCAAAACCTGATAAAATGACAATGAGGTGGATATTCATCGAGAAATTGCAGAGATTAGAAAGAATTATCTTTGTTTCAAAGAAATTTCAGCTCCGGAGGTGATGCCAAAAACCAGAAAAAAACGACAGGTCGCGGGTTGAAAAAATGGTCAAAATTTAAATGGCGTCAGATCTTTCCTAAAACCTGATAAAATAACGATGGGATGTGTATTATTCAAGAAATTGCAGAGATTAGAAAGAATTATCTTTGTTCCAAAGAAATTTCAGCTCCGGAGGTGATGCCAAAAATCAGAAAAAAACGACAGGTCGCAGGTTGAAAAATGGTCAAAATTTAAAGGGCGTCAGATCTTTCCTAAAACCTGATAAAATGACATTGGGGTGGGTATTAATCGAGAAATTGCAGAGATTAGAAAGAATTATCTTTGTTCCAAAGAAATTTCAGCTTCGGAGGTTACATCAAATATCAGAAAAAAACGACAGGTCGCGGGTTGAAAAAATGGTCAAAATTTAAAGGGCGTCAGATCTTTCCTAAAACCTGATAAAATGACGATGGGGTGGGTATTAATCGAGAAATTGCAGAGATTAGAAAGAATTATCTTTGTTTCAAAGAAATTTCAGCTCCGGAGGTGATGCCAAAAACCAGAAAAAAACGACAGGTCGCGGGTTGAAAAAATGTTCAAAATTTAAACGGCGTCACATCTTCCCCATAACCTGATAAAATGACAACGGGGTGGGTATTAATCGAGAAATTGCTGAGATTACAAAGAATTATCTTTGCTCCAAAGAAATTTCAGCTCTAGAGGTTACCTAAAAAGCAGAAAAAAACGACAGGTCGCGGGTTGAAAAAATGGTCAAAATTTAAAGGGCGTCAGATCTTCCCCAGAACCTGATAAAATGAAAACGGGGTGGGTATTAATTGAGAAATTGCTGAGATTATAAAGAATTATCCTTGTTTCAAAGGAATTTCATCCCCGGAGGTTACCCAAAAACCAGAAAAAAACGACAGGTCGCGGGTTGAAAAAATGGTCAAAATTTAAAGGGCATCAAATCTTCCCCTGAACCTGATAAAATGACAACGGGGTGGGTATTAATCGAGAAATTGCTGAGATTAGAAAGAGTTATCTTTGTTCCAAAGAAATTTCAATTCCGGAGGTTACCTAAAAAGCAGAAAAAAACGACAGGTCACGGATTTAAAAAATGGTCAAAATTTAAAGGGCGTCAGATCTTTCCTAAATCCTGATAAAATGATGATGGGGTGGGTATTAATCGAGAAATTGCAGAGATTAGAAAGAATTATCTTTGTTCCAAAGAAATTTCAGCTTCGGAGGTTACATCAAAGATCAGAAAAAAACGACAGGTCGCGGGTTGAAAAAATGGTCAAAATTTAAAGGGCGTCAGATCTTCCCCAAAACCTGATAAAATGACAATGTGGTGGGTATTAATCGAGAAATTGCAGAGATTAGAAAGAATTATCTTTGTTTCAAAGAAATTTCAGCTCCGGAGGTGATGCCAAAAACCAGAAAAAAACGACAGGTCGCGGGTTGAAAAAATGATCAAAATTTAAATGGCGTCAGATCTTTCCTAAAACCTGATAAAATGACATTGGGGTGGGTATTAATCGACAAATTGCAGAGATTAGAAAGAATTATCTTTGTTTCAAAGAAATTTCAGCTCCGGAGGTTACGTTAAAAACCAGAAAAAAACGACAGGTCGCGGGTTGAAAAAATGGTCAAAATTTAAAGGGCGTCAGATCTTTCCTAAATCCTGATAAAATGACAATGTGGTGGGTATTAATCGAGAAATTGCAGAGATTAGAAAGAATTATCTTTGTTTCAAAGAAATTTCAGCTCCGGAGGTGATGCCAAAAACCAGAAAAAAACGACAGGTCGCGGGTTGAAAAAATGGTCAAAATTTAAAGGGCGTCAGATCTTTCCTAAATCCTGATAAAATGACGATCGGGTGGGTATTAATCGAGAAATTGCAGAGATTAGAGAGAATTATCTTTGTTCCAAAGAAATTTCAGCTCCGGAGGTTAATTCAAAGATCAGAAAAAAACAACAGGTCGCGGGTTGAAAAAATGGTCAAAATTTAAATGGCGTCAGATCTTTCCTAAAACCTGATAAAATGACAACGGGGTGGGTATTAATCGAGAAATTGCTTATATAATAAAGAATTATTCTTGTTTCAAAGAAATTTCATCTCCGGAGGTTACCCGAAAACCAGAAAAAAACGACAGGTCGCGGGTTGAAAGAATGGTCAAAATTTAAAGGGCGTCACATATTCCCCATAACCTGATAAAATTACAATGGGGTGGGTATTAATCGAAAAATTGCAGAGATTAGAAAGAATTATCTTTGTTCCAAAGAAATTTCAGCTTCGGAGGTTACATCAAAGATCAGAAAAAAACGACAGTTCGCAGGTTGAAAAAATGGTCAAAATTTAAAGGGCGTCAGATCTTCCCCAAAACCTGATAAAATGACAATGAGGTGGATATTCATCGAGAAATTGCAGAGATTAGAAAGAATTATCTTTGTTTCAAAGAAATTTCAGCTCCGGAGGTGATGCCAAAAACCAGAAGAAAACGACAGGTCGCGGGTTGAAAAAATGGTCAAAATTTAAAGGGCGTCAGATCTTTCCTAAATCCTGATAAAATGACGATCGGGTGGGTATTAATCGAGAAATTGCAGAGATTAGAAAGAATTATCTTTGTTACAAAGAAATTTCAGCTCCGGAGGTTAATTCAAAGATCAGAAAAAAACGACAGGTCGCGGGTTGAAAAAATGATCAAAATTTAAATGGCGTCAGATCTTTCCTAAAACCTGATAAAATGACAACGGGGTGGGTATTAATCGAGAAATTGCTTATATAATAAAGAATTATTCTTGTTTCAAAGAAATTTCATCTCCGGAGGTTACCCGAAAACCAGAAAAAAACGACAGGTCGCGGGTTGAAAGAATGGTCAAAATTTTAAGGGCGTCACATATTCCCCATAACCTGATAAAATTACAATGGGGTGGGTATTAATCGAAAAATTGCAGAGATTAGAAAGAATTATCTTTGTTTCAAAGAAATTTCAGCTTCGCAGGTTACATCAAAGATCAGAAAAAAACGACAGTTCGCAGGTTGAAAAAATGGTCAAAATTTAAAGGGCGTCAGATCTTCCCCAAAACCTGATAAAATGACAATGAGGTGGATATTCATCGAGAAATTGCAGAGATTAGAAAGAATTATCTTTGTTTCAAAGAAATTTCAGCTCCGGAGGTGATGCCAAAAACCAGAAAAAAACGACAGGTCGCGGGTTGAAAAAATGGTCAAAATTTAAATGGCGTCAGATCTTTCCTAAAACCTGATAAAATGACGATGGGATGGTATTAATCGAGAAATTGCAGAGATTAGAAAGAATTATCTTTGTTTCAAAGAAATTTCAGCTCCGGAGGTGATGCCAAAAACCAGAAAAAAACGACAGGTCGCGGGTTGAAAAAATGGTCAAAATTTAAAGGGCGTCAGATCTTTCCTAAATCCTGATAAAATGACGATCGGGTGGGTATTAATCGAGAAATTGCAGAGATTAGAAAGAATTATCTTTGTTCCAAAGAAATTTCAGCTCCGGAGGTTAATTCAAAGATCAGAAAAAAACGACAGGTCGCGGGTTGAAAAAATGATCAAAATTTAAATGTCGTCAGATCTTACCTAAAACCTGATAAAATGACAACGGGGTGGGTATTAATCGAGAAATTGCTTATATAATAAAGAATTATTCTTGTTTCAAAGAAATTTCATCTCCGGAGGTTACCCGAAAACCAGAAAAAAACCACAGGTCGCGGGTTGAAAGAATGGTCAAAATTTAAAGGGGGTCACATATTCCCCATAACCTGATAAAATTACAATGGGGTGGGTATTAATCGAAAAATTGCAGAGATTAGAAAGAATTATCTTTGTTTCAAAGAAATTTCAGCTTCGCAGGTTACATCAAAGATCAGAAAAAAACGACAGTTCGCAGGTTGAAAAAATGGTCAAAATTTAAAGGGCGTCAGATCTTCCCCAAAACCTGATAAAATGACAATGAGGTGGATATTCATCGAGAAATTGCAGAGATTAGAAAGAATTATCTTTGTTTCAAAGGAATTTCAGCTCCGGAGGTGATGCCAAAAACCAGAAAAAAACGACAGGTCGCGGGTTGAAAAAATGGTCAAAATTTAAATGGCGTCAGATCTTTCCTAAAACCTGATAAAATGACGATGGGATGTGTATTATTCAAGAAATTGCAGAGATTAGAAAGAATTATCTTTGTTCCAAAGAAATTTCAGCTCCGGAGGTGATGCCAAAAATCAGAAAAAAACGACAGGTCGCAGGTTGAAAAATGGTCAAAATTTAAAGGGCGTCAGATCTTTCCTAAAACCTGATAAAATGACATTGGGGTGGGTGTTAATCGAGAAATTGCAGAGATTAGAAAGAATTATCTTTGTTCCAAAGAAATTTCAGCTTCGGAGGTTACATCAAATATCAGAAAAAAACGACAGGTCGCGTGTTGAAAAAATGGTCAAAATTTAAAGGGCGTCAGATCTTTCCTAAAACCTGATAAAATGACGATGGGGTGGGTATTAATCGAGAAATTGCAGAGATTAGAAAGAATTATCTTTGTTTCAAAGAAATTTCAGCTCCGGAGGTGATGCCAAAAACCAGAAAAAAACGACAGGTCGCGGGTTGAAAAAATGGTCAAAATTTAAACGGCGTCACATCTTCCCCATAACCTGATAAAATGACAACGGGGTGGGTATTAATCGAGAAATTGCTGAGATTACAAAGAATTATCTTTGCTCCAAAGACATTTCAGGTCTAGAGGTTACCTAAAAAGCAGAAAAAAACGACAGGTCGCGGGTTGAAAAAATGGTCAAAATTTAAAGGGCGTCAGATCTTCCCCAGAGCCTGATAAAATGAAAACGGGGTGGGTATTAATTGAGAAATTGCTGAGATTATAAAGAATTATCCTTGTTTCAAAGGAATTTCATCCCCGGAGGTTACCCAAAAACCAGAAAAAAACGACAGGTCGCGGGTTGAAAAAATGGTCAAAATTTAAAGGGCATCAAATCTTCCCCTGAACCTGATAAAATGACAACGGGGTGGGTATTAATCGAGAAATTGCTGAGATTAGAAAGAGTTATCTTTGTTCCAAAGAAATTTCAATTCCGGAGGTTACCTAAAAAGCAGAAAAAAACGACAGGTCGCGGATTTAAAAAATGGTCAAAATTTAAAGGGCGTCAGATCTTTCCTAAATCCTGATAAAATGATGATGGGGTGGGTATTAATCGAGAAATTGCAGAGATTAGAAAGAATTATCTTTGTTCCAAAGAAATTTCAGCTTCGGAGGTTACATCAAAGATCAGAAAAAAACGACAGGTCGCGGGTTGAAAAAATGGTCAAAATTTAAAGGGCGTCAGATCTTCCCCAAAACCTGATAAAATGACAATGTGGTGGGTATTAATCGAGAAATTGCAGAGATTAGAAAGAATTATCTTTGTTTCAAAGAAATTTCAGCTCCGGAGGTGATGCCAAAAACCAGAAAAAAACGACAGGTCGCGGGTTGAAAAAATGGTCAAAATTTAAATGACGTCAGATCTTTCCTAAAACCTGATAAAATGACATTGGGGTGGGTATTAATCGACAAATTGCAGAGATTAGAAAGAATTATCTTTGTTTCAAAGAAATTTCAGCTCCTGAGGTTACGTTAAAAACCAGAAAAAAACGACAGGTCGCGGGTTAAAAAAATGGTCAAAATTTAAAGGGCGTCAGATCTTTCCTAAATCCTGATAAAATGACAATGTGGTGGGTATTAATCGAGAAATTGCAGAGATTAGAAAGAATTATCTTTGTTTCAAAGAAATTTCAGCTCCGGAGGTGATGCCAAAAACCAGAAAAAAACGACAGGTCGCGGGTTGAAAAAATGGTCAAAATTTAAAGGGCGTCAGATCTTTCCTAAATCCTGATAAAATGACGATCGGGTGGGTATTAATCGAGAAATTGCAGAGATTAGAAAGAATTATCTTTGTTCCAAAGAAATTTCAGCTCCGGAGGTTAATTCAAAGATCAGAAAAAAACAACAGGTCGCGGGTTGAAAAAATGGTCAAAATTTAAATGGCGTCAGATCTTTCCTAAAACCTGATAAAATGACAACGGGGTGGGTATTAATCGAGAAATTGCTTATATAATAAAGAATTATTCTTGTTTCAAAGAAATTTCATCTCCGGAGGTTACCCGAAAACCAGAAAAAAACGACAGGTCGCGGGTTGAAAGAATGGTCAAAATTTAAAGGGCGTCACATATTCCCCATAACCTGATAAAATTACAATGGGGTGGGTATTAATCGAAAAATTGCAGAGATTAGAAAGAATTATCTTTGTTCCAAAGAAATTTCAGCTTCGGAGGTTACATCAAAGATCAGAAAAAAACGACAGTTCGCAGGTTGAAAAAATGGTCAAAATTTAAAGGGCGTCAGATCTTCCCCAAAACCTGATAAAATGACAATGAGGTGGATATTCATCGAGAAATTGCAGAGATTAGAAAGAATTATCTTTGTTTCAAAGAAATTTCAGCTCCGGAGGTGATGCCAAAAACCAGAAAAAAACGACAGGTCGCGGGTTGAAAAAATGGTCAAAATTTAAATGGCGTCAGATCTTTCCTAAAACCTGATAAAATGACGATAGGATGGGTATTATTCAAGAAATTGCAGAGATTAGAAAGAATTATCTTTGTTCCAAAGAAATTTCAGCTCCGGAGGTGATGCCAAAAATCAGAAAAAAACGACAGGTCGCAGGTTGAAAAAATGGTCAAAATTTAAAGGGCGTCAGATCTTTCCTAAAACCTGATAAAATGAAAACGGGGTGGGTATTAATCGAGAAATTGCTGAGATTAGAAAGAATTATCCTTGTTTCAAAGGAATTTCATCCCCGGAGGTTACCCAAAAACCAGAAAAAAACGACAGGTCGCGGGTTGAAAAAATGGTCAAAATTTAAAGGGCATCAAATCTTCCCCTGAACCTGATAAAATGACAACGGGGTGGGTATTAATCGAGAAATTGCTGAGATTAGAAAGAGTTATCTTTGTTCCAAAGAAATTTCAATTCCGGAGGTTACCAAAAAAGCAGAAAAAAACGACAGGTCGCGGATTGACAAAATGGTCAAAATTTAAAGGGCGTCAGATCTTTCCTAAATCCTGATAAAATGACGATGGGGTGGGTATTAATCGAGAAATTGCAGAGATTAGAAAGAATTATCTTTGTTCCAAAGAAATTTCAGCTCCGGAGGTTAATTCAAAAACCAGAAAAAAACGACAGGTCGCGGGCTGAAAAAGTGGTCAAAATTTAAAGGGCGTCAGATCTTTCCTAAAACATGATAAAATGACGATGGGGTGGGTATTAATCGAGAAATTGCAGAGATTAGAAAGAATGATCTTTTTTCCAAAGACATTTCAGCTCCTGAGGTTACGTTAAAAACAAGAAAAAAACGACAGGTCGCGGGTTGAAAAAATGGTCAAAATTTGAAGGGCGTCAGATCTTTCTTAAAGACTGATAAAGTGACGATGGTGTGGGTATTAATCGAGAAATTGCAGAGATTAGAAAGAATTATCTTTGTTCCAAAGAAATTTCAGCTCCGGAAATTCATTCAAAAACCAGAAAAAAACGACAGGTCGCGGGCTGAAAAAATGGTCAAAATTTAAAGGGCGTCAGATCTTTCCTAAAACCTGATAAAATGACGATGGGGTGGGTATTAATCGAGAAATTGCAGAGATTAGAAAGAATTATTTTAGTTTCAAAGAAATTTCAGCTCCTGAGGTTACGTTAAAAATCAGAAAAAAACGACAGGTCGCGGGTTGAAAAAATGGTCAAAATTTAAAGGGCGTCAGATCTTTCCTAAAGCCTGATAAAATGACATTGGGGTGGGTATTGATCGAGAAATTGCAGAGATTAGAAAGAATTATCTTTGTTTCAAAGAAATTTCAGCTCCGGAGGTGATGCCAAAAACCAGAAAAAGACGACAGGTCGCGGGTTGAAAAAATGGTCAAAATTTAAAGAGCTTCAGATCTTTCTTAAAGACTGATAAAAAGACGATGGTGTGGGTATTAATCGAGAAATTGCAGAGATTAGAAAGAATTATCTTTGTTCCAAAGAATTTTCAGCTTCGGAGGTTACTTCAAAAACCAGAAAAAAACGACAGGTCGCGGGTTGAAAAAATGGTCAAAATTTAAAGGGCATCAGATCTTTCCTAAAACCTGATAAAATGACATTGGGGTGGGTATTGATCGAGAAATTGCAGAGATTAGAAAGAATTGTTTTAGTTCTAAAGAAATTTCAACTCCTGAGGTTGCGTTAAAAACCAGAAAAAAACGACAGGTCGCGGGTTGAAAAAATGGTCAAATTTTAAAGGGCGTCAGATCTTTCCTAAAACCTGATAAAATGACGATGGGGTGGGTATTGATCGAGAAATTGCAGAGATTAGAAAGAATTATCTTTGTTTCAAAGAAATTTCAGCTCCGGAGGTGATACCAAAAACCAGAAAAAGACGACAGGTCGCGGGTTGAAAAAATTGTCAAAATTTAAAGGGCGTCAGATCTTTACTAAAACCTGATAAAATGACGATGGTGTGGGTATTAATCGAGAAATTGCAGAGATTAGAAAGAATTATCTTTGTTCCAAAGAATTTTAATCTTCGGAGGTTACTTCGAAAACCAGAAAAAAACGACAGGTCACGGGTTGAAAAAGTGGTCAAAATTTAAAGGGCGTCAGATCTTTCCTAAAACCTGATAAAATGACGATGGGGTGGGTATCAATCGAGAAATTGCAGAGATTAGAAAGAATTATCTTTGTTCCAAAGAAATTTCAGCTCCGGAGGTTAATTCAAAAACCAGAAAAAAACGACAGGTCACGGGTTGAAAAAGTGGTCAAAATTTAAAGGGCGTCAGATCTTTCCTAAAACCTGATAAAATGACGATGGGGTGGGTATCAATCGAGAAATTGCAGAGATTAGAAAGAATTATCTTTGTTCCAAAGAAATTTCAGCTCCGGAGGTTAATTCAAAATCCAGAAAAAAACGACAGGTCGCGGGTTGAAAAAATGGTCAAACTTTAAAGGGTGTCAGATCTTTCCTAAAACCTGATAAAATGACATTGGGGTGGGTATCAATCGAGAAATTGCAGAGATTAGAAAGAATTATCTTTGTTTCAAAGAAATTTCAGCTCCGGAGGTGATGCCAAAAACCAGAAAAAAACGACAGGTCATGGGTTGAAAAAATGGTCAAAATTTAAAGGGCGTCAGATCTTTCCTAAAACCTGATAAAATGACGATGGGGTGGTTATTAATCGAGAAATTGCAGAGATTAGAAAGAATTATTTTAGTTCCAAAGAAATTTCAGCTCCTGAGGTTACGTTAAAAACCAGAAAAAAACGACAGGTCGCGGGTTGAAAAAATGGTCAAAATTTAAAGGGCGTCAGATCTTTCCTAAAACCTGATAAAATGACGATGGGGTGGGTATTGATCGAGAAATTGCAGAGATTAGAAAGAATTATCTTTGTTTCAAAGAAATTTCAGCTCCGGAGGTGATACCAAAAACCAGAAAAAGACGACAGGTCGCGGGTTGAAAAAATGGTCAAAATTTAAAGGGCGTCAGATCTTTCCTAAAACCTGATAAAATGACGATGGTGTGGGTACTAATCGAGAAATTGCAGAGATTAGAAAGAATTATCTTTGTTCCAAAGAATTTTAATCTTCGGAGGTTACTTCGAAAACCAGAAAAAAACGACAGGTCACGGGTTGAAAAAGTGGTCAAAATTTAAAGGGCGTCAGTTCTTTCCTAAAACCTGATAAAATGACGATGGGGTGGGTATCAATCGAGAAATTGCAGAGATTAGAAAGAATTATCTTTGTTCCAAAGAAATTTCAGCTCCGGAGGTTAATTCAAAAACCAGAAAAAAACGACAGGTCGCGGGTTGAAAAAATGGTCAAACTTTAAAGGGTGTCAGATCTTTCCTAAAACCTGATAAAATGACATTGGGTTGGGTATTGATCTAGAAATTGCAGAGATTAGAAAGAATTATCTTTGTTTCAAAGAAATTTCAGCTCCGGAGGTGATGCCAAAAACCAGAAAAAAACGACAGGTCGCGGGTTGAAAAAATGGTCAAAATTTAAAGAGCTTTAGATCTTTCTTAAAGACTGATAAAATGACGATGGTGTGGGTATTAATCGAGAAATTGCAGAGATTAGAAAGAATTATCTTTGTTCCAAAGAATTTTCAGCTTCGGAGATTACTTCAAAAACCAGAAAAAAACGACAGGTCGCGGGTTGAAAAAATGGTCAAAATTTAAAGAGCTTCAGATCTTCTTTAAAGACTGATAAAATGACGATGGGGTGGGTATTAATCGAGAAATTGCAGAGATTAGAAAGAATTATCTTTGTTGCAAAGAAATTTCAGCTCCTGAGGTTACGTTAAAAACCAGAAAAAAACGACAGGTCGCGGGTTGAAAAAATGGTCAAAATTTAAAGGGCGTCAGATCTTCCCTCAAACCTGATAAAATGACAAAGGGGTGGGTATTAATCGAGAAATTGCAGAGATTAGAAAGAATTATCTTTGTTCCAAAGAATTTTCAGCTTCGGAGGTTACTTCAAAAACCAGAAAAAAACGACAGGTCGCGGGTTGAAAAAATGGTCAAAATTTAAAGGGCGTCAGATCTTTCCTAATACCTGATAAAATGATGATGGGGTGGGTATTAATCGAGAAATTGCAGAGATTAGAAACAATTATCTTTGTTCCAAAGAAATTTCAGCTTCGGAGGTTACATCAAAGATCAGAAAAAAACGACAGGTCGCGGGTTGAAAAAATGGTCAAAATTTAAAGGGCGTCAGATCTTTCCTAAAACCTGTTAAAATGACATTGGGGTGGGTATTGATCGAGAAATTGCAGAGATTAGAAAGAATTATCTTTGTTTCAGTGAAATTTCAGCTCCGGAGGTGATGCCAAAAACCAGAAAAAAACGACAGGTCACGGGTAAAAAAAATGGTCAAAATTTAAAGGGCGTCAGATCTTTCTTAAAGACTGATAAAATGACGATGGTGTGGGTATTAATCGAGAAATTGCAGAGATTAGAAAGAATTATCTTTGTTCCAAAGAATTTTATTCTTAGGGGGTTCCTTCAAAAACCAGAAAAAAACGACAGGTCGCGGGTTGAAAAAATGGTCAAAATTTAAAGGGCGTCAGATCTTTCCTAAAACCTGATAATATGACGATGGGGTGGGTATCAATCGAGAAATTGCAGAAATTAGAAAGAATTATCTTTGTTCCAAAGAAATTTCAGCTCCGGAGGTGATGCCAAAAACCAGAAAAAAACGACAGGTCGCGGGTTGAAAAAATGGTCAAAATTTAAAGGGCGTCAGATCTTTCCTAAAACCTGATAAAATGACGATGGGGTGGGTATTAATCGAGAAATTGCAGAGATTAGAAAGAATTATCTTTTTTCCAAAGACATTTCAGCTCCTGAGGTTACGTTAAAAACAAGAAAAAAAAACGACAGGTCGCGGATTGAAAAAATGGTCAAAATTTAAAGGGCTTCAGATCTTTCCTAAAACCTAATAAAATGACATTGGGGTGGGTATTGATCGAGAAATTGCAGAGATTAGAAAGAATTATCTTTGTTTCAAAGAAATTTCAGCTCCGGAGGTGATGCCAAAAACCAGAAAAAAACGACAGGTCGCGGGTTGAAGAAAATTGTCAAAATTTAAAGGGCGTCAGATCTTTCCTAAAACCTGATAAAATGACGATGGGGTGGGTATTAATCGAGAAATTGCAGAGATTAGAAAGAATTATCTTTTTTCCAATGACATTTCAGCTCCTGAGGTTACGTTAAAAACAAGAAAAAAACGACAGGTCGCGGGTGGAAAAAATGGTCAAAATTTAAAGGGCGTCAGATCTTTCCTCAAACCTGATAAAATGACGATGGGGTGGGTATTAATCGAGAAATTTCAGAGATTAGAAAGAATTATCTTAGTTGCAAAGAAATTTCAGCTCCTGAGGTTACGTTAAAAACCAGAAAAAAATGACAGGTCGCGGGTTGAAAAAATGGTCAAAATTTAAAGGGCGTCAGATCTTTCCTAAAACCTGATAAAATGACATTGGGGTGGGTATTGATCGAGAAATTGCAGAGATTAGAAAGAATTATCTTTGTTTCAAAGAAATTTCAGCTCCGGAGGTGATGCCAAAAACCAGAAAAAGACGACAGGTCGCGGGTTGAAAAAATGGTCAAAATTTAAAGGGCGTCAGATCTTTCCTAAAACATGATAAAATGACGATGGGGTGGGTATTAATCGAGAAATTGCAGAGATTAGAAAGAATTATCTTTTTTCCAATGACATTTCAGCTCCTGAGGTTACGTTAAAAACAAGACAAAAACGACAGGTCGCGGGTTGAAAAAATGGTCAAAATTTAAAGGGCGTCAGATCTTTCCTCAAACCTGATAAAATGACGATGGGGTGGGTATTGATCGAGAAATTTCAGAGATTAGAAAGAATTATCTTAGTTGCAAAGAAATTTCAGCTCCTGAGGTTACGTTAAAAACCAGAAAAAAACAACAGGTCGCGGGTTGAAAAAATGGTCAAAATTTAAAGGGCGTCAGATCTTTCCTAAAACCTGATAAAATGACATTGGGTTGGGTATTGATCTAGAAATTGCAGAGATTAGAAAGAATTATCTTTGTTTCAAAGAAATTTCAGCTCCGGAGGTGATGCCAAAACCAGAAAAAAACGACAGGTCGCGGGTTGAAAAAATGGTCAAAATTTAAAGGGCGTCAGATCTTTCCTAAAACCTGGTAAAATGACGATGGTGTGGGTATTAATCGAGAAATTGCAGAGATTAGAAAGAATTATCTTTTTTCCAAAGACATTTCAGCTACTGAGGTTACGTTAAAAACAAGAAAAAAACGACAGGTCGCGGGTTGAAAAAATGGTCAAAATTTAAAGAGCTTTAGATCTTTCTTAAAGACTGATAAAATGACGATGGTGTGGGTATTAATCGAGAAATTGCAGAGATTAGAAAGAATTATCTTTGTTCCAAAGAATTTTCAGCTTCGGAGATTACTTCAAAAACCAGAAAAAAATGACAGGTCGCGGGTCGAAAAAATGGTCAAAATTTAAAGGGCGTCAGATCTTTCCTAAAACCTGATAAAATGACGATGGGGTGGGTATTAATCGAGAAATTGCAGAGATTAGAAAGAATTATCTTTTTTCCAATGACATTTCAGCTCCTGAGGTTACGTTAAAAACAAGAAAAAAACGACAGGTCGCGGGTTGAAAAAATGGTCAAAATTTAAAGGGCGTCAGATCTTTCCTCAAACCTGATAAAATGACGATGGGGTGGGTATTAATCGAGAAATTTCAGAGATTAGAAAGAATTATCTTAGTTGCAAAGAAATTTCAGCTCCTGAGGTTACGTTAAAAACCAGAAAAAAACGACAGGTCGCGGGTTGAAAAAATGGTCAAAATTTAAAGGGCGTCAGATCTTTCCTAAAACCTCATAAAATGACGATGGGGTGGGTATTAATCGAGAAATTGCAGAGATTAGAAAGAATTATCTTTTTTCCAAAGACATTTCAGCTCCTGAGATTACTTTAAAAACAAGAAAAAACGACAGGTCGCGGGTTGAAAAAATGGTCAAAATTTAAAGAGCGTCAGATCTTCCCCAAAACCTGATCAAATGACAATGGGGTGGGTATTAATCGAGAAATTTCAGAGATTAGAAAGAATTATCTTTGTTCCAAAGAAATTTCAGCTCCGGAGGTTAATTCAAAAACCAGAAAAAAACGACAGGTCGTGGGCTGAAAAAATGGTCAAAATTTAAAGAGGTTTAGATCTTTCTTAAAGACTGATAAAATGACGATGGTGTGGGTATTAATCGAGAAATTGCAGAGATTAGAAAGAATTATCTTTGCTCCAAAGAATTTTCAGCTTCGGAGGTTAATTCAAAAACCAGAAAAAAACGACAGGTCGCGGGTTGAAAAAATGGTCAAAATTTAAAGGGCGTCAGATCTTTCCTAAAACCTGATAAAATGACATTGGGGTGGGTATTGATCAAGAAATTGCAGAGATTAGAAAGAATTATCTTTGTTTCAAAGAAATTTCAGCTCCGGAGGTGATGCCAAAAACCAGAAAAAAACGACAGGTCGCGGGTTGAAGAAATGGTCAAAATTTAAAGAGGTTCAGATCTTTCTTAAAGACTGATAAAATGACGATGGTGTGGGTATTAATCGAGAAATTGCAGAGATTAGAAAGAATTATCTTTGTTCCAAAGAATTTTAATCTTCGGAGGTTCCTTCAAAAACCAAAAAAAAACGACAGGTCGCGGGTTGAAAAAATGGTCAAAATTTAAAGGGCGTCAGATCTTTCCTAAAACCTGATAATATGACGATGGGGTGGGTATCAATCGAGAAATTGCAGAAATTAGAAAGAATTATCTTTGTTCCAAAGAAATTTCAGCTCCGGAGGTTAATTCAAAAACCAGAAAAAAACGACAGGTTGCGGGTTGAAAAAATGGTCAAAATTTAAAGGGCGTCAGATCTTTCCTAAAACCTGATAAAATGACATTGGGGTGGGTATTGATCGAGAAATTGCAGAGATTAGAAAGAATTATCTTTGTTTCAAAGAAATTTCAACTCCGGAGGTTAATTCAAAAACCAGAAGAAAACGACAGGTCGCGGGTTGAAAAAATGGTCAAAATTTAAAGGGTGTCAGATCTTTCCTAAAACCTGATAAAATGACATTGGGGTGGGTATTGATCGAGAAATTGCAGATATTACAAAGAATTATCTTTGTTTCAAAGAAATTTCAGCTCCGGAGGTGATGCCAAAAACCAGAAAAAAAACGACAGGTCGCGGGTTGAAAAAATGGTCAAAATTTAAAGGGCGTCAGATCTTTCCTAAAACCTGATAAAATGACGATGGGGTGGGTATTAATCGAGAAATTGCAGAGATTAGAAAGAATTATCTTTTTTCCAAAGACATTTCAGCTCCTGAGGTTACATTAAAAACAAGAAAAAAACGACAGGTCGCGGATTGAAAAAATGGTCAAAATTTAAAGGGCGTCAGATCTTTCCTTAAACCTAATAAAATGACATTGGGGTGGGTATTGATCGAGAAATTGCAGAGATTAGAAAGAATTATCTTTGTTTCAAAGAAATTTCAGCTCCGGAGGTGATGCCAAAAACCAGAAAAAAACGACAGGTCGCGGGTTGAAGAAAATTGTCAAAATTTAAAGGGCGTCAGATCTTTCCTAAAATCTGATAAAATGACGATGGGGTGGGTATTAATCGAGAAATTGCAGAGATTAGAAAGAATTATCTTTTTTCCAATGACATTTCAGCTCCTGAGGTTACGTTAAAAACAAGAAAAAAACGACAGGTCGCGGGTTGAAAAAATGGTCAAAATTTAAAGGGCGTCAGATCTTTCCTCAAACCTGATAAAATGACGATGGGGTGGGTATTAATCGAGAAATTTCAGAGATTAGAAAGAATTATCTTAGTTGCAAAGAAATTTCAGCTCCTGAGGTTACGTTAAAAACCAGAAAAAAATGACAGGTCGCGGGTTGAAAAAATGGTCAAAATTTAAAGGGCGTCAGATCTTTCCTAAAACCTGATAAAATGACGATGGGGTGGGTATTAATCGAGAAATTGCAGAGATTAGAAAGAATTATCTTTTTTCCAAAGACATTTCAGCTCCTGAGGTTACTTTAAAAACAAGAAAAAACGACAGGTCGCCGGTTGAAAAAATGGTCAAAATTTAAAGAGCTTCAGATCTTTCTTAAAGACTGATAAAATGACGATGGTGTGGGTATTAATCGAGAAATTGCAGAGATTAGAAAGAATTATCTTTGTTCCAAAGAATTTTCAGCTTCGGAGGTTACTTCAAAAACCAGAAAAAAACGACAGGTCGCGGGTTGAAAAAATGGTCAAAATTTAAAGGGCGTCAGATCTTTCCTAAAACCTGATAAAATGACATTGGGGTGGGTATTGATCGAGAAATTGCAGAGATTAGAGAGAATTATCTTTTTTTCAAAGAAATTTCAGCTCCGGAGGTGATGCCAAAAACCAGAAAAAAACGACAGGTCGCGGGTTGAAAAAATGGTCAAAACTTAAAGGGTGTCAGATCTTTCCTAAAACCTGATAAAATGACATTGGGGTGGGTATTGATCGAGAAATTGCAGAGATTAGAAAGAATTATCTTTGTTTCAAAGAAATTTCAGCTCCGGAGGTTAATTCAAAAACCAGAAAAAAACGACAGGTCGCGTGTTGAAAAAATGGTCAAAATTTAAAGGGCGTCAGATCTTTCCTAAAACCTGATAAAATGACGATGGGGTGGGTATTAATCGAGAAATTGCAGAGATTAGAAAGAATTATCTTTGTTCCAAAGAATTTTCAGTTTCGGAGGTTACTTCAAAAACCAGAAAAAAACGACAGGTCGCAGGTTGAAAAAATGGTCAAAATTTAAAGGGCGTCAGATCTTTCCTAAATCCTGATAAAATGACGATGGGGTGGGTATCAATCGAGAAATTGCAGACATTAGAAAGAATTATCTTTGTTTCAAAGAAATTTCAGCTCCGGAGGTCACGCCAAAAACCAGAAAAAAACAACAGGTCGTGAGTTGATAAAATGGTCAAAGTTTAAAGGACGTCAGATCTTCCCCTAAACTAGATAAAATTACAATGGGGTGGGTATTAATCGAGAAATTGCTGAGATTAGAAAGAATTATCTTTTCTCCAAAGACATTTCAGCTCCAGAGGGTACCCAAAAAGCAGAAAAAAACGATAGGTCGCGGGTTGAAAGAATGGTCAAAATTTAAAGGGCGTCACATCTTCCCCATAACCTGATAAAATGACAACGGGGTGGATATTAATCGAGAAATTGCTGAGAATATAAAGAATTATCCTTGTTTCAAAGAAATTGGTTACCCAAAAAGCAGAAAAAAACGACAGGTCGCGGGTTGAAAGAATGGTCAAAATTTAAAGGGCGTCACATATTCCCCATAACCTGATAAAATTACAATGGGGTGGGTATTACTCGAGAAATTACTGAGATTAGAAAGAATGATCCTTGTTCCAAAGAAATTTCAATTCCGGAGGTTACCTAAAAAGCAGAAAAAAACGACAGGTCGCGGGTTGAAAAAATGGTCAAAATTTAAAGAGCTTCAGATCTTTCCTAAAACCTGATAAAATGACATTGGGTTGGGTATTAATCGAGAAATTGCAGAGATTAGAAACAATTATCTTTTTTCCAAAGACATTTCAGCTCCTGAGGTTACTTTAAAAACAAGAAAAAACGACAGGTTGCCGGTTAAAAAAATGGTCAAAATTTAAAGAGCTTCAGATCTTTCTTAAAGACTGATAAAATGACGATGGTGTGGGTATTAATCGAGATATTGCAGAGATTAGAAAGAATTATCTTTGTTCCAAAGAATTTTCAGCTTCGGAGGTTACTTCAAAAACCAGAAAAAAACGACAGGTCGCGGGTTGAAAAAATGGTCAAAATTTAAAGGGCGTCAGATCTTTCCTAAAACCTGATAAAATGACATTGGGGTGGGTATTGATCGAGAAATTGCAGAGATTAGAGAGAATTATCTTTTTTTCAAAGAAATTTCAGCTCCGGAGGTGATGCCAAAAACCAGAAAAAAACGACAGGTCGCGGGTTGAAAAAATGGTCAAAATTTTAAAGGCGTCAGATCTTTCTCAAAGACTGATAAAATGACGATGGTGTGGGTATTAATCGAGAAATTGCAGAGATTAGAAAGAATTATCTTTGTTCCAAAGAATTTTCAGTTTCGGAGGTTACTTCAAAAACCAGAAAAAAACGACAGGTCGCAGGTTGAAAAAATGGTCAAAATTTAAAGGGCGTCAGATCTTTCCTAAATCCTGATAAAATGACGATGGGGTGGGTATCAATCGAGAAATTGCAGACATTAGAAAGAATTATCTTTGTTTCAAAGAAATTTCAGCTCCGGAGGTCACGCCAAAAACCAGAAAAAAACAACAGGTCGTGAGTTGATAAAATGGTCAAAGTTTAAAGGACGTCAGATCTTCCCCTAAACTAGATAAAATTACAATGGGGTGGGTATTAATCGAGAAATTGCTGAGATTAGAAAGAATTATCTTTTCTCCAAAGACATTTCAGCTCCAGAGGTTACCCAAAAAGCAGAAAAAAACGACAGGTCGCGGGTTGAAAGAATGGTCAAAATTTAAAGGGCGTCACATCTTCCCCATAACCTGATAAAATGACAACGGGGTGGATATTAATCGAGAAATTGCTGAGAATATAAAGAATTATCTTTGTTTCAAAGAAATTGGTTACCCAAAAAGCAGAAAAAAACGACAGGTCGCGGGTTGAAAGAATGGTCAAAATTTAAAGGGCGTCACATATTCCCCATAACCTGATAAAGTTACAATGGGGTGGGTATTAATCGAGAAATTACTGAGATTAGAAAGAATGATCCTTGTTCCAAAGAAATTTCAATTCCGGAGGTTACCTAAAAAGCAGAAAAAAACGACAGGTCGCGGGTTGAAAAAATGGTCAAAATTTAAAGAGCTTCAGATCTTTCTTAAAGACTGATAAAATGACGATGGTGTGGGTATTAATCGAGAAATTGCAGAGATTAGAAAGAATTATCTTTGTTCCAAAGAATTTTAATCTTCGGAGGTTACTTCAAAAACCAGAAAAAAACGACAGGTCGCGGGTTGAAAAAATGGTCAAAATTTAAAGGGCGTCAGATCTTTCCTAAAACCTGATAAAATGACGATGGGATGAGTATCAATCGAGAAATTGCAGAGATTAGAAAGAATTATCTTTGTTCCAAAGAAATTTCAGCTCCGGAGGTTAATTCAAAAACCAGAAAAAAAACGACAGGTCGCGGGTTGAAAAAATGGTCAAAATTTAAAGGGCGTCAGATCTTTCCTAAAACCTGATAAAATGACATTGGGGTGGGTATTGATCGAGAAATTGCAGAGATTAGAAAGAATTATCTTTGTTTCAAAGAAATTTCAGCTCCGGAGGTTAATTCAAAAACCAGAAAAAAACGACAGGTCGCGGGTTGAAAAAATGGTCAAAATTTAAAGGGCGTCAGATCTTTCCTAAAACCTGATAAAATGACGATGGGGTGGGTATCAATCGAGAAATTGCAGAGATTAGAAAGAATTATCTTTGTTCCAAAGAAATTTCAGCTCCGGAGGTTAATTCAAAAACCAGAAAAAAACGACAGGTCGCGGGTTAAAAAAATGGTCAAAATTTAAAGGGCGTCAGATCTTTCCTAAAACCTGATAAAATGACATTGGGGTGGGTATTGATCGAGAAATTGCAGAGATTACAAAGAATTATCTTTGTTTCAAAGAAATTTCAGCTCCTGAGGTTAATTCAAAAACCAGAAAAAAATGACAGGTCGCGGGTTGAAGAAAATTGTCAAAATTTAAAGGGCGTCAGATCTTTCCTAAAACCTGATAAAATGACGATGGGGTGGGTATTAATCGAGAAATTGCAGAGATTAGAAAGAATTATCTTTTTTCCAATGACATTTCAGCTCCTGAGGTTACGTTAAAAACCAGAAAAAAACGACAGTTCGCGGGTTGAAAAAATGGTCAAAATTTAAAGGGCGTCAGATCTTTCCTCAAACCTGATAAAATGACGATGGGGTGGGTATTAATCGAGAAATTGCAGAGATTAGAAAGAATTATCTTTTTTCCAAAGACATTTCAGCTCCTGAGGTTACGTTAAAAACAAGAAAAAAACGACAGGTCGCGGATTGAAAAAATGGTCAAAATTTAAAGGGCGTCAGATCTTTCCTAAAACCTAATAAAATGATATTGGGGTGGGTATTGATCGAGAAATTGCAGAGATTAGAAAGAATTATCTTTGTTTCAAAGAAATTTCAGCTCCAGAGATGATGCCAAAAACCAGAAAAAAACGACAGGTCGCGGGTTGAAGAAAATTGTCAAAATTTAAAGGGCGTCAGATCTTTCCTAAAACCTGATAAAATGACGATGGGGTGGGTATTAATCGAGAAATTGCAGAGATTAGAAAGAATTATCTTTTTTCCAATGACATTTCAGCTCCTGAGGTTACGTTAAAAACAAGAAAAAAACGACAGGTCGCGGGTTGAAAAAATGGTCAAAATTTAAAGGGCGTCAGATCTTTCCTAAAACCTGATAAAATGACATTGGGTTGGGTATTGATCGAGAAATTGCAGAGATTAGAAAGAATTGTCTTTGTTTCAAAGAAATTTCAGCTCCGGAGGTGATGCCAAAAACCAGAAAAAAACGACAGGTCGCGGGTTGAAAAAATGGTCAAAATTTAAAGGGCGTCAGATCTTTCCTAAAACCTGATAAAATGACGATGGGGTGGGTATTAATCGAGAAATTGCAGAGATTAGAAAGAATTATCTTTTTTCCAAAGAAATTTCAGCTCCTGAGGTTACGTTAAAAACAAGAAAAAAACGACAGGTCGCGGGTTGAAAAAATGGTCAAAATTTAAAGAGCTTCAGATCATTCTTAAAGACAGATAAAATGACGATGGTGTGGGTATTAATCGAGAAATTGCAAAGATTAGAAAGAATTATCTTTGTTCCAAAGAATTTTCAGCTTCGGAGGTTACTTCAAAAACCAGAAAAAAACGGCAGGTCGCGGGTTGAAAAAATGGTCAAAATTTAAAGGGCGTCAGATCTTTCCTAAAACCTGATAAAATGACATTGGGGTGGGTATTGATCGAGAAATTGCAGAGATTAGAGAGAATTATCTTTTTTTGAAAGAAATTTCAGCTCCGGAGGTGATGCCAAAAACCAGAAAAAAACGACAGGTCGCGGGTTGAAAAAATGGTCAAAATTTTAAGGGCGTCAGATCTTTCTCAAAGACTGATAAAATGACGATGGTGTGGGTATTAATCGAGAAATTGCAGAGATTAGAAAGAATTATCTTTGTTCCAAAGAATTTTCAGTTTCGAAGGTTACTTCAAAAACCAGAAAAAAACGACAGGTCGCAGGTTGAAAAAATGGTCAAAATTTAAAGGGCGTCAGATCTTTCCTAAATCCTGATAAAATGACGATGGGGTGGGTATCAATCGAGAAATTGCAGACATTAGAAAGAATTATCTTTGTTTCAAAGAAATTTCAGCTCCGGAGGTCACGCCAAAAACCAGAAAAAAACAACAGGTCGTGAGTTGATAAAATGGTCAAAGTTTAAAGGACGTCAGATCTTCCCCTAAACTAGATAAAATTACAATGGGGTGGGTATTAATCGAGAAATTGCTGAGATTAGAAAGAATTATCTTTTCTCCAAAGACATTTCAGCTCCAGAGGTTACCCAAAAAGCAGAAAAAAACGACAGGTCGCGGGTTGAAAGAATGGTCAAAATTTAAAGGGCGTCACATCTTCCCCATAACCTGATAAAATGACAACGGGGTGGATATTAATCGAGAAATTGCTGAGAATATAAAGAATTATCTTTGTTTCAAAGAAATTGGTTACCCAAAAAGCAGAAAAAAACGACAGGTCGCGGGTTGAAAGAATGGTCAAAATTTAAAGGGCGTCACATATTCCCCATAACCTGATAAAGTTACAATGGGGTGGGTATTAATCGAGAAATTACTGAGATTAGAAAGAATGATTCTTGTTCCAAAGAAATTTCAATTCCGGAGGTTACCTAAAAAGCAGAAAAAAACGACAGGTCGCGGGTTGAAAAAATGGTCAAAATTTAAAGAGCTTCAGATCTTTCTTAAAGACTGATAAAATGACGATGGTGTGGGTATTAATCGAGAAATTGCAGAGATTAGAAAGAATTATCTTTGTTCCAAAGAATTTTAATCTTCGGAGGTTACTTCAAAAACCAGAAAAAAACGACAGGTCGCGGGTTGAAAAAATGGTCAAAATTTAAAGGGCGTCAGATCTTTCCTAAAACCTGATAAAATGACGATGGGATGAGTATCAATCGAGAAATTGCAGAGATTAGAAAGAATTATCTTTGTTCCAAAGAAATTTCAGCTCCGGAGGTTAATTCAAAAACCAGAAAAAAAACGACAGGTCGCGGGTTGAAAAAATGGTCAAAATTTAAAGGGCTTCAGATCTTTCCTAAAACCTGATAAAATGACATTGGGGTGGGTATTGATCGAGAAATTGCAGAGATTAGAAAGAATTATCTTTGTTTCAAAGAAATTTCAGCTCCGGAGATTAATTCAAAAACCAGAAAAAAACGACAGGTCGCGGGTTGAAAAAATGGTCAAAATTTAAAGGGCGTCAGATCTTTCCTAAAACCTGATAAAATGACGATGGGGTGGGTATCAATCGAGAAATTGCAGAGATTAGAAAGAATTATCTTTGTTCCAAAGAAATTTCAGCTCCGGAGGTTAATTCAAAAACCAGAAAAAAACGACAGGTCGCGGGTTAAAAAAATGGTCAAAATTTAAAGGGCGTCAGATCTTTCCTAAAACCTGATAAAATGACATTGGGGTGGGTATTGATCGAGAAATTGCAGAGATTACAAAGAATTATCTTTGTTTCAAAGAAATTTCAGCTCCTGAGGTTAATTCAAAAACCAGAAAAAAACGACAGGTCGCGGGTTGAAGAAAATTGTCAAAATTTAAAGGGCGTCAGATCTTTCCTAAAACCTGATAAAATGACGATGGGGTGGGTATTAATCGAGAAATTGCAGAGATTAGAAAGAATTATCTTTTTTCCAATGACATTTCAGCTCCTGAGGTTACGTTAAAAACAAGAAAAAAACGACAGGTCGCGGGTTGAAAAAATGGTCAAAATTTAAAGGGCGTCAGATCTTTCCTCAAACCTGATAAAATGACGATGGGGTGGGTATTAATCGAGAAATTGCAGAGATTAGAAAGAATTATCTTTTTTCCAAAGACATTTCAGCTCCTGAGGTTGCGTTAAAAACAAGAAAAAAACGACAGGTCGCGGATTGAAAAAATGGTCAAAATTTAAAGGGCGTCAGATCTTTCCTAAAACCTAATAAAATGATATTGGGGTGGGTATTGATCGAGAAATTGCAGAGATTAGAAAGAATTATCTTTGTTTCAAAGAAATTTCAGCTCCAGAGATGATGCCAAAAACCAGAAAAAAACGACAGGTCGCGGGTTGAAGAAAATTGTCAAAATTTAAAGGGCGTCAGATCTTTCCTAAAACCTGATAAAATGACGATGGGGTGGGTATTAATCGAGAAATTGCAGAGATTAGAAAGAATTATCTTTTTTCCAATGACATTTCAGCTCCTGAGGTTACGTTAAAAACAAGAAAAAAACGACAGGTCGCGGGTTGAAAAAATGGTCAAAATTTAAAGGGCGTCAGATCTTTCCTAAAACCTGATAAAATGACATTGGGTTGGGTATTGATCGAGAAATTGCAGAGATTAGAAAGAATTATCTTTGTTTCAAAGAAATTTCAGCTCCGGAGGTGATGCCAAAAACCAGAAAAAAACGACAGGTCGCGGGTTGAAAAAATGGTCAAAATTTAAAGGGCGTCAGATCTTTCCTAAAACCTGATAAAATGACGATGGGGTGGGTATTAATCGAGAAATTGCAGAGATTAGAAAGAATTATCTTTGTTCCAAAGACATTTCAGCTCCTGAGGTTACGTTAAAAACAAGAAAAAAACGACAGGTCGCGGGTTGAAAAAATGGTCAAAATTTAAAGAGCTTCAGATCATTCTTAAAGACAGATAAAATGACGATGGTGTGGGTATTAATCGAGAAATTGCAAAGATTAGAAAGAATTATCTTTGTTCCAAAGAATTTTCAGCTTCGGAGGTTACTTCAAAAACCAGAAAAAAACGACAGGTCGCGGGTTGAAAAAATGGTCAAAATTTAAAGGGCGTCAGATCTTTCTTAAAGACTGATAAAATGACGATGGTGTGGGTATTAATCGAGAAATTGCAGAGATTAGAAAGAATTATCTTTGTTCCAAAGAATTTTCAGCTTCGGAGGTTACTTCAAAAACCAGAAAAAAACGACAGGTCGCGGGTTGAAAAAATGGTCAAAATTTAAAGGGCGTCAGATCTTTCCTAAAACCTGATAAAATGACGATGGGGTGGGTATTAATCGAGAAATTGCAGAGATTAGAAAGAATTATCTTTTTTCCAAAGACATTTCAGCTCCTGAGGTTATGTTAAAAACAAGAAAAAAACGACAGGTCGCGGATTGAAAAAATGGTCAAAATTTAAAGGGCGTCAGATCTTTCCTAAAACCTGATAAAATGACATTGGGGTGGGTATTGATCGAGAAATTGCAGAGATTAGAAAGAATTATCTTTGTTTCAAAGAAATTTCAGCTCCGGAGGTTAATTCAAAAACCAGAAAAAAACGACAGGTCGCGGGTTGAAAAAATGGTCAAAATTTAAAGGGTGTCAGATCTTTCCTAAAACCTGATAAAATGACATTGGGGTGTGTATTGATCGAGAAATTGCAGATATTGGAAAAAATTATCTTTGTTTCAAAGAAATTTCAGCTCCGGAGGTGATGCCAAAAACCAGAAAAAAACGACAGGTCGCGGGTTGAAGAAAATTGTCAAAATTTAAAGGGCGTCAGATCTTTCCTAAAACCTGATAAAATGACATTGGGGTGGGTATTGATCGAGAAATTGCAGAGATTAGAAAGAATTATCTTTTTTCCAAAGACATTTCAGCTCCTGAGGTTACGTTAAAAACAAGAAAAAAACGACAGGTCGCGGATTGAAAAAATGGTCAAAATTTAAAGGGCGTCAGATCTTTCCTAAAACCTAATAAAATGATATTGGGGTGGGTATTGATCGAGAAATTGCAGAGATTAGAAAGAATTATCTTTGTTTCAAAGAAATTTCAGCTCCGGAGGTGATGCCAAAAACCAGAAAAAAACGACAGGTCGCGGGTTGAAAAAATGGTCAAAATTTAAAGGGCGTCAGATCTTTCCTAAAACCTGATAAAATGACGATGGGGTGGGTATTAATCGAGAAATTGCAGAGATTAGAAAGAATTATCTTTTTTCCAAAGACATTTCAGCTCCTGAGGTTACGTTAAAAACAAGAAAAAAAACGACAGGTCGCGGGTTGAAAAAATGGTCAAAATTTAAAGAGCTTCAGATCATTCTTAAAGACTGATAAAATGACGATGGTGTGGGTATTAATCGAGAAATTGCAAAGATTAGAAAGAATTATCTTTCTTCCAAAGAATTTTCAGCTTCGGAGGTTACTTCAAAAACCAGAAAAAAACGACAGGTCGCGGGTTGAAAAAATGGTCAAAATTTAAAGGGCGTCAGATCTTTCTTAAAGACTGATAAAATGACGATGGTGTGGGTATTAATCGAGAAATTGCCGAGATTAGAAAGAATTATCTTTGTTCCAAAGAATTTTCAGCTTCGGAGGTTACTTCAAAAACCAGAAAAAAACGACAGGTCGCGGGTTGAAAAAATGGTCAAAATTTAAAGGGCGTCAGATCTTTCCTAAAACCTGATAAAATGACGATGGGGTGGGTATTAATCGAGAAATTGCAGAGATTAGAAAGAATTATCTTTTTTCCAAAGACATTTCAGCTCCTGAGTTTACGTTAAAAACAAGAAAAAAACGACAGGTCGCGGATTGAAAAAATGGTCAAAATTTAAAGGGCGTCAGATCTTTCCTAAAACCTAATAAAATGACATTGGGGTGGGTATTGATCGAGAAATTGCAGAGATTAGAAAGAATTATCTTTGTTTCAAAGAAATTTCAGCTCCGGAGGTTAATTCAAAAACCAGAAAAAAACAACAGGTTGCGGGTTGAAAAAATGGTCAAAATTTAAAGGGTGTCAGATCTTTCCTAAAATCTGATAAAATGACATTGGGGTGGGTATTGATCGAGAAATTGCAGATATTAGAAAAAATTATCTTTGTTTCAAAGAAATTTCAGCTCCGGAGGTGATGCCAAAAACCAGAAAAAAACGACAGGTCGCGGGTTGAAAAAATGGTCAAAATTTAAAGGGCGTCAGATCTTTCCTAAAACCTGATAAAATGACGATGGGGTGGGTATTAATCGAGAAATTGCAGAGATTAGAAAGAATTATCTTTTTTCCAAAGACATTTCAGCTCCTGAGGTTACGTTAAAAACAAGAAAAAAAACGACAGGTCGCGGATTGAAAAAATGGTCAAAATTTAAAGGGCGTCAGATCTTTCCTAAAACCTAATAAAATGACATTGGGGTGGGTATTGATCGAGAAATTGCAGAGATTAGAAAGAATTATCTTAGTTGCAAAGAAATTTCAGCCCCTGAGGTTACGTTAAAAACCAGAAAAAAATGACAGGTCGCGGGTTGAAAAAATGGTCAAAATTTAAAGGGCGTCAGATCTTTCCTAAAACCTGATAAAATGACGATGGGGTGGGTATTAATCGAGAAATTGCAGAGATTAGAAAGAATTATCTTTTTTCCAAAGACATTTCAGCTCCTGAGGTTACGTTAAAAACAAGAAAAAAACGACAGGTCGCGGATTGAAAAAATGGTCAAAATTTAAAGGGCGTCAGATCTTTCCTAAAACCTAATAAAATGACATTGGGGTGGGTATTGATCGAGAAATTGCAGAGATTAGAAAGAATTATCTTTCTTTCAAAGAAATTTCAGCTCCGGAGGTGATGCCAAAAACCAGAAAAAAACGACAGGTCGCGGGTTGAAGAAAATTGTCAAAATTTAAAGGGCGTCAGATCTTTCCTAAAACCTGATAAAATGACGATGGGGTGGGTATTAATCGAGAAATTGCAGAGATTAGAAAGAATTATCTTTTTTCCAATGACATTTCAGCTCCTGAGGTTACGTTAAAAACAAGAAAAAAACGACAGGTCGCGGATTGAAAAAATGGTCAAAATTTAAAGGGCGTCAGATCTTTCCTCAAACCTGATAAAATGACGATGGGGTGGGTATTAATCGAGAAATTTCAGAGATTAGAAAGAATTATCTTAGTTGCAAAGAAATTTCAGCTCCTGAGGTTACGTTAAAAACCAGAAAAAAATGACAGGTCGCGGGTTGAAAAAATGGTCAAAATTTAAAGGGCGTCAGATCTTTCCTAAAACCTGATAAAATGACGATGGGGTGGGTATTAATCGAGAAATTGCAGAGATTAGAAAGAATTATCTTTTTTCCAAAGACATTTCAGCTCCTGAGGTTGCTTTAAAAACAAGAAAAAACGACAGGTCGCGGGTTGAAAAAATGGTCAAAATTTAAAGAGCTTCAGATCTTTCTTAAAGACTGATAAAATGACGATGGTGTGGGTATTAATCGAGAAATTGCAGAGATTAGAAAGAATTATCTTTGTTCCAAAGAATTTTCAGCTTCGGAGGTTACTTCAAAAATCAGAAAAAAACGACAGGTCGCGGGTTGAAAAAATGGTCAAAATTTAAAGGGCGTCAGATCTTTCCTAAAACCTGATAAAATGACATTGGGGTGGGTATTGATCGAGAAATTGCAGAGAATAGAGAGAATTATCTTTTTTTCAAAGAAATTTCAGGTCCGGAGGTGATGCCAAAAACCAGAAAAAAACGACAGGTCGCGGGTTGAAAAAATGGTCAAAACTTAAAGGGTGTCAGATCTTTCCTAAAACCTGATAAAATGACATTGGGGTGGGTATTGATCGAGAAATTGCAGAGATTAGAAAGAATTATCTTTGTTTCAAAGAAATTTCAGCTCCGGAGGTTAATTCAAAAACCAGAAAAAAACGACAGGTCGCGGGTTGAAAAAATGGTCAAAATTTAAAGGGCGTCAGATCTTTCCTAAAACCTGATAAAATGACATTGGGTTGGGTATTGATCGAGAAATTGCAGAGATTAGAAAGAATTATCTTTGTTTCAAAGAAATTTCAGCTCCGGAGGTGATGCCAAAAACCAGAAAAAAACGACAGGTCGCGGGTTGAAAAAATGGTCAAAATTTAAAGGGCGTCAGATCTTTCCTAAAACCTGATAAAATGACGATGGGGTGGGTATTAATCGAGAAATTGCAGAGATTAGAAAGAATTATCTTTTTTCCAAAGACATTTCAGCTCCTGAGGTTACGTTAAAAACAAGAAAAAGACGACAGGTCGCGGGTTGAAAAAATGGTCAAAATTTAAAGAGCTTCAGATCATTCTTAAAGACAGATAAAATGACGATGGTGTGGGTATTAATCGAGAAATTGCAAAGATTAGAAAGAATTATCTTTGTTCCAAAGAATTTTCAGCTTCGGAGGTTACTTCAAAAACCAGAAAAAAACGACAGGTCGCGGGTTGAAAAAATGGTCAAAATTTAAAGGGCGTCAGATCTTTCTTAAAGACTGAAAAAATGACGATGGTGTGGGTATTAATCGAGAAATTGCAGAGATTAGAAAGAATTATCTTTGTTCCAAAGAATTTTCAGCTTCGGAGGTTACTTCAAAAACCAGAAAAAAACGACAGGTCGCGGGTTGAAAAAATGGTCAAAATTTAAAGGGCGTCAGATCTTTCCTAAAACCTGATAAAATGACGATGGGGTGGGTATTAATCGAGAATTTGCAGAGATTAGAAAGAATTATCTTTTTTCCAAAGACATTTCAGCTCCTGAGGTTATGTTAAAAACAAGAAAAAAACGACAGGTCGCGGATTGAAAAAATGGTCAAAATTTAAAGGGCGTCAGATCTTTCCTAAAACCTGATAAAATGACATTGGGGTGGGTATTGATCGAGAAATTGCAGAGATTAGAAAGAATTATCTTTGTTTCAAAGAAATTTCTGCTCCGGAGGTTAATTCAAAAACCAGAAAAAAACGACAGGTCGCGGGTTGAAAAAATGGTCAAAATTTAAAGGGTGTCAGATCTTTCCTAAAACCTGATAAAATGACATTGGGGTGGGTATTGATCGAGAAATTGCAGATATTAGAAATAATTATCTTTGTTTCAAAGAAATTTCAGCTCCGGAGGTGATGCCAAAAACCAGAAAAAAACGACAGGTCGCGGGTTGAAGAAAATTGTCAAAATTTAAAGGGCGTCAGATCTTTCCTAAAACCTGATAAAATGACATTGGGGTGGGTATTGATCGAGAAATTGCAGAGATTAGAAAGAATTATCTTTTTTCCAAAGACATTTCAGCTCCTGAGGTTACGTTAAAAACAAGAAAAAAACGACAGGTCGCGGATTGAAAAAATGGTCAAAATTTAAAGGGCGTCAGATCTTTCCTAAAACCTAATAAAATGATATTGGGGTGGGTATTGATCGAGAAATTGCAGAGATTAGAAAGAATTATCTTTGTTTCAAAGAAATTTCAGCTCCGGAGGTGATGCCAAAAACCAGAAAAAAACGACAGGTCGCGGGTTGAAAAAATGGTCAAAATTTAAAGGGCGTCAGATCTTTCCTAAAACCTGATAAAATGACGATGGGGTGGGTATTAATCGAGAAATTGCAGAGATTAGAAAGAATTATCTTTTTTCCAAAGACATTTCAGCTCCTGAGGTTACGTTAAAAACAAGAAAAAAACGACAGGTCGCGGGTTGAAAAAATGGTCAAAATTTAAAGAGCTTCAGATCATTCTTAAAGACTGATAAAATGACGATGGTGTGGGTATTAATCGAGAAATTGCAAAGATTAGAAAGAATTATCTTTCTTCCAAAGAATTTTCAGCTTCGGAGGTTACTTCAAAAACCAGAAAAAAACGACAGGTCGCGGGTTGAAAAAATGGTCAAAATTTAAAGGGCGTCAGATCTTTCTTAAAGACTGATAAAATGATGATGGTGTGGGTATTAATCGAGAAATTGCCGAGATTAGAAAGAATTATCTTTGTTCCAAAGAATTTTCAGCTTCGGAGGTTACTTCAAAAACCAGAAAAAAACGACAGGTCGCGGGTTGAAAAAATGGTCAAAATTTAAAGGGTGTCAGATCTTTCCTAAAACCTGATAAAATGACGATGGGGTGGGTATTAATCGAGAAATTGCAGAGATTAGAAAGAATTATCTTTTTTCCAAAGACATTTCAGCTCCTGAGGTTACGTTAAAAACAAGAAAAAAACGACAGGTCGCGGATTGAAAAAATGGTCAAAATTTAAAGGGCGTCAGATCTTTCCTAAAACCTAATAAAATGACATTGGGGTGGGTATTGATCGAGAAATTGCAGAGATTAGAAAGAATTATCTTTGTTTCAAAGAAATTTCAGCTCCGGAGGTTAATTCAAAAACCAGAAAAAAACAACAGGTCGCGGGTTGAAAAAATGGTCAAAATTTAAAGGGTGTCAGATCTTTCCTAAAATCTGATAAAATGACATTGGGGTGGGTATTGATCGAGAAATTGCAGATATTAGAAAAAATTATCTTTGTTTCAAAGAAATTTCAGCTCCGGAGGTGATGCCAAAAACCAGAAAAAAACGACAGGTCGCGGGTTGAAAAAATGGGCAAAATTTAAAGGGCGTCAGATCTTTCCTAAAACCTGATAAAATGACGATGGGGTGGGTATTAATCGAGAAATTGCAGAGATTAGAAAGAATTATCTTTTTTCCAAAGACATTTCAGCTCCTGAGGTTACGTTAAAAACAAGAAAAAAACAACAGGTCGCGGGTTGAAAAAATGGTCAAAATTTAAAGGGTGTCAGATCTTTCCTAAAATCTGATAAAATGACATTGGGGTGGGTATTGATCGAGAAATTGCAGATATTAGAAAAAATTATCTTTGTTTCAAAGAAATTTCAGCTCCGGAGGTGATGCCAAAAACCAGAAAAAAACGACAGGTCGCGGGTTGAAAAAATGGGCAAAATTTAAAGGGCGTCAGATCTTTCCTAAAACCTGATAAAATGACGATGGGGTGGGTATTAATCGAGAAATTGCAGAGATTAGAAAGAATTATCTTTTTTCCAAAGACATTTCAGCTCCTGAGGTTACGTTAAAAACAAGAAAAAGACGACAGGTCGCGGGTTGAAAAAATGGTCAAAATTTAAAGAGCTTCAGATCATTCTTAAAGACAGATAAAATGACGATGGTGTGGGTATTAATCGAGAAATTGCAAAGATTAGAAAGAATTATCTTTGTTCCAAAGAATTTTCAGCTTCGGAGGTTACTTCAAAAACCAGAAAAAAACGACAGGTCGCGGGTTGAAAAAATGGTCAAAATTTAAAGGGCGTCAGATCTTTCTTAAAGACTGAAAAAATGACGATGGTGTGGGTATTAATCGAGAAATTGCAGAGATTAGAAAGAATTATCTTTGTTCCAAAGAATTTTCAGCTTCGGAGGTTACTTCAAAAACCAGAAAAAAACGACAGGTCGCGGGTTGAAAAAATGGTCAAAATTTAAAGGGCGTCAGATCTTTCCTAAAACCTGATAAAATGACGATGGGGTGGGTATTAATCGAGAATTTGCAGAGATTAGAAAGAATTATCTTTTTTCCAAAGACATTTCAGCTCCTGAGGTTATGTTAAAAACAAGAAAAAAACGACAGGTCGCGGATTGAAAAAATGGTCAAAATTTAAAGGGCGTCAGATCTTTCCTAAAACCTGATAAAATGACATTGGGGTGGGTATTGATCGAGAAATTGCAGAGATTAGAAAGAATTATCTTTGTTTCAAAGAAATTTCTGCTCCGGAGGTTAATTCAAAAACCAGAAAAAAACGACAGGTCGCGGGTTGAAAAAATGGTCAAAATTTAAAGGGTGTCAGATCTTTCCTAAAACCTGATAAAATGACATTGGGGTGGGTATTGATCGAGAAATTGCAGATATTAGAAATAATTATCTTTGTTTCAAAGAAATTTCAGCTCCGGAGGTGATGCCAAAAACCAGAAAAAAACGACAGGTCGCGGGTTGAAGAAAATTGTCAAAATTTAAAGGGCGTCAGATCTTTCCTAAAACCTGATAAAATGACATTGGGGTGGGTATTGATCGAGAAATTGCAGAGATTAGAAAGAATTATCTTTTTTCCAAAGACATTTCAGCTCCTGAGGTTACGTTAAAAACAAGAAAAAAACGACAGGTCGCGGATTGAAAAAATGGTCAAAATTTAAAGGGCGTCAGATCTTTCCTAAAACCTAATAAAATGATATTGGGGTGGGTATTGATCGAGAAATTGCAGAGATTAGAAAGAATTATCTTTGTTTCAAAGAAATTTCAGCTCCGGAGGTGATGCCAAAAACCAGAAAAAAACGACAGGTCGCGGGTTGAAAAAATGGTCAAAATTTAAAGGGCGTCAGATCTTTCCTAAAACCTGATAAAATGACGATGGGGTGGGTATTAATCGAGAAATTGCAGAGATTAGAAAGAATTATCTTTTTTCCAAAGACATTTCAGCTCCTGAGGTTACGTTAAAAACAAGAAAAAAACGACAGGTCGCGGGTTGAAAAAATGGTCAAAATTTAAAGAGCTTCAGATCATTCTTAAAGACTGATAAAATGACGATGGTGTGGGTATTAATCGAGAAATTGCAAAGATTAGAAAGAATTATCTTTCTTCCAAAGAATTTTCAGCTTCGGAGGTTACTTCAAAAACCAGAAAAAAACGACAGGTCGCGGGTTGAAAAAATGGTCAAAATTTAAAGGGCGTCAGATCTTTCTTAAAGACTGATAAAATGATGATGGTGTGGGTATTAATCGAGAAATTGCCGAGATTAGAAAGAATTATCTTTGTTCCAAAGAATTTTCAGCTTCGGAGGTTACTTCAAAAACCAGAAAAAAACGACAGGTCGCGGGTTGAAAAAATGGTCAAAATTTAAAGGGTGTCAGATCTTTCCTAAAACCTGATAAAATGACGATGGGGTGGGTATTAATCGAGAAATTGCAGAGATTAGAAAGAATTATCTTTTTTCCAAAGACATTTCAGCTCCTGAGGTTACGTTAAAAACAAGAAAAAAACGACAGGTCGCGGATTGAAAAAATGGTCAAAATTTAAAGGGCGTCAGATCTTTCCTAAAACCTAATAAAATGACATTGGGGTGGGTATTGATCGAGAAATTGCAGAGATTAGAAAGAATTATCTTTGTTTCAAAGAAATTTCAGCTCCGGAGGTTAATTCAAAAACCAGAAAAAAACAACAGGTCGCGGGTTGAAAAAATGGTCAAAATTTAAAGGGTGTCAGATCTTTCCTAAAATCTGATAAAATGACATTGGGGTGGGTATTGATCGAGAAATTGCAGATATTAGAAAAAATTATCTTTGTTTCAAAGAAATTTCAGCTCCGGAGGTGATGCCAAAAACCAGAAAAAAACGACAGGTCGCGGGTTGAAAAAATGGGCAAAATTTAAAGGGCGTCAGATCTTTCCTAAAACCTGATAAAATGACGATGGGGTGGGTATTAATCGAGAAATTGCAGAGATTAGAAAGAATTATCTTTTTTCCAAAGACATTTCAGCTCCTGAGGTTACGTTAAAAACAAGAAAAAAACGACAGGTCGCGGATTGAAAAAATGGTCAAAATTTAAAGGGCGTCAGATCTTTCCTAAAACCTAATAAAATGATATTGGGGTGGGTATTGATCGAGAAATTGCAGAGATTAGAAAGAATTATCTTTGTTTCAAAGAAATTTCAGCTCCGGAGGTGATGCCAAAAACCAGAAAAAAACGACAGGTCGCGGGTTGAAAAAATGGTCAAAATTTAAAGGGCGTCAGATCTTTCCTAAAACCTGATAAAATGACGATGGGGTGGGTATTAATCGAGAAATTGCAGAGATTAGAAAGAATTATCTTTTTTCCAAAGACATTTCAGCTCCTGAGGTTACGTTAAAAACAAGAAAAAAACGACAGGTCGCGGGTTGAAAAAATGGTCAAAATTTAAAGAGCTTCAGATCATTCTTAAAGACTGATAAAATGACGATGGTGTGGGTATTAATCGAGAAATTGCAAAGATTAGAAAGAATTATCTTTCTTCCAAAGAATTTTCAGCTTCGGAGGTTACTTCAAAAACCAGAAAAAAACGACAGGTCGCGGGTTGAAAAAATGGTCAAAATTTAAAGGGCGTCAGATCTTTCTTAAAGACTGATAAAATGATGATGGTGTGGGTATTAATCGAGAAATTGCCGAGATTAGAAAGAATTATCTTTGTTCCAAAGAATTTTCAGCTTCGGAGGTTACTTCAAAAACCAGAAAAAAACGACAGGTCGCGGGTTGAAAAAATGGTCAAAATTTAAAGGGCGTCAGATCTTTCCTAAAACCTAATAAAATGACATTGGGGTGGGTATTGATCGAGAAATTGCAGAGATTAGAAAGAATTATCTTTGTTTCAAAGAAATTTCAGCTCCGGAGGTTAATTCAAAAACCAGAAAAAAACAACAGGTCGCGGGTTGAAAAAATGGTCAAAATTTAAAGGGTGTCAGATCTTTCCTAAAATCTGATAAAATGACATTGGGGTGGGTATTGATCGAGAAATTGCAGATATTAGAAAAAATTATCTTTGTTTCAAAGAAATTTCAGCTCCGGAGGTGATGCCAAAAACCAGAAAAAAACGACAGGTCGCGGGTTGAAAAAATGGGCAAAATTTAAAGGGCGTCAGATCTTTCCTAAAACCTGATAAAATGACGATGGGGTGGGTATTAATCGAGAAATTGCAGAGATTAGAAAGAATTATCTTTTTTCCAAAGACATTTCAGCTCCTGAGGTTACGTTAAAAACAAGAAAAAAACGACAGGTCGCGGATTGAAAAAATGGTCAAAATTTAAAGGGCGTCAGATCTTTTCTAAAACCTAATAAAATGACATTGGGGTGGGTATTGATCGAGAAATTGCAGAGATTAGAAAGAATTATCTTAGTTGCAAAGAAATTTCAGCTCCTGAGGTTACGTTAAAAACCAGAAAAAAATGACAGGTCGCGGGTTGAAAAAATGGTCAAAATTTAAAGGGCGTCAGATCTTTCCTAAAACCTGATAAAATGACATTGGGTTGGGTATTAATCGAGAAATTGCAGAGATTAGAAAGAATTATCTTTGTTTCAAAGAATTTTCAGCTTCGGAGGTTACTTCAAAAACCAGAAAAAAACGACAGGTCGCGGGTTGAAAAAATGGTCAAAATTTAAAGGGCGTCAGATCTTTCCTAAAACCTGATAAAATGACGATGGGGTGGGTATTAATCGAGAAATTGCAGAGATTAGAAAGAATTATCTTTTTTCCAAAGACATTTCAGCTCCTGAGGTTACGTTAAAAACAAGAAAAAAACGACAGGTCGCGGATTGAAAAAATGGTCAAAATTTAAAGGGCGTCAGATCTTTCCTAAAACCTAATAAAATGACATTGGGGTGGGTATTGATCGAGAAATTGCAGAGATTAGAAAGAATTATCTTTGTTTCAAAGAAATTTCAGCTCCGGAGGTGATGCCAAAAACCAGAAAAAAACGACAGGTCGCGGGTTGAAGAAAATTGTCAAAATTTAAAGGGCGTCAGATCTTTCCTAAAACCTGATAAAATGACGATGGGGTGGGTATTAATCGAGAAATTGCAGAGATTAGAAAGAATTATCTTTTTTCCAATGACATTTCAGCTCCTGAGGTTACGTTAAAAACCAGAAAAAAACGACAGGTTGCGGGTTGAAAAAATGGTCAAAATTTAAAGGGCGTCAGATCTTTCCTCAAACCTGATAAAATGACGATGGGGTGGGTATTAATCGAGAAATTTCAGAGATTAGAAAGAATTATCTTAGTTGCAAAGAAATTTCAGCTCCTGAGGTTACGTTAAAAACCAGAAAAAAATGACAGGTCGCGGGTTGAAAAAATGGTCAAAATTTAAAGAGCTTCAGATCTTTCTTAAAGACTGATAAAATGACGATGGTGTGGGTATTAATCGAGAAATTGCAGAGATTAGAAAGAATTATCTTTGTTCCAAAGAATTTTCAGCTTCGGAGGTTACTTCAAAAATCAGAAAAAAACGACAGGTCGCGGGTTGAAAAAATGGTCAAAATTTAAAGGGCGTCAGATCTTTCCTAAAACCTGATAAAATGACATTGGGGTGGGTATTGATCGAGAAATTGCAGAGAATAGAGAGAATTATCTTTTTTTCAAAGAAATTTCAGCTCCGGAGGTGATGCCAAAAACCAGAAAAAAACGACAGGTCGCGGGTTGAAAAAATGGTCAAAACTTAAAGGGTGTCAGATCTTTCCTAAAACCTGATAAAATGACATTGGGGTGGGTATTGATCGAGAAATTGCAGAGATTAGAAAGAATTATCTTTGTTTCAAAGAAATTTCAGCTCCGGAGGTTAATTCAAAAACCAGAAAAAAAACGACAGGTCGCGGGTTGAAAAAATGGTCAAAATTTTAAGGGCGTCAGATCTTTCTCAAAGACTGATAAAATGACGATGGTGTGGGTATTAATCGAGAAATTGCAGAGATTAGAAAGAATTATCTTTGTTCCAAAGAATTTTCAGTTTCGGAGGTTACTTCAAAAACCAGAAAAAAACGACAGGTCGCAGGTTGAAAAAATGGTCAAAATTTAAAGGGCGTCAGATCTTTCCTAAATCCTGATAAAATGATGATGGGGTGGGTATCAATCGAGAAATTGCAGACATTAGAAAGAATTATCTTTGTTTCAAAGAAATTTCAGCTCCGGAGGTCACGCCAAAAACCAGAAAAAAACAACAGGTCGTGAGTTGATAAAATGGTCAAAGTTTAAAGGACGTCAGATCTTCCCCTAAACTAGATAAAATTACAATGGGGTGGGTATTAATCGAGAAATTGCTGAGATTAGAAAGAATTATCTTTTCTCCAAAGACATTTCAGCTCCAGAGGTTACCCAAAAAGCAGAAAAAAACGACAGGTCGCGGGTTGAAAGAATGGTCAAAATTTAAAGGGCGTCACATCTTCCCCATAACCTGATAAAATGACAACGGGGTGGATATTAATCGAGAAATTGCTGAGATTATAAAGAATTATCCTTGTTTCAAAGAAACTGGTTACCCAAAAAGCAGAAAAAAACGACAGGTCGCGGGTTGAAAGAATGGTCAAAATTTAAAGGGCGTCACATATTCCCCATAACCTGATAAAATTACAATGGGGTGGGTGTTAATCGAGAAATTGCTGAGATTAGAAAGAATGATCCTTGTTCCAAAGAAATTTCAATTCTGGAGGTTACCTAAAAAGCAGAAAAAAACGACAGGTTCGCGGGTTGAAAAACTGGTCAAAATTTAAAGAGCTTCAGATATTTCTTAAAGACTGATAAAATGACGATGGTGTGGGTATTAATCGAGAAATTTCAGAGATTAGAAAGAATTATCTTTGTTCCGAAGAATTTTCAGCTTCGGAGGTTACTTCAAAAACCAGAAAAAAACGACAGGTCGCGGGTTGAAAAAATGGTCAAAATTTAAAGGGCGTCAGATCTTTCCTAAAACCTGATAAAATGACGATGGGGTGGGTATTAATCGAGAAATTGCAGAGATTAGAAAGAATTATCTTTTTTCCAAAGACATTTCAGCTCCTGAGGTTACGTTAAAAACAAGAAAAAAACGACAGGTCGCGGATTGAAAAAATGGTCAAAATTTAAAGGGCGTCAGATCTGTCCTAAAACCTAATAAAATGACATTGGGGTGGGTATTGATCGAGAAATTGCAGAGATTAGAAAGAATTATCTTTGTTTCAAAGAAATTTCAGCTCCGGAGGTGATGCCAAAAACCAGAAAAAAACGACAGGTCGCGGGTTGAAGAAAATTGTCAAAATTTAAAGGGCGTCAGATCTTTCCTAAAACCTGATAAAATGACGATGGGGTGGGTATTAATCGAGAAATTGCAGAGAATAGAAAGAATTATCTTTTTTCCAATGACATTTCAGCTCCTGAGGTTACGTTAAAAATAAGAAAAAAACGACAGGTCGCGGGTTGAAAAAATGGTCAAAATTTAAAGGGCGTCAGATCTTTCCTCAAACCTGATAAAATGACGATGGGGTGGGTATTAATCGAGAAATTTCAGAGATTAGAAAGAATTATCTTAGTTGCAAAGAAATTTCAGCTCCTGAGGTTACGTTAAAAACCAGAAAAAAATGACAGGTCGCGGGTTGAAAAAATGGTCAAAATTTAAAGAGCTTCAGATCTTTCTTAAAGACTGATAAAATGACGATGGTGTGGGTATTACTCGAGAAATTGCAGAGATTAGAAAGAATTATCTTTGTTCCAAAGAATTTTCAGCTTCGGAGGTTACTTCAAAAACCAGAAAAAAACGACAGGTCGCGGGTTGAAAAAATGGTCAAAATTTAAAGGGCGTCAGATCTATCCTAAAACCTGATAAAATGACATTGGGGTGGGTATTGATGGAGAAATTGCAGAGATTAGAGAGAATTATCTTTGTTTCAAAGAAATTTCAGCTCCGGAGGTGATGCCAAAAACCAGAAAAAAACGACAGGTCACGGGTTGAAAAAATGGTCAAAATTTAAAGGGCGTCAGATCTTTCCTAAAACCTGATAAAATGACGATGGGGTGGGTATCAATCGAGAAATTGCAGAGATTAGAAAGAATTATCTTTGTTCCAAAGAATTTTAATCTTCGGAGGTTCCTTCAAAAACCAGAAAAAAACGACAGGTCGCGGGTTGAAAAAATGGTCAAAATTTAAAGGGCGTCAGATCTTTCCTAAAACCTGATAATATGACGATGGGGTGGGTATCAATCGAGAAATTGCAGAAATTAGAAAGAATTATCTTTGTTCCAAAGAAATTTCAGCTCCAGAGGTTAATTCAAAAACCAGAAAAAAACGAAAGGTTGCGGGTTGAAAAAATGGTCAAAATTTAAAGGGCGTCAGATCTTTCCTAAAACCTGATAAAATGACAACGGGGTGGGTATTAATCGAGAAATTGCTTATATAATAAAGAATTATTCTTGTTCCAAAGAAATTTCAGCTCCGGAGGTTACCCAAAAACCAGAAAAAAACGTCAGGTCGCGGGTTGATAAAATGGTCAAAATTTAAAGGGCGTCAGATCTTCCCCTAAACCTGATAAAATGACAACGGGGTGGGTATTAATCGAGAAATTGCTGAGATTATAAAGAATTATCCTTGTTTCAAAGAAATTTCATCTCCGGAGGTTACCCAAAAACCAGAAAAAAACGACAGGTCGCGGGTTGAAAGAATGGTCAAAATTTAAAGGGCGTCACATATTCCCCATAACCTGATAAAATTACAATGGGGTGGGTATTAATTGAGAAATTGCTGAGATTAGAAAGAATTATCCTTGTTCCAAAGAAATTTCAGCTCCGGAGGTCACGCCAAAAACCAGAAAAAAACAACAGGTCGTGGGTTGAAAAAATGGTCAAAATTTAAAGGGCGTCAGATCTTCCCCAAAACCTGATAAAATGACAACGGGGTGCGTATTAATCGAGAAATTGCTGAGATTAGAAAGAATTATCTTTGTTCCAAAGAAATTTCAGCTCCGGAGGTTACCCAAAAAACAGAAAAAAACGACAGGTCGCGGGTTGAAAGAATGGTCAAAATTTAAAGGGCGTCACATATTCCCCATAACCTGATAAAATGACAACGGGGTGGGTATTAATCGAGAAATTGCTGAAATTAGAAAGAATTATCTTTGTTCCAAAGAAATTTCAGCTCCGGAGGTCACGCCAAATACCAGAAAAAAACAACAGGTCGTGGGTTGAAAAAATGGTCAAAATTTAAAGGGCGTAACATCTTCCCCATAACCTGATAAAATGACAACGGGGTGGGTATTAATTGAGAAATTGCTGAGATTAGAAAGAATTATCTTTGTTCCAAAGACATTTCAGCTCCGGAGGTTACCCAAAAAGCAGAAAAAAATGACAGGTCGCGGGTTGAAAAAATGGTCAAAATTTAAAGGGCGTCACATCTTCCCCGTAACCTGATAAAATGACAACGGGGTGGGTATTAGTTGAGAAATTGCTGAGATTACAAAGAATTATCTTTGCTCCAAAGACATTTCAGCTCCAGAGGTTACCCAAAAAGCAGAAAAAAATGACAGGTCGCGGGTTGAAAAAATGGTCAAAATTTAAAGGGCGTCACATCTTCCCCATAACCTGATAAAATTATAATGGGGTGGGTATTAATTGAGAAATTGCTGAGATTAGAAAGAATTATCCTTGTTCCAAAGAAATTTCAGCTCCGGAGGTCACGCCAAAAACCAGAAAAAAACAACAGGTCGTGGGTTGAAAAAATGGTCAAAATTTAAAGGGCGTCAGATCTTCCCCATAACCTGATAAAATGACAACGGGGTGGGTATTAATCGAGAAATTGCTGAGATAATAAAGAATTATTCTTGTTTCAAAGAAATTTCATCTCTGGAGGTTACCCAAAAACCAGAAAAAAGCGACAGGTCACGGGTAGAAAAAATGGTCAAAATTTAAAGGGCGTCAGATCTTCCCCAAATCCTGATAAAATGACAACGGGGTGGGTATTAATCGAGAAATTGCTGAGATTAGAAAGAATTATCTTTTCTCCAAAGACATTTCAGCTCCAGTGGTTACCCAAAAAGCAGAAAAAAACGACAGGTTGCGGGTTGAAAAAATGGTCAAAATTTAAAGGGCGTCACATCTTTCCCTAAACCTGATGAAATGACAACGGGGTGGGTATTAATCGAGAAATTGCTGAGATTAGAAAGAATTATCTTTGTTCCAAAGAAATTTCAGCTCCGGAGGTTACCCAAAAACCAGAAAAAAACGACAGGTCGCGGGTTGAAAGAATGGTCAAAATTTAAAGGGCGTCACATCTTCCCCATAACCTGATAAAATGACAACGGGGTGGGTATTAATTGAGAAATTGCTTAGATAACAAAGAATTATTCTTGTTTCAAAGAAATTTCAGCTCCGGAGGTTACCCAAAAACCAGAAAAAAACGACAGGTCGCGGGTTGATAAAATGGTCAAAATTTAAAGGGCGTCAGATCTTCCCCTAAACCTGATAAAATGACAATAGGGTGGGTATTAATCGAGAAATTGCTGAAATTAGATAGAATTATCTTTGTTCCAAAGAAATTTCAGCTCCGGAGGTTACGCCAAAAACCAGAAAAAAGCGACAGGTCGCGGGTGGAAAAAATGGTCAAAATTTAAAGGGCGTCAGATCTTCCCCAAAACCTGATAAAATGACAACGGGGTGGGTATTAATCAAGAAATTGCTGAGATCAGAAAGAATGATCCTTGTTCCAAATAAAGTTCAGCTCCGGAGGTTACCCAAAAAGCAGAAAAAAACGACAGTAGGGCTGTAGTTTGTTTGTCGACTAGTCGATTAATTGGTCGATACTCTCTCATCCGACTAAATTCTCATTGGTCGAATAATCTCCGTGTATCTCTATCTCTACTTTCATGAAAGAGAAAAGTGCTACATCAGTAGCTTTCTGGGACTAATCCATTATTTTCCTGCAGCTGGGGGACAGACCAACAAACTACCTTTTGAAAACAGTGCATTCAAAACACCCCCGCTGTTTACACAACTTTGGACTCTTCCAAAATCCGGAGGTCTAACTCCGTTACAGAGCGTTTCTCCTACAATTATATCAACAAGAACCCCCGCCAGGCCAAAAAATATTTTTTAATACTAGAGTTAACGCCAAATATCCACTCATTCAGAAATATTTAGCGTTTGGGAGTCTGTGCAGCGCGTGAGTCAACCACTGTGTTGTTGCCTGGGAAACGAGCAACTGTGTTATACGTCATTGCGTAGTATGTTTGCTTAGCAATTTGGACGCAGAGAAAGTGGCGGTGGATATGAGTGGAGCAGAGGAAAAGGTTAGCGGTAAGTTGTCAGTCTGGCAGTAAATGTACAGCACAGACTACAGTGTGTCAGTTAAATGATGAAAAGTCACGTCTGTTGTTTCTCCAAGTGCTGGAAAAGTGAAGGGAGTTAGCTCCAAAGTTAGCAACGATGGGTTAGCCTAGCCTGAAGACGCTAAACAGAGAAATACAGAATTCATTGTAACATACCACCCCCCCCCCCCCCCCCCCCCCCCCCCTCCCGCGCGCAACTAATCGATTAGTCGCTGATTATTTACAATTTTAGTCGACCAAGGTTTTCTTTGGTTGACTACAGCCCTAAACGACAGGTCGCGGGTTGAAAAAATGGTCAAAATTTAAAGGGCGTCAGATCTTCCCCAAAACCTGATAAAATGACTACGGGGTGGGTATTAATCGAGAAATTGCTGAGATCAGAAAGAATTAGCCTTGTTCCAAAGAAACTTCAGCTCCGGAGGTTACTCTAAAAACCAGAAAGAAGCGACAGGTCGCGGGTTGAAAAAATGGTCAAAATTTAAAGGACGTCAGATCTTCCCCATAACCTGATAAAATGACAACGGGGTGGGTATTAATTGAGAAATTGCTTAGATAACAAAGAATTATTCTTGTTTCAAAGAAATTTCAGCTCCGGAGATTACCCAAAAACCAGAAAAAAACGACAGGTCGCGGGTTGATAAAATGGTCAAAATTTAAAGGGCGTCAGATCTTCCCCTAAACCTGATAAAATGACATTGGGGTGGGTATTAATCGAGAAATTGCAGAGATTAGAAAGAATTGTCTTTGTTTCAAAGAAATTTCAGCTCCGGAGGTGATGCCAAAAACCAGAAAAAAACGACAGGTCGCGGGTTGAAAAAATGGTCAAAATTTAAAGGGCGTCAGATCTTTCCTAAAACCTGATAAAATGACGATGGGGTGGGTATTAATCGAGAAATTGTAGAGTTTAGAAAGAATTATCTTTTTTCCAAAGACATTTCAGCTCCTGAGGTTACGTTAAAAACCAGAAAAAAACGACAGGTCGCGGGTTGAAAAAATGGTCAAAATTTAAAGGGCGTCAGATCTTCCCCAAAACCTGATAAAATGACTACGGGGTGGGTATTAATCGAGAAATTGCAGAGATCAGAAAGAATTATCCTTGTTCCAAAGAAACTTCAGCTCCGGAGGTTACTCTAAAAACCAGAAAGAAGCGACAGGTCGCGGGTTGAATAAATGGTCAATATTTAAAGGGCGTCAGATCTTCCCCAAAACCTGATAAAATGACAATGGGGTGGGTATTAATCGAGAAATTGCTGCGATTAGAAAGAATTATCCTTGTTCCAAAGAAATTTCAGCTCCGGAGGTTACCAAAAAACCAAAAAAAAAAACGACAGGTCGCGGGTTGAAAGAATGGTCAAAATTTAAAGGGCGTCACATCTTCCCTATAACCTGATAAAATGACAACGGGGTGGGTATTAATCGAGAAATTGCTTATATAATAAAGAATTATTCTTGTTCCAAAGAAATTTCAGCTCCGGAGGTTACTCAAAAACCAGAAAAAAACGTCAGGTCGCGGGTTGATAAAATGGTCAAAACTTAAAGGGCGTCAGATCTTCCCCTAAACCTGATAAAATGACAACGGGGTGGGTATTAATCGAGAAATTGCTGAGACTATAAAGAATTATCCTTGTTTCAAAGAAATTTCATCTCCGGAGGTTGCCCAAAAACCAGAAAAAAACGACAGGTCGCGGGTTGAAAGAATGGTCAAAATTTAAAGGGCGTCACATATTCCCCATAACCTGATAAAATTACAATGGGGTGGTTATTAATTGAGAAATTGCTGAGATTAGAAAGAATTATCCTTGTTCCAAAGAAATTTCAGCTTCCGAGGTCACGCCAAAAACCAGAAAAAAACAACAGGTCGTGGGTTGAAAAATGGTCAAAATTTAAAGGGCGTCAGATCTTCCCCAAAACCTGATAAATGACAACGGGGTGTGTATTAATGGAGAAATTGCTGAGATTAGAAAGAATTATCTTTGTTCCAAAGAAATTTCAACTCCGGAGGTTACCCAAAAACCAGAAGAAAACGACAGGTCGCGGGTTGAAAGAATGGTCAAAATTTAAAGGGCGTAACATCTTCCCCATAACCTGATAAAATGACAACGGGGTGGGTATTAATCGAGAAATTGCTGAGATTAGAAAGAATTATCTTTGTTCCAAAGACATTTCAGCTCCGGAGGTTACCCAAAAAGCAGAAAAAAATGACAGGTCGCGGGTTGAAAAAATGGTCAAAATTTAAAGGGCGTCACATCTTCCCGTAACCCTGATAAAATGACAACGGGGTGGGTATTAGTTGAGAAATTGCTGAGATTACAAAGAATTATCTTTGCTCCAAAGACATTTCAGCTCCAGAGGTTACCCAAAAAGTAGAAAAAAATGACAGGTCGCGGGTTGAAAAAATGGTCAAAATTTAAAGGGCGTCAGATCTTCCCCAAAACCTGATAAAATGACTACGGGGTGGGTATTAATCGAGAAATTGCTGAGATCAGAAAGAATTATCCTTGTTCCAAAGAATCTTCAGCTCCGGAGGTTACTCTAAAAACCAGAAAGAAGCTGACAAGTCGCGGGTTGAAAAAATGGTCAAAATTTAAAGGACGTCAGATCTTCCCCAAAACCTGATAAAATGACAACGGGGTGGGTATTAATCGAGAAAATTGCTTAGATAACAAAGAATTATTCTTGTTTCAAAGAAATTTCAGCTCCGGAGATTACCCAAAAACCAGAAAAAAACGACAGGTCGCGGGTTGATAAAATGGTCAAAATTTAAAGGGCGTCAGATCTTCCCCTAAACCTGATAAAATGACAACGGGGTGGGTATTAATCGAGAAATTGCTGAGATTATAAAGAATTATTCTTGTTTCAAAGAAATTTCAGCTCCGGAGGTTACCCAAAAACCAGAAAAAAACGACAGGTCGCGGGTTGATAAAATGGTCAAAATTTAAAGGGCGTCAGATCTTCCCCTAAACCTGATAAAATGACAACAGGGTGGGTATCAATCGAGAAATTGCTGAAATTAGATAGAATTATCTTTGTTCCAAAGAAATTTCAGCTCCGGAGGTTACGCCAAAAACCAGAAAAAGCGACAGGTCGCGGGTAGAAAAAATGGTCAAAATTTAAAGGGCGTCAGATCTTCCCAAAAACCTGATAAAATGACAACGGGGTGGGTATTAATCAAGAAATTGCTGAGATCAGAAAGAATGATCCTTGTTCCAAATAATTTCAGCTCCGGAGGTGATGCCAAAAGCCAGAAAAAAACGGACAGGTCGCGGGTTGATAAAATGGTCAAAATTTAAAGGGCGTCAGATCTTCCCCTAAACCTGATAAAATGACAACAGGGTGGGTATTAATCGAGAAATTGCTGAGATTATAAAGAATTATTCTTGTTTCAAAGAAATTTCAGCTCCGGAGGTTACCCAAAAACCAGAAAAAAACGACAGGTCGCGGGTTGATAAAATGGTCAAAATTTAAAGGGCGTCAGATCTTCCCCAAACCTGATAAAATGACTACGGGGTGGGTATTAATCGAGAAATTGCTGAGATCAGAAAGAATTATCCTTGTTCCATAGAAACTCAGCTCCGGAGGTTACTCTAAAAACCAGAAAGAAGCGACAGGTCGCGGGTTGAAAAAATGGTCAAAATTTAAGGACGTCAGATCTTCCCCATAACCTGATAAAATGACAACGGGTGGGTATTAATTGAGAAATTGCTTAGGATAACAAAGATTATTCTTGTTTCAAAGAAATTTCAGCTCCGGAGATTACCCAAAAACCAGAAAAAAACGACAGGTCGCGGGTTGATAAAATGGTCAAAATTTAAAGGGCGTCAGATCTTCCCCTAAACCTGATAAAATGACAACGGGGTGGGTATTAATCGAGAAATTGCTGAGATTATAAAGAATTATTCTTGTTTCAAAAGAAATTTCAGCTCCAGAGGTTACCCAAAAACCAGAAAAAAACGACAGGTCGCGGGTTGAAAGAATGGTCAAAATTAAAGGGCGTCACATATTCCCCATAATCTGATAAAATTACAATGGGGTGTGTATTAATTGAGAAATTGCTGAGATTAGAAAGAATTATCTTTGTTCCAAATAAATTTTCAGCTCCGGAGGTTACCCAAAAACCAGAAAAAAAAACGACAGGTCGCGGGTTGATAAAATGGTCAAAATTTAAAGGGCGTCAGATCTTCCCCTAAACCTGATAAAATGACAACAGGGTGGGTATCAATCGAGAAATTGCTGAAATTAGATAGAATTATCTTTGTTCCAAAGAATTTCAGCTCCGGAGGTTACGCCAAAAACCAGAAAAAAGCGACAGGTCGTGGGTAGAAAAAATGGTCAAAATTTAAAGGGCGTCAGATCTTCCCCCAAAACCTGATAAAATGACAACGGGGTGGGTATTGATCGAGAAATTGCAGAGATTAGAAAGAATTATCTTTGTTTCAAAGAAATTTCAGCTCCGGAGGTGATGCCAAAAACCAGAAAAAAACGACAGGTCGCGGGTTGAAAAAATGGTCAAAATTTAAAGGGCGTCAGATCTTTCCTAAAACATCATAAAATGACGATGGGGTGGGTATTAATCGAGAAATTGCAGAGATTAGAAAGAATTATCTTTTTTCCAATGACATTTCAGCTCCTGAGGTTACGTTAAAAACAAGAAAAAAACGATAGGTCGCGGGTTGAAAAAATGGTCAAAATTTAAAGGGCGTCAGATCTTTCCTCAAACCTGATAAAATGACGATGGGGTGGGTATTGATCGAGAAATTTCAGAGATTAGAAAGAATTATCTTAGTTGCAAAGAAATTTCAGCTCCTGAGGTTACGTTAAAAACCAGAAAAAAACGACAGGTCGCGGGTTGAAAAAATGGTCAAAATTTAAAGGGCGTCAGATCTTTCCTAAAACCTGATAAAATGACATTGGGTTGGGTATTGATCTAGAAATTGCAGAGATTAGAAAGAATTATCTTTGTTTCAAAGAAATTTCAGCTCCGGAGGTGATGCCAAAAACCAGAAAAAAACGACAGGTCGCGGGTTGAAAAAATGGTCAAAATTTAAAGGGCGTCAGATCTTTCCTAAAACCTGTTAAAATGACATTGGGGTGGGTATTGATCGAGAAATTGCAGAGATTAGAAAGAATTATCTTTGTTTCAAAGAAATTTCAGCTCTGGATGTTAATTCAAAAATCAGAAAAAAACGACAGGTCGCGGGTTGAAAAAATGGTCAAAATTTAAAGGGCGTCAGATCTTTCCTAAAACCTGATGAAATGACATTGGGGTGGGTATTGATCGAGAAATTGCAGAGATTAGAAAAAATTATCTTTGTTCCAAAGAAATTTCAGCTCCGGAGGTTAATTCAAAAACCAGAAAAAAACGACAGGTCGCGGGTTGAAAAAATGGTCAAACTTTAAAGGGCGTCAGATCTTTCCTAAAACCTGATAAAATGACGATGGGGTGGGTATTAATCGAGAAATTGCAGAGATTAGAAAGAATTATCTTTCTTCCAAAGACATTTCAGCTCCTGAGGTACGTTAAAAACAAGAAAAAAATGACAGGTCGCGGGTTGAAAAAATGGTCAAAATTTAAAGGGCGTCAGATCTTTCCTAAAACCTGATAAAATGACATTGGGGTGGGAATTGATCGAGAAATTGCAGAGATTAGAAAGAATTATCTTTGTTTCAAAGAAATTTCAGCTCCAGAGGTGATGCCAAAAACCAGAAAAAAACGACAGGTCGCGGGTTGAAAAAATGGTCAAAATTTAAAGGGCGTCAGATCTTTCCTAAAACCTGATAAAATGACGATGGGGTGGGTATCAATCGAGAAATTGCAGAGATTAGAAAGAATTATCTTTGTTCCAAAGAATTTTAATCTTCGGAGGTTACTTCAAAAACCAGAAAAAAACGACAGGTCGCGGGTTGAAAAAATGGTCAAAACTTAAAGGGCTTCAGATCTTTCCTAAAACCTGATAAAATGACATTGGGGTGGGTATTGATCGAGAAATTGCAGAGATTAGAAAGAATTATCTTTGTTTCAAAGAAATTTCAGCTCCGGAGGTGATGCCAAAAACCAGAAAAAAACGACAGGTCGCGGGTTGAAAAAATGGTCAAAATTTTAAGGGCGTCAGATCTTTCTTAAAGACTGATAAAATGACGATGGTGTGGGTATTAATCGAGAAATTGCAGAGATTAGAAAGAATTTTCTTTGTTTCAAAGAAATTTCAGCTCCGGAGGTGATGCCAAAAACCAGAAAAAAACGACAGGTCGCGGGTTGAAAAAATGGTCAAAATTTAAAGGGCGTCAGATCTTTCCTAAAACCTGATAAAATGACGATGGGGTGGGTATTAATCGAGAAATTGCAGAGATTAGAAAGAATTATCTTTTTTCCAAAGACATTTCAGCTCCTGAGGTTACGTTAAAAACCAGAAAAAAACAACAGGTCGCGGGTTGAAAAAATGGTCAAAATTTAAAGGGCGTCAGATCTTTCCTCAAACCTGATAAAATGACGATGGGGTGGGTATTAATCGAGAAATTTCAGAGATTAGAAAGAATTATTTTAGTTGCAAAGAAATTTCAGCTCCTGAGGTTACGTTAAAAACCAGAAAAAAACGACAGGTCGCGGGTTGAAAAAATGGTCAAAATTTAAAGGGCGTCAGATCTTTCCTAAAACCTGATAAAATGACGATGGGGTGGGTATTGATCGAGTAATTGCAGAGATTAGAAAGAATTATCTTTGTTTCAAAGAAATTTCAGCTCCGGAGGTGATGCCAAAAACCAGAAAAAAACGACAAGTCGCGGGTTGAAGAAATGGTCAAAATTTAAAGAGGTTCAGATCTTTCTTAAAACCTGATAAAATGACATTGGGGTGGGTATTGATCGAGAAATTGCAGAGATTAGAAAGAATTATCTTTGTTTCAAAGAAATTTCAGCTCCGGAGGTGATGCCAAAAACCAGAAAAAAACGACAGGTCGCGGGTTGAAAAAATTGTCAAAATTTAAAGGGCGTCAGATCTTTCCTAAAACCTGATAAAATGACGATGGGGTGGGTATTGATCGAGAAATTGCAGAGATTAGAAAGAATTATCTTTGTTTCAAAGAAATTTCAGCTCCGGAGGTGATGCCAAAAGCCAGAAAAAAACGACAGGTCGCGGGTTCAAGAAATGGTCAAAATTTAAAGAGGTTCAGATCTTTCTTAAAGACTGATAAAATGACGATGGTGTGGGTATTAATCGAGAAATTGCAGAGATTAGAAAGAATTATCTTTGTTCCAAAGAATTTTAATCTTCGGAGGTTCCTTCAAAAACCAGAAAAAAATGACAGGTCGCGGGTTGAAAAAATGGTCAAAATTTAAAGGGCGTCAGATCTTTCCTAAAACCTGATAATATGACGATGGGGTGGGTATCAATCGAGAAATTGCAGAAATTAGAAAGAATTATCTTTGTTCCAAAAAATTTCAGCTCCGGAGGTTAATTCAAAAACCAGAAAAAAACGACAGGTTGCTGGTTGAAAAAATGGTCAAAATTTAAAGGGCGTCAGATCTTTCCTAAAACCTGATAAAATGACGACGGGGTGGGTATTAATCGAGAAATTGCAGAGATTAGAAAGAATTATCTTTTTTCCAAAGACATTTCAGCTACTGAGGTTACGTTAAAAACAAGAAAAAAACGACAGGTCGCGGGTTGAAAAAATGGTCAAAATTTAAAGAGCTTTAGATCTTTCTTAAAGACTGATAAAATGACGATGGTGTGGGTATTAATCGAGAAATTGCAGAGATTAGAAAGAATTATCTTTGTTCCAAAGAATTTTAATCTTCGGAGGTTACTTCAAAAACCAGAAAAAAACGACAGGTCGCGGGTTGAAAAAATGGTCAAAACTTAAAGGGCTTCAGATCTTTCCTAAAACCTGATAAAATGACATTGGGGTGGGTATTGATCGAGAAATTGCAGAGATTAGAAAGAATTATCTTTGTTTCAAAGAAATTTCAGCTCCGGAGGTGATGCCAAAAACCAGAAAAAAACGACAGGTCGCGGGTTGAAAAAATGGTCAAAATTTTAAGGGCGTCAGATCTTTCTTAAAGACTGATAAAATGACGATGGTGTGGGTATTAATCGAGAAATTGCAGAGATTAGAAAGAATTTTCTTTGTTTCAAAGAAATTTCAGCTCCGGAGGTGATGCCAAAAACCAGAAAAAAACGACAGGTCGCGGGTTGAAAAAATGGTCAAAATTTAAAGGGCGTCAGATCTTTCCTAAAACCTGATAAAATGACGATGGGGTGGGTATTAATCGAGAAATTGCAGAGATTAGAAAGAATTATCTTTTTTCCAAAGACATTTCAGCTCCTGAGGTTACGTTAAAAACCAGAAAAAAACAACAGGTCGCGGGTTGAAAAAATGGTCAAAATTTAAAGGGCGTCAGATCTTTCCTCAAACCTGATAAAATGACGATGGGGTGGGTATTAATCGAGAAATTTCAGAGATTAGAAAGAATTATTTTAGTTGCAAAGAAATTTCAGCTCCTGAGGTTACGTTAAAAACCAGAAAAAAACGACAGGTCGCGGGTTGAAAAAATGGTCAAAATTTAAAGGGCGTCAGATCTTTCCTAAAACCTGATAAAATGACGATGGGGTGGGTATTGATCGAGAAATTGCAGAGATTAGAAAGAATTATCTTTGTTTCAAAGAAATTTCAGCTCCGGAGGTGATGCCAAAAGCCAGAAAAAAACGACAGGTCGCGGGTTCAAGAAATGGTCAAAATTTAAAGAGGTTCAGATCTTTCTTAAAGACTGATAAAATGACGATGGTGTGGGTATTAATCGAGAAATTGCAGAGATTAGAAAGAATTATCTTTGTTCCAAAGAATTTTAATCTTCGGAGGTTCCTTCAAAAACCAGAAAAAAATGACAGGTCGCGGGTTGAAAAAATGGTCAAAATTTAAAGGGCGTCAGATCTTTCCTAAAACCTGATAATATGACGATGGGGTGGGTATCAATCGAGAAATTGCAGAAATTAGAAAGAATTATCTTTGTTCCAAAAAATTTCAGCTCCGGAGGTTAATTCAAAAACCAGAAAAAAACGACAGGTTGCGGGTTGAAAAAATGGTCAAAATTTAAAGGGCGTCAGATCTTTCCTAAAACCTGATAAAATGACGACGGGGTGGGTATTAATCGAGAAATTGCAGAGATTAGAAAGAATTATCTTTTTTCCAAAGACATTTCAGCTACTGAGGTTACGTTAAAAACAAGAAAAAAACGACAGGTCGCGGGTTGAAAAAATGGTCAAAATTTAAAGAGCTTTAGATCTTTCTTAAAGACTGATAAAATGACGATGGTGTGGGTATTAATCGAGAAATTGCAGAGATTAGAAAGAATTATCTTTGTTCCAAAGAATTTTCAGCTTCGGAGATTACTTCAAAAACCAGAAAAAAACGACAGGTCGCGGGTTGAAAAAATGGTCAAAATTTAAAGAGCTTCAGATCTTTCTTAAAGACTGATAAAATGACGATGGTGTGGGTATTAATCGAGAAATTGCAGAGATTAGAAAGAATTATCTTTGTTCCAAAGAATTTTAATCTTCGGAGGTTCCTTCAAAAACCAGAAAAAAATGACAGGTCGCGGGTTGAAAAAATGGTCAAAATTTAAAGGGCGTCAGATCTTTCCTAGAACCTGATAAAATGACATTGGGGTGGGTATTGATTGAGAAATTGCAGAGATTAGAAAGAATTATCTTTGTTTCAAAGAAATTTCAGCTCCGGAGGTGATGCCAAAAACCAGAAAAAAACGACAGGTCGCGGGTTGAAAAAATGGTCAAAATTTAAAGGGCGTCAGATCTTTCCTAAAACCTGATAAAATGACGACGGGGTGGGTATTAATCGAGAAATTGCAGAGATTAGAAAGAATTATCTTTTTTCCAAAGACATTTCAGCTACTGAGGTTACGTTAAAAACCAGAAAAAAACGACAGGTCGCGTGTTGAAAAAATGGTCAAAATTTAAAGAGCTTTAGATCTTTCTTAAAGACTGATAAAATGACGATGGTGTGGGTATTAATCGAGAAATTGCAGAGATTAGAAAGAATTATCTTTGTTCCAAAGAATTTTAATCTTCGGAGTTTACTTCAAAAACCAGAAAAAAACGACAGGTCGCGGGTTGAAAAAATGGTCAAAATTTAAATGGCGTCAGATCTTTCCTAAAACCTGATAAAATGACATTGGGGTGGGTATTGATCGAGAAATTGCAGAGATTAGAAAGAATTATCTTTGTTTCAAAGAAATTTCAGCTCCGGAGGTTAATTCAAAAACCAGAAAAAAACGACAGGTCGCGGGTTGAAAAAATGGTCAAAATTTAAAGGGCGTCAGATCTTTCCTAAAACCTGATAAAATGACGATGGGGTGGGTATCGATCGAGAAATTGCAGAGATTAGAAAGAATTATCTTTGTTCCAAAGAAATTTCAGCTCCGGAGGTTAATTCAAAAACCAGAAAAAAACGACAGGTCGCAGGTTGAAAAAATGGTCAAAATTTAAAGGGCGTCAGATCTTTCCTAATACCTGATAAAATGATGATGGGGTATGGTATTAATCGAGAAATTGCAGAGATTAGAAACAATTATCTTTGTTCCAAAGAAATTTCAGCTTCGGATGTTACATCAAAGATCAGAAAAAAACGACAGGTCGCGGGTTGAAAAAATGGTCAAAATTTAAAGGGCATCAGATCTTTCCTAAAACCTGTTAAAATGACATTGGGGTGGGTATTGATCGAGAAATTGCAGAGATTAGAAAGAATTATCTTTGTTTCAAAGAAATTTCAGCTCCGGAGGTGATGCCAAAAACCAGAAAAAAACGACAGGTCACGGGTAAAAAAAATGGTCAAAATTTAAAGGGCGTCAGATCTTTCTTAAAGACTGATAAAATGACGATGGTGTGGGTATTAATCGAGAAATTGCAGAGATTAGAAAGAATTATCTTTGTTCCAAAGAATTTTAATCTTCGGAGGTTCCTTCAAAAACCAGAAAAAAATGACAGGTCGCGGGTTGAAAAAATGGTCAAAATTTAAAGGGCGTCAGATCTTTCCTAAAACCTGATAAAATGACATTGGGGTGGGTATTGATCGAGAAATTGCAGAGATTAGAAAGAATTATCTTTGTTTCAAAGAAATTTCAGCTCCGGAGGTGATGCCAAAAACCAGAAAAAAACGACAGGTCGCGGGTTGAAAAAATGGTCAAAATTTAAAGGGCGTCAGATCTTTCCTAAAACATGATAAAATGACGATGGGGTGGGTATTAATCGAGAAATTGCAGAGATTAGAAAGAATTATCTTTTTTCCAATGACATTTCAGCTCCTGAGGTTACGTTAAAAACAAGAAAAAAACGACAGGTCGCGGGTTGAAAAAATGGTCAAAATTTAAAGGGCGTCAGATCTTTCCTAAAACCTGTTAAAATGACATTGGGGTGGGTATTGATCGAGAAATTGCAGAGATTAGAAAGAATTATCTTTGTTTCAAAGAAATTTCAGCTCCGGAGGTGATGCCAAAAACCAGAAAAAAACGACAGGTCACGGGTAAAAAAAATGGTCAAAATTTAAAGGGCGTCAGATCTTTCTTAAAGACTGATAAAATGACGATGGTGTGGGTATTAATCGAGAAATTGCAGAGATTAGAAAGAATTATCTTTGTTCCAAAGAATTTTAATCTTCGGAGGTTCCTTCAAAAACCAGAAAAAAACGACAGGTCGCGGGTTGAAAAAATGGTCAAAATTTAAAGGGCGTCAGATCTTTCCTAAAACCTGATAAAATGACATTGGGGTGGGTATTGATCGAGAAATTGCAGAGATTAGAAAGAATTATCTTTGTTTCAAAGAAATTTCAGCTCCGGAGGTGATGCCAAAAACCAGAAAAAAACGACAGGTCGCGGGTTGAAAAAATGGTCAAAATTTAAAGGGCGTCAGATCTTTCCTAAAACATGATAAAATGACGATGGGGTGGGTATTAATCGAGAAATTGCAGAGATTAGAAAGAATTATCTTTTTTCCAATGACATTTCAGCTCCTGAGGTTACGTTAAAAACAAGAAAAAAACGACAGGTCGCGGGTTGAGAAAATGGTCAAAATTTAAAGGGCGTCAGATCTTTCCTCAAACCTGATAAAATGACGATGGGGTGGGTATTGATCGAGAAATTTCAGAGATTAGAAAGAATTATCTTAGTTGCAAAGAAATTTCAGCTCCTGAGGTTACGTTAAAAACCAGAAAAAAACGACAGGTCGCGGGTTGAAAAAATGGTCAAAATTTAAAGGGCGTCAGATCTTTCCTAAAACCTGATAAAATGACATTGGGTTGGGTATTGATCTAGAAATTGCAGAGATTAGAAAGAATTATCTTTGTTTCAAAGAAATTTCAGCTCCGGAGGTGATGCCAAAAACCAGAAAAAAACGACAGGTCGCGGGTTGAAAAAATGGTCAAAATTTAAAGGGCGTCAGATCTTTCCTAAAACCTGATAAAATGACATTGGGGTGGGTATTGATCGAGAAATTGCAGAGATTAGAAAGAATTATCTTTGTTTCAAAGAAATTTCAGCTCCGGAGGTGATGCCAAAAACCAGAAAAAAACGACAGGTCACGGGTAAAAAAAATGGTCAAAATTTAAAGGGCGTCAGATCTTTCTTAAAGACTGATAAAATGACGATGGTGTGGGTATTAATCGAGAAATTGCAGAGATTAGAAAGAATTATCTTTGTTCCAAAGAATTTTAATCTTCGGAGGTTCCTTCAAAAACCAGAAAAAAATGACAGGTCGCGGGTTGAAAAAATGGTCAAAATTTAAAGGGCGTCAGATCTTTCCTAAAACCTGATAAAATGACATTGGGGTGGGTATTGATCGAGAAATTGCAGAGATTAGAAAGAATTATCTTTGTTTCAAAGAAATTTCAGCTCCGGAGGTGATGCCAAAAACCAGAAAAAAACGACAGGTCGCGGGTTGAAAAAATGGTCAAAATTTAAAGGGCGTCAGATCTTTCCTAAAACCTGATAAAATGACGATGGGGTGGGTATTAATCGAGAAATTGCAGAGATTAGAAAGAATTATCTTTTTTCCAATGACATTTCAGCTCCTGAGGTTACGTTAAAAACAAGAAAAAAACGACAGGTCGCGGGTTGAAAAAATGGTCAAAATTTAAAGGGCGTCAGATCTTTCCTCAAACCTGATAAAATGACGATGGGGTGGGTATTGATTGAGAAATTTCAGAGATTAGAAAGAATTATCTTAGTTGCAAAGAAATTTCAGCTCCTGAGGTTACGTTAAAAACCAGAAAAAAACGACAGGTCGCGGGTTGAAAAAATGGTCAAAATTTAAAGGGCGTCAGATCTTTCCTAAAACCTGATAAAATGACATTGGGTTAGGTATTGATCTAGAAATTGCAGAGATTAGAAAGAATTATCTTTGTTTCAAAGAAATTTCAGCTCCGGAGGTGATGCCAAAAACCAGAAAAAAACGACAGGTCGCGGGTTGAAAAAATGGTCAAAATTTAAAGGGCGTCAGATCTTTCCTCAAACCTGATAAAATGACGATGGGGTGGGTATTGATCGAGAAATTTCAGAGATTAGAAAGAATTATCTTAGTTGCAAAGAAATTTCAGCTCCTGAGGTTACGTTAAAAACCAGAAAAAAACGACAGGTCGCGGGTTGAAAAAATGGTCAAAATTTAAAGGGCGTCAGATCTTTCCTAAAACCTGATAAAATGACATTGGGTTGGGTATTGATCTAGAAATTTCAGAGATTAGAAAGAATTATCTTTGTTTCAAAGAAATTTCAGCTCCGGAGGTGATGCCAAAAACCAGAAAAAAACGACAGGTCGCGGGTTGAAAAAATGGTCAAAATTTAAAGGGCGTCAGATCTTTCCTAAAACCTGATAAAATGACGACGGGGTGGGTATTAATCGAGAAATTGCAGAGATTAGAAAGAATTATCTTTTTTCCAAAGACATTTCAGCTACTGAGGTTACGTTAAAAACAAGAAAAAAACGACAGGTCGCGGGTTGAAAAAATGGTCAAAATTTAAAGAGCTTTAGATCTTTCTTAAAGACTGATAAAATGACGATGGTGTGGGTATTAATCGAGAAATTGCAGAGATTAGAAAGAATTATCTTTGTTCCAAAGAATTTTCAGCTTCGGAGATTACTTCAAAAACCAGAAAAAAACGACAGGTCGCGGGTTGAAAAAATGGTCAAAATTTAAAGAGCTTTAGATCTTTCTTAAAGACTGATAAAATGACGATGGTGTGGGTATTAATCGAGAAATTGCAGAGATTAGAAAGAATGATCTTTGTTTCAAAGAATTTTAATCTTCGGAGTTTACTTCAAAAACCAGAAAAAAACGACAGGTCGCGGGTTGAAAAAATGGTCAAAATTTAAAGGGCGTCAGATCTTTCCTAAAACCTGATAAAATGACGATGGGGTGGGTATCAATCGAGAAATTGCAGAGATTAGAAAGAATTATCTTTGTTCCAAAGAAATTTCAGCTCTGGAGGTTAATTCAAAAACCAGAAAAAAACGACAGGTCACGGGTTGAAAAAATGGTCAAAATTTAAAGGGCGTCAGATCTTTCCTAAAACCTGATAAAATGACATTGGGGTGGGTATTGATCGAGAAATTGCAGAGATTAGAAAGAATTATCTTTGTTCCAAAGAATTTTCAGCTTCGGAGGTTACTTCAAAAACCAGAAAAAAACGACAGGTCGCGGGTTGAAAAAATGGTCAAAATTTAAAGGGCGTCAGATCTTTCCTAAAACCTGTTAAAATGACATTGGGGTGGGTATTGATCGAGAAATTGCAGAGATTAGAAAGAATTATCTTTGTTTCAAAGAAATTTCAGCTCCGGAGGTGATGCCAAAAACCAGAAAAAAACGACAGGTCACGGGTAAAAAAAATGGTCAAAATTTAAAGGGCGTCAGATCTTTCTTAAAGACTGATAAAATGACGATGGTGTGGGTATTAATCGAGAAATTGCAGAGATTAGAAAGAATTATCTTTGTTCCAAAGAATTTTAATCTTCGGAGTTTACTTCAAAAACCAGAAAAAAACGACAGGTCGCGGGTTGAAGAAATTGTCAAAATTTAAAGGGCGTCAGATCTTTCCTAAAACCTGATAAAATGACGATGGGGTGGGTATTGATCGAGAAATTGCAGAGATTAGAAAGAATTATCTTTGTTTCAAAGAAATTTCAGCTCCGGAGGTGATGCCAAAAACAAGAAAAAAACGACAGGTCGCGGGTTGAAGAAATGGTCAAAATTTAAAGAGGTTCAGATCTTTCTTAAAGACTGATAAAATGACGATGGTGTGGGTATTGATCGAGAAATTGCAGAGATTAGAAAGAATTATCTTTGTTTCAAAGAAATTTCAACTCCGGAGGTGATGCCAAAAACCAGAAAAAAACGACAGGTCGCGGGTTGAAGAAATGGTCAAAATTTAAAGAGGTTCAGATCTTTCTTAAAGACTGATAAAATGACGATGGTGTGGGTATTAATCGAGAAATTGCAGAGATTAGAAAGAATTATCTTTGTTCCAAAGAATTTTAATCTTCGGAGGTTCCTTCAAAAACCAGAAAAAAATGACAGGTCGCGGGTTGAAAAAATGGTCAAAATTTAAAGGGCGTCAGATCTTTCCTAAAACCTGATAATATGACGATGGGGTGGGTATCAATCGAGAAATTGCAGAAATTAGAAAGAATTATCTTTGTTCCAAAGAAATTTCAGCTCCGGAGGTGATGCCAAAAACCAGAAAAAAACGACAGGTCGCGGGTTGAAAAAATGGTCAAAATTTAAAGGGCGTCAGATCTTTCCTAAAACCTGATAAAATGACGATGGTGTGGGTATTAATCGAGAAATTGCAGAGATTAGAAAGAATTATCTTTTTTCCAAAGACATTTCAGCCCCTGAGGTTACGTTAAAAACCAGAAAAAAACAACAGGTCGCGGGTTGAAAAAATGGTCAAAATTTAAAGGGCGTCAGATCTTTCCTCAAACCTGATAAAATGACGATGGGGTGGGTATTAATCGAGAAATTTCAGAGATTAGAAAGAATTATTTTAGTTGCAAAGAAATTTCAGCTCCTGAGGTTACCTTGAAAACCAGAAAAAAACAACAGGTCGCGGGTTGAAAAAATGGTCAAAATTTAAAGGGCGTCAGATCTTTCCTCAAACCTGATAAAATGACGATGGGGTGGGTATTGATCGAGAAATTGCAGAGATTAGAAAGAATTATCTTTGTTTCAAAGAAATTTCAGCTCCGGAGGTGATGCCAAAAACAAGAAAAAAACGACAGGTCGCGGGTTGAAGAAATGGTCAAAATTTAAAGAGGTTCAGATCTTTCTTAAAGACTGATAAAATGACGATGGTGTGGGTATTAATCGAGAAATTGCAGAGATTAGAAAGAATTATCTTTGTTCCAAAGAATTTTAATCTTCGGAGGTTCCTTCAAAAACCAGAAAAAAATGACAGGTCGCGGGTTGAAAAAATGGTCAAAATTTAAAGGGCGTCAGATCTTTCCTAAAACCTGATAATATGACGATGGGGTGGGTATCAATCGAGAAATTGCAGAAATTAGAAAGAATTATCTGTGTTCCAAAGAAATTTCAGCTCCGGAGGTGATGCCAAAAACCAGAAAAAAACGACAGGTCGCGGGTTGAAAAAATGGTCAAAATTTAAAGGGCGTCAGATCTTTCCTAAAACCTGATAAAATGACGATGGTGTGGGTATTAATCGAGAAATTGCAGAGATTAGAAAGAATTATCTTTTTTCCAAAGACATTTCAGCTCCTAAGGTTACGTTAAAAACCAGAAAAAAACAACAGGTCGCGGGTTGAAAAAATGGTCAAAATTTAAAGGGCGTCAGATCTTTCCTAAAACCTGATAAAATGACATTGGGTTGGGTATTGATCGAGAAATTGCAGAGATTAGAAAGAATTATCTTTGTTTCAAAGAAATTTCAGCTCCGGAGGTGATGCCAAAAACCAGAAAAAAACGACAGGTCGCAGGTTGAAAAAATGGTCAAAATTTAAAGGGCGTCAGATCTTTCCTAAAACCTGATAAAATGACGATGGGGTGGGTATTGATCGAGAAATTGCAGAGATTAGAAAGAATTATCTTTGTTTCAAAGAAATTTCAGCTCCGGAGGTGATGCCAAAAACCAAAAAAAAACGACAGGTCGCGGGTTGAAGAAATGGTCAAAATTTAAAGAGGTTCAGATCTGTCTTAGAGACTGATAAAATGACGATGGTGTGGGTATTAATCGAGAAATTGCAGAGATTAGAAAGAATTATCTTTGTTCCAAAGAATTTTAATCTTCGGAGTTTACTTCAAAAACCAGAAAAAAACGACAGGTCGGGCGTTGAAAAAATTGTCAAAATTTAAAGGGCGTCAGATCTTTCCTAAAACCTGATAAAATGACGATGGGGTGGGTATTGATCGAGAAATTGCAGAGATTAGAAAGAATTATCTTTGTTTCAAAGAAATTTCAGCTCCGGAGGTGATGCCAAAAACAAGAAAAAAACGACAGGTCGCGGGTTGAAGAAATGGTCAAAATTTAAAGAGGTTCAGATCTTTCTTAAAGACTGATAAAATGACGATGGTGTGGGTATTAATCGAGAAATTGCAGAGATTAGAAAGAATTATCTTTGTTCCAAAGAATTTTGATCTTCGGAGGTTCCTTCAAAAACCAGAAAAAAACGACAGGTCGCGGGTTGAAAAAATGGTCAAAATTTAAAGGGCGTCAGATCTTTCCTAAAACCTGATAAAATGACGATGGGGTGGGTATTAATCGAGAAATTGCAGAGATTAGAAAGAATTATCTTTTTTCCAACGACATTTCAGCTCCTGAGGTTACGTTAAAAACCAGAAAAAAATGACAGGTCGCGGGTTGAAAAAATGGTCAAAATTTAAAGGGCGTCAGATCTTTCCTCAAACCTGATAAAATGACGATGGGGTGGGTATTAATCGAGAAATTTCAGAGATTAGAAAGAATTATTTTAGTTGCAAAGAAATTTCAGCTCCTGAGGTTACCTTGAAAACCAGAAAAAAACAACAGGTCGCGGGTTGAAAAAATGGTCAAAATTTAAAGGGCGTCAGATCTTTCCTAAAACCTGATAAAATGACATTGGGTTGGGTATTGATCGAGAAATTGCAGAGATTAGAAAGAATTATCTTTGTTTCAAAGGAATTTCAGCTCCGGAGGTGATGCCAAAAACCAGAAAAAAACGACAGGTCGCTGGTTGAAAAAATGGTCAAAATTTAAAGAGTTTCAGATCTTTCTTAAAGACTGATAAAATGACGATTGTGTGGATATTAATCGAGAAATTGCAGAGATTAGAAAGAATTATCTTTGTTTCAAAGAAATTTCACCTCCGGAGGTGATGCCAAAAACCAGAAAAAAACGACAGGTCGCGGGTTGAAGAAATGGTCAAAATTTAAAGAGGTTCAGATCTTTCTTAAAGACTGATAAAATGACGATGGTGTGGGTATTAATCGAGAAATTGCAGAGATTAGAAAGAATTATCTTTGTTCCAAAGAATTTTAATCTTAGGAGTTTACTTCAAAAACCAGAAAAAAACGACAGGTCGCGGGTTGAAAAAATTGTCAAAATTTAAAGGGCGTCAGATCTTTCCTAAAACCTGATAAAATGACGATGGGGTGGGTATCAATCGAGAAATTGCAGAGATTAGAAAGAATTATCTTTGTTCCAAAGAATTTTAATCTTCGGAGGTTACTTCAAAAACCAGAAAAAAACGACAGGTCGCGGGTTGAAAAAATGGTCAAAATCTAAAGGGCGTCAGATCTTTCCTAAAACCTGATAAAATGACGATGGGGTGGGTATTAATCGAGAAATTGCAGAGATTAGAAAGAATTATCTTTTTTCCAAAGACATTTCAGCACTTGAGGTTACGTTAAAAACAAGAAAAAAATGACAGGTCGCGGATTGAAAAAATGGTCAAAAATTAAAGGGCGTCAGATCTTTCCTAAAACGTAATAAAATGACATTGGGGTGGGTATTGATCGAGAAATTGCAGAGATTAGAAAGAATTATCTTTGTTTCAAAGAAATTTCAGCTTCGGAGGTGATGCCAAAAACCAGAAAAAAACGACAGGTCGCGGGTTGAAGAAAATGGTCAAAATTTAAAGGGCGTCAGATCTTTCCTAAAACCTGATAAAATGACATTGGGTTGGGTATTGATCGAGAAATTGCAGAGATTAGAAAGAATTATCTTTGTTTCAAAGAAATTTCAGCTCTGGAGGTGATGCCAAAAACAAGAAAAAAACGACAGGTCGCGGGTTGAAGAAATGGTCAAAATTTAAAGAGGTTCAGATCTTTCTTAAAGACTGATAAAATGACGATGGTGTGGGTATTGATCGAGAAATTGCAGAGATTAGAAAGAATTATCTTTGTTTCAAAGAAATTTCAGCTCCGGAGGTGATGCCAAAAACCAGAAAAAAACGACAGGTCGCGGGTTGAAGAAATGGTCAAAATTTAAAGAGGTTCAGATCTTTCTTAAAGACTGATAAAATGACGATGGTGTGGGTATTAATCGAGAAATTGCAGAGATTAGAAAGAATTATCTTTGTTCCAAAGAATTTTAATCTTCGGAGTTTACTTCAAAAACCAGAAAAAAACGACAGGTCACGGGTTGAAAAAATTGTCAAAATTTAAAGGGCGTCAGATCTTTCCTAAAACCTGATAAAATGACGATGGGGTGGGTATTGATCGAGAAATTGCAGAGATTAGAAAGAATTATCTTTGTTCCAAAGAAATTTCAGCTCCGGAGGTTAATTCAAAAACCAGAAAAAAATGACAGGTCGCGGGTTGAAAAAATGGTCAAAATTTAAAGGGCGTCAGATCTTTCCTAAAACCTGATAATATGACGATGGGGTGGGTATCAATCGAGGAATTGCAGAAATTAGAAAGAATTATCTTTGTTCCAAAGAAATTTCAGCTCCGGAGGTTAATTCAAAAACCAGAAAAAAACGACAGGTCGCGGGTTGAAAAAATGGTCAAAATTTAAAGGGCGTCAGATCTTTCCTAAAACCTGATAAAATGACATTGGGGTGGGTATTAATCGAGAAATTGCAGAGATTAGAAAGAATTATCTTTTTTCCAATGACATTTCAGCTCCTGAGGTTACGTTAAAAACAAGAAAAAAACGACAGGTCGCGGGTTGAAAAAATGGTCAAAATTTAAAGGGCGTCAGATCTTTCCTCAAACCTGATAAAATGACGATGGGGTGGGTATTGATCGAGAAATTTCAGAGATTAGAAAGAATTATCTTAGTTGCAAAGAAATTTCAGCTCCTGAGGTTACGTTAAAAACCAGAAAAAAACGACAGGTCGCGGGTTGAAAAAATGGTCAAAATTTAAAGGGCGTCAGATCTTTCCTAAAACCTGATAAAATGACATTGGGGTGGGTATTGATCGAGAAATTGCAGAGATTAGAAAGAATTATCTTTGTTTCAAAGAAATTTCAGCTCCGGAGGTTAATTCAAAAACCAGAAAAAAACGACAGGTTGCGGGTTGAAAAAATGGTCAAAATTTAAAGGGCGTCAGATCTTTCCTAAAACCTGTTAAAATGACATTGGGGTGGGTATTGATCGAGAAATTGCAGAGATTAGAAAGAATTATCTTTGTTTCAAAGAAATTTCAGCTCCGGAGGTTAATTCAAAAACCATAAAAAAACGACAGGTCGCGGGTTGAAAAAATGGTCAAAATTTAAAGGGCGTCAGATCTTTCTTAAAGACTGATAAAATGACGATGGTGTGGGTATTAATCGAGAAATTGCAGAGATTAGAAAGAATTATCTTTGTTCCAAAGAAATTTCAGCTCCGGAGGTTAATTCAAAAACCAGAAAAAAATGACAGGTCGCGGGTTGAAAAAATGGTCAAAATTTAAAGGGCGTCAGATCTTTCCTAAAACCTGATAAAATGACGATGGGGTGGGTATCAATCGAGAAATTGCAGAGATTAGAAAGAATTATCTTTGTTCCAAAGAAATTTCAGCTCCGGAGGTTAATTCAAAAACCAGAAAAAAACGACAGGTCGCGGGTTGAAAAAATGGTCAAAATTTAAAGGGCGTCAGATCTTTCCTATTACCTGATAAAATGATGATGGGGTATGGTATTAATCGAGAAATTGCAGAGATTAGAAACAATTATCTTTGTTCCAAAGAAATTTCAGCTTCGGAGGTTACATCAAAGATCAGAAAAAAACGACAGGTCGCGGGTTGAAAAAATGGTCAAAATTTAAAGGGCGTCAGATCTTTCCTAAAACCTGTTAAAATGGCATTGGGGTGGGTATTGATCGAGAAATTGCAGAGATTAGAAAGAATTATCTTTGTTTCAAAGAAATTTCAGCTCCGGAGGTGATGCCAAAAACCAGAAAAAAACGACAGGTCACGGGTAAAAAAAATGGTCAAAATTTAAAGGGCGTCAGATCTTTCTTAAAGACTGATAAAATGACGATGGTGTGGGTATTAATCGAGAAATTGCAGAGATTAGAAAGAATTATCTTTGTTCCAAAGAATTTTAATCTTCGGAGGTTCCTTCAAAAACCAGAAAAAAATGACAGGTCGCGGGTTGAAAAAATGGTCAAAATTTAAAGGGCGTCAGATCTTTCCTAAAACCTGATAAAATGACATTGGGGTGGGTATTGATCGAGAAATTGCAGAGATTAGAAAGAATTATCTTTGTTTCAATGAAATTTCAGCTCCGGAGGTGATGCCAAAAACCAGAAAAAAACGACAGGTCGCGGGTTGAAAAAATGGTCAAAATTTAAAGGGCGTCAGATCTTTCCTAAAACCTGATAAAATGACGACGGGGTGGGTATTAATCGAGAAATTGCAGAGATTAGAAAGAATTATCTTTTTTCCAAAGACATTTCAGCTACTGAGGTTACATTAAAAACAAGAAAAAAACGACAGGTCGCGGGTTGAAAAAATGGTCAAAATTTAAAGAGCTTTAGATCTTTCTTAAAGACTGATAAAATGACGATGGTGTGGGTATTAATCGAGAAATTGCAGAGATTAGAAAGAATTATCTTTGTTCCAAAGAATTTTAATCTTCGGAGTTTACTTCAAAAACCAGAAAAAAACGACAGGTCGCGGGTTGAAAAAATGGTCAAAATTTAAAGGGCGTCAGATCTTTCCTAAAACCTGATAAAATGACGATGGGGTGGGTATCAATCGAGAAATTGCAGAGATTAGAAAGAATTATCTTTGTTCCAAAGAAATTTCAGCTCTGGAGGTTAATTCAAAAACCAGAAAAAAACGACAGGTCGCGGGTTGAAAAAATGGTCAAAATTTAAAGGGCGTCAGATCTTTCCTAAAACCTGATAAAATGACATTGGGGTGGGTATTAATCGAGAAATTGCAGAGATTAGAAAGAATTATCTTTGTTTCAAAGAAATTTCAGCTCCGGAGGTTAATTCAAAAACCAGAAAAAAACGACAGGTCGCGGGTTGAAAAAATGGTCAAAATTTAAAGGGCGTCAGATCTTTCCTAAAACCTGATAAAATGACGATGGGGTGGGTATCAATCGAGAAATTGCAGAGATTAGAAAGAATTATCTTTGTTCCAAAGAAATTTCAGCTCCGGAGGTTAATTCAAAAACCAGAAAAAAACGACAGGTCGCGGGTTGAAAAAATGGTCAAAATTTAAAGGGCGTCAGATCTTTCCTAATACCTGATAAAATGATGATGGGGTATGGTATTAATCGAGAAATTGCAGAGATTAGAAACAATTATCTTTGTTCCAAAGAAATTTCAGCTTCGGAGGTTACATCAAAGATCAGAAAAAAACGACAGGTCGCGGGTTGAAAAAATGGTCAAAATTTAAAGGGCGTCAGATCTTTCCTAAAACCTGTTAAAATGACATTGGGGTGGGTATTGATCGAGAAATTGCAGAGATTAGAAAGAATTATCTTTGTTTCAAAGAAATTTCAGCTCCGGAGGTGATGCCAAAAACCAGAAAAAAACGACAGGTCACGGGTAAAAAAAATGGTCAAAATTTAAAGGGCGTCAGATCTTTCTTAAAGACTGATAAAATGATGATGGTGTGGGTATTAATCGGGAAATTGCAGAGATTAGAAAGAATTATCTTTGTTCCAAAGAATTTTAATCTTCGGAGGTTCCTTCAAAAACCAGAAAAAAATGACAGGTCGCGGGTTGAAAAAATGGTCAAAATTTAAAGGGCGTCAGATCTTTCCTAAAACCTGATAAAATGACATTGGGGTGGGTATTGATCGAGAAATTGCAGAGATTAGAAAGAATTATCTTTGTTTCAAAGAAATTTCAGCTCCGGAGGTGATGCCAAAAACCAGAAAAAAACGACAGGTCGCGGGTTGAAAAAATGGTCAAAATTTAAAGAGCTTTAGATCTTTCTTAAAGACTGATAAAATGACGATGGTGTGGGTATTAATCGAGAAATTGCAGAGATTAGAAAGAATTATCTTTGTTCCAAAGAATTTTAATCTTCGGAGTTTACTTCAAAAACCAGAAAAAAACGACAGGTCGCGGGTTGAAAAAATGGTCAAAATTTAAAGGGCGTCAGATCTTTCCTAAAACCTGATAAAATGACGATGGGGTGGGTATCAATCGAGAAATTGCAGAGATTAGAAAGAATTATCTTTGTTCCAAAGAAAATTCAGCTCTGGAGGTTAATTCAAAAACCAGAAAAAAACGACAGGTCGCGGGTTGAAAAAATGGTCAAAATTTAAAGGGCGTCAGATCTTTCCTAAAACCTGATAAAATGACATTGGGGTGGGTATTGATCGAGAAATTGCAGAGATTAGAAAGAATTATCTTTGTTTCAAAGAAATTTCAGCTCCGGAGGTTAATTCAAAAACCAGAAAAAAACGACAGGTCGCGGGTTGAAAAAATGGTCAAAATTTAAAGGGCGTCAGATCTTTCCTAAAACCTGATAATATGACGATGGGGTGGGTATCAATCGAGGAATTGCAGAAATTAGAAAGAATTATCTTTGTTCCAAAGAAATTTCAGCTCCGGAGGTTAATTCAAAAACCAGAAAAAAACGACAGGTCGCGGGTTGAAAAAATGGTCAAAATTTAAAGGGCGTCAGATCTTTCCTAAAACCTGATAAAATGACATTAGGGTGGGTATTAATCGAGAAATTGCAGAGATTAGAAAGAATTATCTTTTTTCCAATGACATTTCAGCTCCTGAGGTTACGTTAAAAACAAGAAAAAAACGACAGGTCGCGGGTTGAAAAAATGGTCAAAATTTAAAGGGCGTCAGATCTTTCCTCAAACCTGATAAAATGACGATGGGGTGGGTATTGATCGAGAAATTTCAGAGATTAGAAAGAATTATCTTAGTTGCAAAGAAATTTCAGCTCCTGAGGTTACGTTAAAAACCAGAAAAAAACGACAGGTCGCGGGTTGAAAAAATGGTCAAAATTTAAAGAGCTTTAGATCTTTCTTAAAGACTGATAAAATGACGATGGTGTGGGTATTAATCGAGAAATTGCAGAGATTAGAAAGAATTATCTTTGTTCCAAAGAATTTTCAGCTTCGGAGATTACTTCAAAAACCAGAAAAAAACGACAGGTCGCGGGTTGAAAAAATGGTCAAAATTTAAAGAGCTTCAGATCTTTCTTAAAGACTGATAAAATGACGATGGTGTGGGTATTAATCGAGAAATTGCAGAGATTAGAAAGAATTATCTTTGTTCCAAAGAATTTTAATCTTCGGAGTTTACTTCAAAAACCAGAAAAAAACGACAGGTCGCGGGTTGAAAAAATGGTCAAAATTTAAAGGGCGTCAGATCTTTCCTAAAACCTGATAAAATGACATTGGGGTGGGTATTGATTGAGAAATTGCAGAGATTAGAAAGAATTATCTTTGTTTCAAAGAAATTTCAGCTCCGGAGGTTAATTCAAAAACCATAAAAAAACGACAGGTCGCAGGTTGAAAAAATGGTCAAAATTTAAAGGGCGTAAGATCTTTCCTAATACCTGATAAAATGATGATGGGGTGGGTATTGATCGAGAAATTGCAGAGATTAGAAAGAATTATCTTTGTTTCAAAGAAATTTCAGCTCCGGAGGTTAATTCAAAAACCAGAAAAAAACGACAGGTTGCGGGTTGAAAAAATGGTCAAAATTTAAAGGGCGTCAGATCTTTCCTAAAACCTGATAAAATGACATTGGGGTGGGTATTGATCGAGAAATTGCAGATATTAGAAAGAATTATCTTTGTTTCAAAGAAATTTCAGCTCCGGAGGTGATGCCAAAAACCAGAAAAAAACGACAGGTCGCGGGTTGAAGAAATGGTCAAAATTTAAAGAGGTTCAGATCTTTCTTAAAGACTGATAAAATGACGATGGTGTGGGTATTAATCGAGAAATTGCAGAGATTAGAAAGAATTATCTTTGTTCCAAAGAATTTTAATCTTCGGAGTTTACTTCAAAAACCAGAAAAAAACGACAGGTCGCGGGTTGAAAAAATGGTCAAAATTTAAAGGGCATCAGATCTTTCCTAAAACCTGATAAAATGACGATGGGGTGGGTATCAATCGAGAAATTGCAGAGATTAGAAAGAATTATCTTTGTTCCAAAGAAATTTCAGCTCCGGAGCTTAATTCAAAAACCAGAAAAAAACGACAGGTCGCGGGTTGAAAAAATGGTCAAAATTTAAAGGGCGTCAGATCTTTCCTAATACCTGATAAAATGATGATGGGGTTGGTATTAATCGAGAAATTGCAGAGATTAGAAAGAATTATCTTTGTTCCAAAGAAATTTCAGCTTCGGAGGTTACATCAAAGATCAGAAAAAAACGACAGGTCGCGGGTTGAAAAAATGGTCAAAATTTAAAGGGCGTCAGATCTTTCCTAAAACCTGATAAAATGACATTGGGGTGGGTATTGATCGAGAAATTGCAGATATTAGAAAGAATTATCTTTGTTTCAAAGAAATTTCAGCTCCGGAGGTGATGCCAAAAACCAGAAAAAAACGACAGGTCGCGGGTTGAAGAAATGGTCAAAATTTAAAGAGGTTCAGATCTTTCTTAAAGACTGATAAAATGACGATGGTGTGGGTATTAATCGAGAAATTGCAGAGATTAGAAAGAATTATCTTTGTTCCAAAGAATTTTAATCTTCGGAGTTTACTTCAAAAACCAGAAAAAAACGACAGGTCGCGGGTTAAAAAATGGTCAAAATTTAAAGGGCGTCAGATCTTTCCTAAAACCTGATAAAATGACGATGGGGTGGGTATCAATCGAGAAATTGCAGAGATTACAAAGAATTATCTTTGTTCCAAAGAAATTTCAGCTCCGGAGGTTAATTCAAAAACCAGAAAAAAACGACAGGTCGCGGGTTAAAAGAATGGTCAAAATTTAAAGGGCGTCAGAACTTTCCTAAAACCTGATAAAATGACATTGGGGTGGGTATTGATCGAGAAATTGCAGAGATTAGAAAGAATTATCTTTGTTTCAAAGAATTTTAATCTTCGGAGTTTACTTCAAAAACCAGAAAAAAACGACAGGTCGCGGGTTGAAAAAATGGTCAAAATTTAAAGGGCGTCAGATCTTTCCTAAAACCTGATAAAATGACATTGGGGTGGGTATTGATTGAGAAATTGCAGAGATTAGAAAGAATTATCTTTGTTTCAAAGAAATTTCAGCTCCGGAGGTTAATTCAAAAACCATAAAAAAACGACAGGTCGCAGGTTGAAAAAATGGTCAAAATTTAAAGGGCGTAAGATCTTTCCTAATACCTGATAAAATGATGATGGGGTGGGTATTGATCGAGAAATTGCAGAGATTAGAAAGAATTATCTTTGTTTCAAAGAAATTTCAGCTCCGGAGGTTAATTCAAAAACCAGAAAAAAACGACAGGTTGCGGGTTGAAAAAATGGTCAAAATTTAAAGGGCGTCAGATCTTTCCTAAAACCTGATAAAATGACATTGGGGTGGGTATTGATCGAGAAATTGCAGATATTAGAAAGAATTATCTTTGTTTCAAAGAAATTTCAGCTCCGGAGGTGATGCCAAAAACCAGAAAAAAACGACAGGTCGCGGGTTGAAGAAATGGTCAAAATTTAAAGAGGTTCAGATCTTTCTTAAAGACTGATAAAATGACGATGGTGTGGGTATTAATCGAGAAATTGCAGAGATTAGAAAGAATTATCTTTGTTCCAAAGAATTTTAATCTTCGGAGTTTACTTCAAAAACCAGAAAAAAACGACAGGTCGCGGGTTGAAAAAATGGTCAAAATTTAAAGGGCGTGAGATCTTTCCTAAAACCTGATAAAATGACGATGGGGTGGGTATCAATCGAGAAATTGCAGAGATTAGAAAGAATTATCTTTGTTCCAAAGAAATTTCAGCTCCGGAGCTTAATTCAAAAACCAGAAAAAAACGACAGGTCGCGGGTTGAAAAAATGGTCAAAATTTAAAGGGCGTCAGATCTTTCCTAATACCTGATAAAATGATGATGGGGTTGGTATTAATCGAGAAATTGCAGAGATTAGAAAGAATTATCTTTGTTCCAAAGAAATTTCAGCTTCGGAGGTTACATCAAAGATCAGAAAAAAACGACAGGTCGCGGGTTGAAAAAATGGTCAAAATTTTAAGGGCGTCAGATCTTTCTTAAAGACTGATAAAATGACGATGGGGTGGGTATTGATCGAGAAATTGCAGAGATTAGAAAGAATTATCTTTGTTTCAAAGAAATTTCAGCTCCGGAGGTTAATTCAAAAACCAGAAAAAAACGACAGGTCGCGGGTTGAAAAAATGGTCAAAATTTAAAGGGCGTCAGATCTTTCCTAAAACCTGATAAAATGACATTGGGGTGGGTATTGATCGAGAAATTGCAGATATTAGAAAGAATTATCTTTGTTTCAAAGAAATTTCAGCTCCGGAGGTGATGCCAAAAACCAGAAAAAAACGACAGGTCGCGGGTTGAAGAAATGGTCAAAATTTAAAGAGGTTCAGATCTTTCTTAAAGACTGATAAAATGACGATGGTGTGGGTATTAATCGAGAAATTGCAGAGATTAGAAAGAATTATCTTTGTTCCAAAGAATTTTAATCTTCGGAGTTTACTTCAAAAACCAGAAAAAAACGACAGGTCGCGGGTTAAAAAATGGTCAAAATTTAAAGGGCGTCAGATCTTTCCTAAAACCTGATAAAATGACGATGGGGTGGGTATCAATCGAGAAATTGCAGAGATTAGAAAGAATTATCTTTGTTCCAAAGAAATTTCAGCTCCGGAGGTTAATTCAAAAACCAGAAAAAAACGACAGGTCGCGGGTTAAAAGAATGGTCAAAATTTAAAGGGCGTCAGAACTTTCCTAAAACCTGATAAAATGACATTGGGGTGGGTATTGATCGAGAAATTGCAGAGATTAGAAAGAATTATCTTTGTTTCAAAGAATTTTAATCTTCGGAGTTTACTTCAAAAACCAGAAAAAAACGACAGGTCGCGGGTTGAAAAAATGGTCAAAATTTAAAGGGCGTCAGATCTTTCCTAATACCTGATAAAATGATGATGGGGTTGGTATTAATCGAGAAATTGCAGAGATTAGAAACAATTATCTTTGTTCCAAAGAAATTTCAGCTTCGGAGGTTACATCAAAGATCAGAAAAAAACGACAGGTCGCGGGTTGAAAAAATGGTCAAAATTTTAAGGGCGTCAGATCTTTCTTAAAGACTGATAAAATGACGATGGGGTGGGTATTGATCGAGAAATTGCAGAGATTAGAAAGAATTATCTTTGTTTCAAAGAAATTTCAGCTCCGGAGGTTAATTCAAAAACCAGAAAAAAACGACAGTTTCGCGGGTTGAAAAAATGGTCAAAATTTAAAGGGCGTCAGATCTTTCCTAAAACCTGATAAAATGACATTGGGGTGGGTATTGATCGAGAAATTGCAGAGATTAGAAAGAATTATCTTTGTTTCAAAGAAATTTCAGCTCCGTAGGTTAATTCAAAAACCAGAAAAAAACGACAGGTCGCGGGCTGAAAAAATGGTCAAAATTTAAAGGGCGTCAGATCTTTCTTAAAGACTGATAAAATGACGATGGTGTGGGTATTAATCGAGAAATTGCAGAGATTAGAAAGAATTATCTTTGTTCCAAAGAATTTTAATCTCCGGAGTTTACTTCAAAAACCAGAAAAAAACGACAGGTCGCGGGTTAAAAAATGGTCAAAATTTAAAGGGCGTCAGATCTTTCCTAAAACCTGATAAAATGACGATGGGGTGGGTATCAATCGAGGAATTGCAGAAATTAGAAAGAATTATCTTTGTTCCAAAGAAATTTCAGCTCCGGAGGTTAATTCAAAAACCAGAAAAAAACGACAGGTCGCGGGTTGAAAAAATGGTCAAAATTTAAAGGGCGTCAGATCTTTCCTAAAACCTGATAAAATGACGATGGGGTGGGTATCAATCGAGAAATTGCAGAGATTAGAAAGAATTATCTTTGTTTCAAAGAAATTTTAGCTCCGGAGGTGATGCCAAAAACCAGAAAAAAACGACAGGTCGCGGGTTGAAAAAATGGTCAAAATTTAAAGGGCGTCAGATCTTTTCTAAAACATGATAAAATGACGATGGGGTGGGTATTAATCGAGAAATTGCAGAGATTAGAAAGAATTATCTTTTTTCCAATGACATTTCAGCTCCTGAGGTTACGTTAAAAACAAGAAAAAAACGACAGGTCGCGGGTTGAAAAAATGGTCAAAATTTAAAGGGCGTCAGATCTTTCCTCAAACCTGATCAAATGACGATGGGGTGGGTATTGATCGAGAAATTTCAGAGATTAGAAAGAATTATCTTTGTTCCAAAGAATTTTAATCTTCGGAGTTTACTTCAAAAACCAGAAAAAAACGACAGGTCGCGGGTTGAAAAAATGGTCAAAATTTAAAGGGCGTCAGATCTTTCCTAAAACCTGATAAAATGACGATGGGGTGGGTATCAATCGAGAAATTGCAGAGATTAGAAAGAATTATCTTTGTTCCAAAGAAATTTCAGCTCTGGAGTTTAATTCAAAAACCAGAAAAAAACGACAGGTCGCGGGTTGAAAAAATGGTCAAAATTTAAAGGGCGTCAGATCTTTCCTAAAACCTGATAAAATGACATTGGGGTGGGTATTGATCGAGAAATTGCAGAGATTAGAAATAATTATCTTTGTTTCAAAGAAATTTCAGCTCCGGAGGTTAATTCAAAAACCAGAAAAAAACGACAGGTCGCAGGTTGAAAAAATGGTCAAAATTTAAAGGGCGTCAGATCTTTCCTAAAACCTGATAAAATGACGATGGGGTGGGTATCAATCGAGAAATTGCAGAGATTAGAAAGAATTATCTTTGTTTCAAAGAAATTTTAGCTCCGGAGGTGATGCCAAAAACCAGAAAAAAACGACAGGTCGCGGGTTGAAAAAATGGTCAAAATTTAAAGGGCGTCAGATCTTTCCTAAAACCTGATAAAATGACGACGGGGTGGGTATTAATCGAGAAATTGCAGAGATTAGAAAGAATTATCTTTTTTCCAAAGACATTTCAGCTACTGAGGTTACGTTAAAAACAAGAAAAAAACGACAGGTCGCGGGTTGAAAAAATGGTCAAAATTTAAAGGGCGTCAGATCTTTCCTAAAACCTGATAAAATGACATTGGGGTGGGTATTGATCGAGAAATTGCAGAGATTAGAAAGAATTATCTTTGTTTCACAGAAATTTCAGCTCCGGAGGTTAATTCAAAAACCAGAAAAAAACGACAGGTTGCGGGTTGAAAAATGGTCAAAATTTAAAGGGCGTCAGATCTTTCCTAAAACCTGATAAAATGACATTGGGGTGGGTATTGATCGAGAAATTGCAGAGATTAGAAAGAATTATCTTTGTTTCAAAGAAATTTCAGCTCCGGAGGTTAATTCAAAAACCAGAAAAAAACGACAGGTCGCGGGTTGAAAAAATGGTCAAAATTTAAAGGGCGTCAGATCTTTCTTAAAGACTGATAAAATGACGATGGTGTGGGTATTAATCGAGAAATTGCAGAGATTAGAAAGAATTATCTTTGTTCCAAAGAAATTTCAGCTCCGGAGGTTAATTCAAAAACCAGAAAAAAATGACAGGTCGCGGGTTGAAAAAATGGTCAAAATTTAAAGGGCGTCAGATCTTTCCTAAAACCTGATAATATGACGATGGGGTGGGTATCAATCGAGGAATTGCAGAAATTAGAAAGAATTATCTTTGTTCCAAAGAAATTTCAGCTCCGGAGGTTAATTCAAAAACCAGAAAAAAACGACAGGTCGCGGGTTGAAAAAATGGTCAAAATTTAAAGGGCGTCAGATCTTTCCTAAAACCTGATAAAATGACATTGGGGTGGGTATTAATCGAGAAATTGCAGAGATTAGAAGGAATTATCTTTGTTTCAAAGAAATTTCAGCTCCGGAGGTTAATTCAAAAACCAGAAAAAAACGACAGGTCGCAGGTTGAAAAAATGGTAAAAATTTAAAGGGCGTAAGATCTTTCCTAATACCTGATAAAATGATGATGGGGTGGGTATTAATCGAGAAATTGCAGAGATTAGAAAGAATTATCTTTGTTCCAAAGAATTTTAATCTTCGGAGTTTACTTCAAAAACCAGAAAAAAACGACAGGTCGCGGGTTGAAAAAATGGTCAAAATTTAAAGGGCGTCAGATCTTTCCTAAAACCTGATAAAATGACGATGGGGTGGGTATCAATCGAAAAATTGCAGAGATTAGAAAGAATTATCTTTGTTCCAAAGAAATTTCAGCTCCGGAGGTTAATTCAAAAACCAGAAAAAAACGACAGGTCGCGGGTTAAAAGAATGGTCAAAATTTAAAGGGCGTCAGATCTTTCCTAAAACCTGATAAAATGACATTGGGGTGGGTATTGATCGAGAAATTGCAGAGATTAGAAAGAATTATCTTTGTTTCAAAGAAATTTCAGCTCCGGAGGTGATGCCAAAAACCAGAAAAAAACGACAGGTCGCGGGTTGAAGAAATGGTCAAAATTTAAAGAGGTTCAGATCTTTCTTAAAGACTGATAAAATGACGATGGTGTGGGTATTAATCGAGAAATTGCAGAGATTAAAAAGAATCATCTTTGTTCCAAAGAATTTTAATCTTCGGAGTTTACTTCAAAAACCAGAAAAAAACGACAGGTCGCGGGTTAAAAAATGGTCAAAATTTAAAGGGCGCCAGATCTTTCCTAAAACCTGATAAAATGACGATGGGGTGGGTATCAATCGAGAAATTGCAGAGATTAGAAAGAATTATCTTTGTTCCAAAGAAATTTCAGCTCCGGAGCTTAATTCAAAAACCAGAAAAAAACGACAGGTCGCGGGTTGAAAAAATGGTCAAAATTTAAAGGGCGTCAGATCTTTCCTAAAACCTGATAAAATGACATTGGGGTGGGTATTGATCGAGAAATTGCAGAGATTAGAAAGAATTATCTTTGTTTCAAAGAAATTTCAGCTCCGGAGGTTAATTCAAAAACCAGAAAAAAACGACAGGTCGCGGGTTGAAAAAAATGGTCAAAATTTAAAGGGCGTCAGATCTTTCCTAAAACCTGATAATATGACGATGGGCTGGGTATCAATCGAGGAATTGCAGAAATTAGAAAGAATTATCTTTTTTCCAAAGAAATTTCAGCTCCGGAGGTTAATTCAAAAACCAGAAAAAAACGACAGGTCGCGGGTTGAAAAAATGGTCAAAATTTAAAGGGCGTCAGATCTTTCCTAAAACCTGATAAAATGACATTAGGGTGGGTATTAATCGAGAAATTGCAGAGATTAGAAAGAATTATCTTTTTTCCAATGACATTTCAGCTCCTGAGGTTACGTTAAAAACAAGAAAAAAACGACAGGTCGCGGGTTGAAAAAATGGTCAAAATTTAAAGGGCGTCAGATCTTTCCTCAAACCTGATAAAATGACGATGGGGTGGGTATTGATCGAGAAATTTCAGAGATTAGAAAGAATTATCTTAGTTGCAAAGAAATTTCAGCTCCTGAGGTTACGTTAAAAACCAGAAAAAAACGACAGGTCGCGGGTTGAAAAAATGGTCAAAATTTAAAGAGCTTCAGATCTTTCTTAAAGAATGATAAAATGACGATGGTGTGGGTATTAATCGAGAAATTGCAGAGATTAGAAAGAATTATCTTTGTTCCAAAGAATTTTAATCTTCGGAGTTTACTTCAAAAACCAGAAAAAAACGACAGGTCGCGGGTTGAAAAAATGGTCAAAATTTAAAGGGCGTCAGATCTTTCCTAAAACCTGATAAAATGACGATGGGTTGGGTATCAATCGAGAAATTGCAGAGATTAGAAAGAATTATCTTTGTTCCAAAGAAATTTCAGCTCCGGAGGTTAATTCAAAAACCAGAAAAAAACGACAGGTCGTGGGTTGAAAAAATGGTCAAAATTTAAAGAGCTTTAGATCTTTCTTAAAGACTGATAAAATGACGATGGTGTGGGTATTAATCGAGAAATTGCAGAGATTAGAAAGAATTATCTTTGTTCCAAAGAATTTTCAGCTTCGGAGATTACTTCAAAAACCAGAAAAAAACGACAGGTCGCGGGTTGAAAAAATGGTCAAAATTTAAAGAGCTTCAGATCTTTCTTAAAGACTGATAAAATGACGATGGTGTGGGTATTAATCGAGAAATTGCAGAGATTAGAAAGAATTATCTTTGTTCCAAAGAATTTTAATCTTCGGAGTTTACTTCAAAAACCAGAAAAAAACGACAGGTCGCGGGTTGAAAAAATGGTCAAAATTTAAAGGGCGTCAGATCTTTCCTAAAACCTGATAAAATGACGATGGGGTGGGTATCAATCGAGAAATTGCAGAGATTAGAAAGAATTATCTTTGTTCCAAAGAAATTTCAGCTCCGGAGGTTAATTCAAAAACCAGAAAAAAACGACAGGTCGCGGGTTGAAAAAATAGTCAAAATTTAAAGGGCGTCAGATCTTTCCTAAAACCTGATAAAATGACATTGGGGTGGGTATTGATTGAGAAATTGCAGAGATTAGAAAGAATTATCTTTGTTTCAAAGAAATTTCAGCTCCGGAGGTTAATTCAAAAACCAGAAAAAAACGACAGGTCGCAGGTTGAAAAAATGGTCAAAATTTAAAGGGCGTAAGATCTTTCCTAATACCTGATAAAATGATGATGGGGTGGGTATTAATCGAGAAATTGCAGAGATTAGAAAGAATTATCTTTGTTCCAAAGAATTTTAATCTTCGGAGTTTACTTCAAAAACCAGAAAAAAACGACAGGTCGCGGGTTGAAAAAATGGTCAAAATTTAAAGGGCGTCAGATCTTTCCTAAAACCTGATAAAATGACGATGGGGTGGGTATCAATCGAAAAATTGCAGAGATTAGAAAGAATTATCTTTGTTCCAAAGAAATTTCAGCTCCGGAGGTTAATTCAAAAACCAGAAAAAAACGACAGGTCGCGGGTTAAAAGAATGGTCAAAATTTAAAGGGCGTCAGATCTTTCCTAAAACCTGATAAAATGACATTGGGGTGGGTATTGATCGAGAAATTGCAGAGATTAGAAAGAATTATCTTTGTTTCAAAGAAATTTCAGCTCCGGAGGTTAATTCAAAAACCAGAAAAAAACGACAGGTTGCGGGTTGAAAAAATGGTCAAAATTTAAAGGGCGTCAGATCTTTCCTAAAACCTGATAAAATGACATTGGGGTGGGTATTGATCGAGAAATTGCAGATATTAGAAAGAATTATCTTTGTTTCAAAGAAATTTCAGCTCCGGAGGTGATGCCAAAAACCAGAAAAAAACGACAGGTCGCGGGTTGAAGAAATGGTCAAAATTTAAAGAGGTTCAGATCTTTCTTAAAGACTGATAAAATGACGATGGTGTGGGTATTAATCGAGAAATTGCAGAGATTAGAAAGAATTATCTTTGTTCCAAAGAATTTTAATCTTCGGAGTTTACTTCAAAAACCAGAAAAAAACGACAGGTCGCGGGTTGAAAAAATGGTCAAAATTTAAAGGGCGTCAGATCTTTCCTAAAACCTGATAAAATGACATTGGGGTGGGTATTGATCGAGAAATTGCAGAGATTAGAAAGAATTATCTTTGTTTCAAAGAAATTTCAGCTCCGGAGGTTAATTCAAAAACCAGAAAAAAACGACAGGTCGCGGGTTGAAAAAATGGTCAAAATTTAAAGGGCGTCAGATCTTTCCTAAAACCTGATAATATGACGATGGGGTGGGTATCAATCGAGGAATTGCAGAAATTAGAAAGAATTATCTTTGTTCCAAAGAAATTTCAGCTCCGGAGGTTAATTCAAAAACCAGAAAAAAACGACAGGTCGTGGGTTGAAAAAATGGTCAAAATTTAAAGGGCGTCAGATCTTTCCTAAAACCTGATAAAATGACATTAGGGTGGGTATTAATCGAGAAATTGCAGAGATTAGAAAGAATTATCTTTTTTCCAATGACATTTCAGCTCCTGAGGTTACGTTAAAAACAAGAAAAAAACGACAGGTCGCGGGTTGAAAAAATGGTCAAAATTTAAAGGGCGTCAGATCTTTCCTCAAACCTGATAAAATGACGATGGGGTGGGTATTGATCGAGAAATTTCAGAGATTAGAAAGAATTATCTTAGTTGCAAAGAAATTTCAGCTCCTGAGGTTACGTTAAAAACCAGAAAAAAACGACAGGTCGCGGGTTGAAAAAATGGTCAAAATTTAAAGAGCTTTAGATCTTTCTTAAAGACTGATAAAATGACGATGGTGTGGGTATTAATCGAGAAATTGCAGAGATTAGAAAGAATTATCTTTGTTCCAAAGAATTTTCAGCTTCGGAGATTACTTCAAAAACCAGAAAAAAACGACAGGTCGCGGGTTGAAAAAATGGTCAAAATTTAAAGAGCTTCAGATCTTTCTTAAAGACTGATAAAATGACGATGGTGTGGGTATTAATCGAGAAATTGCAGAGATTAGAAAGAATTATCTTTGTTCCAAAGAATTTTAATCTTCGGAGTTTACTTCAAAAACCAGAAAAAAACGACAGGTCGCGGGTTTAAAAAATGGTCAAAATTTAAAGGGCGTCAGATCTTTCCTAAAACCTGATAAAATGACGATGGGGTGGGTATCAATCGAGAAATTGCAGAGATTAGAAAGAATTATCTTTGTTCCAAAGAAATTTCAGCTCCGGAGGTTAATTCAAAAACCAGAAAAAAACGACAGGTCGTGGGTTGAAAAAATGGTCAAAATTTAAAGGGCGTCAGATCTTTCCTAAAACCTGATAAAATGACATTGGGGTGGGTATTGATTGAGAAATTGCAGAGATTAGAAAGAATTATCTTTGTTACAAAGAAATTTCAGCTCCGGAGGTTAATTCAAAAACCAGAAAAAAACGACAGGTCGCAGGTTGAAAAAATGGTCAAAATTTAAAGGGCGTAAGATCTTTCCTAATACCTGATAAAATGATGATGGGGTGGGTATTAATCGAGAAATTGCAGAGATTAGAAAGAATTATCTTTGTTCCAAAGAATTTTAATTTTCGGAGTTTACTTCAAAAACCAGAAAAAACGACAGGTCGCGGGTTGAAAAAATGGTCAAAATTTAAAGGGCGTCAGATCTTTCCTAAAACCTGATAAAATGACGATGGGGTGGGTATCAATCGAAAAATTGCAGAGATTAGAAAGAATTATCTTTGTTCCAAAGAAATTTCAGCTCCGGAGGTTAATTCAAAAACCAGAAAAAAACGACAGGTCGCGGGTTGAAAAAATGGTCAAAATTTAAAGGGCGTCAGATCTTTCCTAAAACCTGATAAAATGACATTAGGGTGGGTATTAATCGAGAAATTGCAGAGATTAGAAAGAATTATCTTTTTTCCAATGACATTTCAGCTCCTGAGGTTACGTTAAAAACAAGAAAAAAACGACAGGTCGCGGGTTGAAAAAATGGTCAAAATTTAAAGGGCGTCAGATCTTTCCTCAAACCTGATAAAATGACGATGGGGTGGGTATTGATCGAGAAATTTCAGAGATTAGAAAGAATTATCTTAGTTGCAAAGAAATTTCAGCTCCTGAGGTTACGTTAAAAACCAGAAAAAAACGACAGGTCGCGGGTTGAAAAAATGGTCAAAATTTAAAGAGCTTTAGATCTTTCTTAAAGACTGATAAAATGACGATGGTGTGGGTATTAATCGAGAAATTGCAGAGATTAGAAAGAATTATCTTTGTTCCAAAGAACTTTCAGCTTCGGAGATTACTTCAAAAACCAGAAAAAAACGACAGGTCGCGGGTTGAAAAAATGGTCAAAATTTAAAGAGCTTCAGATCTTTCTTAAAGACTGATAAAATGACGATGGTGTGGGTATTAATCGAGAAATTGCAGAGATTAGAAAGAATTATCTTTGTTCCAAAGAATTTTAATCTTCGGAGTTTACTTCAAAAACCAGAAAAAAACGACAGGTCGCGGGTTGAAAAAATGGTCAAAATTTAAAGGGCGTCAGATCTTTCCTAAAACCTGATAAAATGACGATGGGGTGGGTATCAATCGAGAAATTGCAGAGATTAGAAAGAATTATCTTTGTTCCAAAGAAATTTCAGCTCCGGAGGTTAATTCAAAAACCAGAAAAAAACGACAGGTCGCGGGTTGAAAAAATGGTCAAAATTTAAAGGGCGTCAGATCTTTCCTAAAACCTGATAAAATGACATTGGGGTGGGTATTGATTGAGAAATTGCAGAGATTAGAAAGAATTATCTTTGTTTCAAAGAAATTTCAGCTCCGGAGGTTAATTCAAAAACCAGAAAAAAACGACAGGTCGCAGGTTGAAAAAATGGTCAAAATTTAAAGGGCGTAAGATCTTTCCTAATACCTGATAAAATGATGATGGGGTGGGTATTAATCGAGAAATTGCAGAGATTAGAAAGAATTATCTTTGTTCCAAAGAATTTTAATCTTCGGAGTTTACTTCAAAAACCAGAAAAAAACGACAGGTCGCGGGTTGAAAAAATGGTCAAAATTTAAAGGGCGTCAGATCTTTCCTAAAACCTCATAAAATGACGATGGGGTGGGTATCAATCGAAAAATTGCAGAGATTAGAAAGAATTATCTTTGTTCCAAAGAAATTTCAGCTCCGGAGGTTAATTCAAAAACCAGAAAAAAACGACAGGTTGCGGGTTAAAAGAATGGTCAAAATTTAAAGGGCGTCAGATCTTTCCTAAAACCTGATAAAATGACATTGGGGTGGGTATTGATCGAGAAATTTCAGAGATTAGAAAGAATTATCTTAGTTGCAAAGAAATTTCAGCTCCTGAGGTGATGCCAAAAACCAGAAAAAAACGACAGGTCGCGGGTTGAAGAAATGGTCAAAATTTAAAGAGGTTCAGATCTTTCTTAAAGACTGATAAAATGACGATGGTGTGGGTATTAATCGAGAAATTGCAGAGATTAGAAAGAATTATCTTTGTTCCAAAGAATTTTAATCTTCAGAGTTTACTTCAAAAACCAGAAAAAAACGACAGGTCGCGGGTTAAAAAATGGTCAAAATTTAAAGGGCGTCAGATCTTTCCTAAAACCTGATAAAATGACGATGGGGTGGGTATCAATCGAGAAATTGCAGAGATTAGAAAGAATTATCTTTGTTCCAAAGAAATTTCAGCTCCGGAGCTTAATTCAAAAACCAGAAAAAAACGACAGGTCGCGGGTTGAAAAAATGGTCAAAATTTAAAGGGCGTCAGATCTGTCCTAATACCTGATAAAATGATGATGGGGTGGGTATTAATCGAGAAATTGCAGAGATTAGAAACAATTATCTTTGTTCCAAAGAAATTTCAGCTTCGGAGGTTACATCAAAGATCAGAAAAAAACGACAGGTCGCGGGTTGAAAAAATGGTCAAAATTTTAAGGGCGTCAGATCTTTCTTAAAGACTGATAAAATGACGATGGGGTGGGTATTGATCGAGAAATTGCAGAGATTAGAAAGAATTATCTTTGTTTCAAATAAATTTCAGCTCCGGAGGTTAATTCAAAAACCAGAAAAAAACGACAGGTCGCGGGTTGAAAAAATGGTCAAAATTTAAAGGGCGTCAGATCTTTCCTAAAACCTGATAAAATGACATTGGGGTGGGTATTGATCGAGAAATTGCAGATATTAGAAAGAATTATCTTTGTTTCAAAGAAATTTCAGCTCCGGAGGTGATGCCAAAAACCAGAAAAAAACGACAGGTCGCGGGTTGAAGAAATGGTCAAAATTTAAAGAGGTTCAGATCTTTCTTAAAGACTGATAAAATGACGATGGTGTGGGTATTAATCGAGAAATTGCAGAGATTAGAAAGAATTATCTTTGTTCCAAAGAATTTTAATCTTCGGAGTTTACTTCAAAAACCAGAAAAAAACGACAGGTCGCGGGTTAAAAAATGGTCAAAATTTAAAGGGCGTCAGATCTTTCCTAAAACCTGATAAAATGACGATGGGGTGGGTATCAATCGAGAAATTGCAGAGATTAGAAAGAATTATCTTTGTTCCAAGGAAATTTCAGCTCCGGAGGTTAATTCAAAAACCAGAAAAAAACGACAGGTCGCGGGTTAAAAGAATGGTCAAAATTTAAAGGGCGTCAGAACTTTCCTAAAAACTGATAAAATGACATTGGGGTGGGTATTGATCGAGAAATTGCAGAGATTAGAAAGAATTATCTTTGTTTCAAAGAATTTTAATCTTCGGAGTTTACTTCAAAAACCAGAAAAAAACGACAGGTCGCGGGTTGAAAAAATGGTCAAAATTTAAAGGGCGTCAGATCTTTCCTAATACCTGATAAAATGATGATGGGGTTCGTATTAATCGAGAAATTGCAGAGATTAGAAACAATTATCTTTGTTCCAAAGAAATTTCAGCTTCGGAGGTTACATCAAAGATCAGAAAAAAACGACAGGTCGCGGGTTGAAAAAATGGTCAAAATTTTAAGGGCGTCAGATCTTTCTTAAAGACTGATAAAATGACGATGGGGTGGGTATTGATCGAGAAATTGCAGAGATTAGAAAGAATTATCTTTGTTTCAAAGAAATTTCAGCTCCGGAGGTTAATTCAAAAACCAGAAAAAAACGACAGGTCGCGGGTTGAAAAAATGGTCAAAATTTAAAGGGCGTCAGATCTTTCCTAAAACCTGATAAAATGACATTGGGGTGGGTATTGATCGAGAAATTGCAGAGATTAGAAAGAATTATCTTTGTTTCAAAGAAATTTCAGCTCCGGAGGTTAATTCAAAAACCAGAAAAAAACGACAGGTCGCGGGTTGAAAAAATGGTCAAAATTTAAAGGGCGTCAGATCTTTCCTAAAACCTGATAAAATGACGATGGGGTGGGTATCAATCGAGAAATTGCAGAGATTAGAAAGAATTATCTTTGTTTCAAAGAAATTTTAGCTCCGGAGGTTAATTCAAAAACCAGAAAAAAACGACAGGTCGCGGGTTGAAAAAATGGTCAAAATTTAAAGGGCGTCAGATCTTTCCTAAAACATGATAAAATGACGATGGGGTGGGTATTAATCGAGAAATTGCAGAGATTAGAAAGAATTATCTTTTTTCCAATGACATTTCAGCTCCTGAGGTTACGTTAAAAACAAGAAAAAAACGACAGGTCGCGGGTTGAAAAAATGGTCAAAATTTAAAGGGCGTCAGATCTTTCCTAAAACCTGTTAAAATGACATTGGGGTGGGTATTGATCGAGAAATTGCAGAGATTAGAAAGAATTATCTTTGTTTCAAAGAAATTTCAGCTCCGGAGGTGATGCCAAAAACCAGAAAAAAACGACAGGTCACGGGTAAAAAAAATGGTCAAAATTTAAAGGGCGTCAGATCTTTCTTAAAGACTGATAAAATGACGATGGTGTGGGTATTAATCGGGAAATTGCAGAGATTAGAAAGAATTATCTTTGTTCCAAAGAATTTTAATCTTCGGAGGTTCCTTCAAAAACCAGAAAAAAATGACAGGTCGCGGGTTGAAAAAATGGTCAAAATTTAAAGGGCGTCAGATCTTTCCTAAAACCTGTTAAAATGACATTGGGGTGGGTATTGATCGAGAAATTGCAGAGATTAGAAAGAATTATCTTTGTTCCAAAGAATTTTAATCTTCGGAGTTTACTTCAAAAACCAGAAAAAAATGACAGGTCGCGGGTTGAAAAAATGGTCAAAATTTAAAGGGCGTCAGATCTTTCCTAAAACCTGATAAAATGACGATGGGGTGGGTATCAATCGAGAAATTGCAGAGATTAGAAAGAATTATCTTTGTTCCAAAGAAAATTCAGCTCTGGAGGTTAATTCAAAAACCAGAAAAAAACGACAGGTCGCGGGTTGAAAAAATGGTCAAAATTTAAAGGGCGTCAGATCTTTCCTAAAACCTGATAAAATGACATTGGGGTGGGTATTGATCGAGAAATTGCAGAGATTAGAAAGAATTATCTTTGTTTCAAAGAAATTTCAGCTCCGGAGGTTAATTCAAAAACCAGAAAAAAACGACAGGTCGCGGGTTGAAAAAATGGTCAAAATTTAAAGGGCGTCAGATCTTTCCTAATACCTGATAAAATGATGATGGGGTATGGTATTAATCGAGAAATTGCAGAGATTAGAAACAATTATCTTTGTTCCAAAGAAATTTCAGCTTCGGAGGTTACATCAAAGATCAGAAAAAAACGACAGGTCGCGGGTTGAAAAAATGGTCAAAATTTAAAGGGCGTCAGATCTTTCCTAAAACCTGTTAAAATGACATTGGGGTGGGTATTGATCGAGAAATTGCAGAGATTAGAAAGAATTATCTTTGTTTCAAAGAAATTTCAGCTCCGGAGGTGATGCCAAAAACCAGAAAAAAACGACAGGTCACGGGTAAAAAAAATGGTCAAAATTTAAAGGGCGTCAGATCTTTCTTAAAGACTGATAAAATGACGATGGTGTGGGTATTAATCGAGAAATTGCAGAGATTAGAAAGAATTATCTTTGTTCCAAAGAATTTTAATCTTCGGAGGTTCCTTCAAAAACCAGAAAAAAATGACAGGTCGCGGGTTGAAAAAATGGTCAAAATTTAAAGGGCGTCAGATCTTTCCTAAAACCTGATAAAATGACATTGGGGTGGGTATTGATCGAGAAATTGCAGAGATTAGAAAGAATTATCTTTGTTTCAAAGAAATTTCAGCTCCGGAGGTGATGCCAAAAACCAGAAAAAAACGACAGGTCGCGGGTTGAAAAAATGGTCAAAATTTAAAGGGCGTCAGATCTTTCCTAAAACCTGATAAAATGACGACGGGGTGGGTATTAATCGAGAAATTGCAGAGATTAGAAAGAATTATCTTTTTTCCAAAGACATTTCAGCTACTGAGGTTACGTTAAAAACAAGAAAAAAACGACAGGTCGCGGGTTGAAAAAATGGTCAAAATTTAAAGAGCTTTAGATCTTTCTTAAAGACTGATAAAATGACGATGGTGTGGGTATTAATCGAGAAATTGCAGAGATTAGAAAGAATTATCTTTGTTCCAAAGAATTTTAATCTTCGGAGTTTACTTCAAAAACCAGAAAAAAACGACAGGTCGCGGGTTGAAAAAATGGTCAAAATTTAAAGGGCGTCAGATCTTTCCTAAAACCTGATAAAATGACATTGGGGTGGGTATTGATCGAGAAATTGCAGAGAGTAGAAAGAATTATCTTTGTTTCAAAGAAATTTCAGCTCCGGAGGTTAATTCAAAAACCAGAAAAAAACGACAGGTCGCGGGTTGAAAAAATGGTCAAAATTTAAAGGGCGTCAGATCTTTCCTAAGACCTGATAAAATGACGATGGGGTGGGTATCGATCGAGAAATTGCAGAGATTAGAAAGAATTATCTTTGTTCCAAAGAAATTTCAGCTCCGGAGGTTAATTCAAAAACCAGAAAAAAACGACAGGTCGCGGGTTGAAAAAATGGTCAAAATTTAAAGGGCGTCAGATCTTTCCTAATACCTGATAAAATGATGATGGGGTATGGTATTAATCGAGAAATTGCAGAGATTAGAAACAATTATCTTTGTTCCAAAGAAATTTCAGCTTCGGAGGTTACATCAAAGATCAGAAAAAAACGACAGGTCGCGGGTTGAAAAAATGGTCAAAATTTAAAGGGCGTCAGATCTTTCCTAAAACCTGTTAAAATGACATTGGGGTGGGTATTGATCGAGAAATTGCAGAGATTAGAAAGAATTATCTTTGTTTCAAAGAAATTTCAGCTCCGGAGGTGATGCAAAAAACCAGAAAAAAACGACAGGTCACGGATAAAAAAAATGGTCAAAATTTAAAGGGCGTCAGATCTTTTTTAAAGACTGATAAAATGACGATGGTGTGGGTATTAATCGAGAAATTGCAGAGATTAGAAAGAATTATCTTTGTTCCAAAGAATTTTAATCTTCGGAGGTTCCTTCAAAAACCAGAAAAAAATGACAGGTCGCGGGTTGAAAAAATGGTCAAAATTTAAAGGGCGTCAGATCTTTCCTAAAACCTGATAAAATGACATTGGGGTGGGTATTGATCGAGAAATTGCAGAGATTAGAAAGAATTATCTTTGTTTCAAAGAAATTTCAGCTCCGGAGGTGATGCCAAAAACCAGAAAAAAACGACAGGTCGCGGGTTGAAAAAATGGTCAAAATTTAAAGTGCGTCAGATCTTTCCTAAAACATGATAAAATGACGATGGGGTGGGTATTAATCGAGAAATTGCAGAGATTAGAAAGAATTATCTTTTTTCCAATGACATTTCAGCTCCTGAGGTTACGTTAAAAATAAGAAAAAAACGACAGGTCGCGGGTTGAAAAAATGGTCAAAATTTAAAGGGCGTCAGATCTTTCCTAAAACCTGTTAAAATGACATTGGGGTGGGTATTGATCGAGAAATTGCAGAGATTAGAAAGAATTATCTTTGTTTCAAAGAAATTTCAGCTTCGGAGATTACTTCAAATACCAGAAAAAAACGACAGGTCGCGGGTTGAAAAAATGGTCAAAATTTAAAGAGCTTTAGATCTTTCTTAAAGACTGATAAAATGACGATGGTGTGGGTATTAATCGAGAAATTGCAGAGATTAGAAAGAATTATCTTTGTTTCAAAGAATTTTAATCTTCGGAGTTTACTTCAAAAACCAGAAAAAAACGACAGGTCGCGGGTTGAAAAAATGGTCAAAATTTAAAGGGCGTCAGATATTTCCTAAAACCTGATAAAATGACGATGGGGTGGGTATCAATCGAGAAATTGCAGAGATTAGAAAGAATTATCTTTGTTCCAAAGAAATTTCAGCTCCGGAGGTTAATTCAAAAACCAGAAAAAAACGACAGGTCGCGGGTTGAAAAAATGGTCAAAATTTAAAGGGCGTCAGATCTTTCCTAAGACCTGATAAAATGACGATGGGGTGGGTATCGATCGAGAAATTGCAGAGATTAGAAAGAATTATCTTTGTTCCAAAGAAATTTCAGCTCCGGAGGTTAATTCAAAAACCAGAAAAAAACGACAGGTCGCGGGTTGAAAAAATGGTCAAAATTTAAAGGGCGTCAGATCTTTCCTAAAACCTGATAAAATGACATTGGGGTGGGTATTGATCGAGAAATTGCAGATATTAGAAAGAATTATCTTTGTTTCAAAGAAATTTCAGCTCCGGAGGTGATGCCAAAAACCAGAAAAAAACGACAGGTCGCGGGTTGAAGAAATGGTCAAAATTTAAAGAGGTTCAGATCTTTCTTAAAGATTGATAAAATGACGATGGTGTGGGTATTAATCGAGAAATTGCAGAGATTAGAAAGAATTATCTTTGTTCCAAAGAATTTTAATCTTCGGAGTTTACTTCAAAAACCAGAAAAAAACGACAGGTCGCGGGTTAAAAAATGGTCAAAATTTAAAGGGCGTCAGATCTTTCCTAAAACCTGATAAAATGACGATGGGGTGGGTATCAATCGAGAAATTGCAGAGATTAGAAAGAATTATCTTTGTTCCAAGGAAATTTCAGCTCCGGAGGTTAATTCAAAAACCAGAAAAAAACGACAGGTCGCGGGTTAAAAGAATGGTCAAAATTTAAAGGGCGTCAGAACTTTCCTAAAAACTGATAAAATGACATTGGGGTGGGTATTGATCGAGAAATTGCAGAGATTAGAAAGAATTATCTTTGTTTCAAAGAATTTTAATCTTCGGAGTTTACTTCAAAAACCAGAAAAAAACGACAGGTCGCGGGTTGAAAAAATGGTCAAAATTTAAAGGGCGTCAGATCTTTCCTAATACCTGATAAAATGATGATGGGGTTCGTATTAATCGAGAAATTGCAGAGATTAGAAACAATTATCTTTGTTCCAAAGAAATTTCAGCTTCGGAGGTTACATCAAAGATCAGAAAAAAACGACAGGTCGCGGGTTGAAAAAATGGTCAAAATTTTAAGGGCGTCAGATCTTTCTTAAAGACTGATAAAATGACGATGGGGTGGGTATTGATCGAGAAATTGCAGAGATTAGAAAGAATTATCTTTGTTTCAAAGAAATTTCAGCTCCGGAGGTTAATTCAAAAACCAGAAAAAAACGACAGGTCGCGGGTTGAAAAAATGGTCAAAATTTAAAGGGCGTCAGATCTTTCCTAAAACCTGATAAAATGACATTGGGGTGGGTATTGATCGAGAAATTGCAGAGATTAGAAAGAATTATCTTTGTTTCAAAGAAATTTCAGCTCCGGAGGTTAATTCAAAAACCAGAAAAAAACGACAGGTCGCGGGTTGAAAAAATGGTCAAAATTTAAAGGGCGTCAGATCTTTCCTAAAACCTGATAAAATGACGATGGGGTGGGTATCAATCGAGAAATTGCAGAGATTAGAAAGAATTATCTTTGTTTCAAAGAAATTTTAGCTCCGGAGGTTAATTCAAAAACCAGAAAAAAACGACAGGTCGCGGGTTGAAAAAATGGTCAAAATTTAAAGGGCGTCAGATCTTTCCTAAAACATGATAAAATGACGATGGGGTGGGTATTAATCGAGAAATTGCAGAGATTAGAAAGAATTATCTTTTTTCCAATGACATTTCAGCTCCTGAGGTTACGTTAAAAACAAGAAAAAAACGACAGGTCGCGGGTTGAAAAAATGGTCAAAATTTAAAGGGCGTCAGATCTTTCCTCAAACCTGATAAAATGACGATGGGGTGGGTATTGATCGAGAAATTTCAGAGATTAGAAAGAATTATCTTTGTTCCAAAGGATTTTAATCTTCGGAGTTTACTTCAAAAACCAGAAAAAAACGACAGGTCGCGGGTTGAAAAAATAGTCAAAATTTAAAGGGCGTCAGATCTTTCCTAAAACCTGATAAAATGACATTGGGGTGGGTATTGATCGAGAAATTGCAGAGATTAGAAATAATTATCTTTGTTTCAAAGAAATTTCAGCTCCGGAGGTTAATTCAAAAACCAGAAAAAAACGACAGGTCGCGGGTTGAAAAAATGGTCAAAATTTAAAGGGCGTCAGATCTTTCCTAAAACCTGATAAAATGACGATGAGGTGGGTATCAATCGAGAAATTGCAGAGATTAGAAAGAATTATCTTTGTTCCAAAGAAATTTCAGCTCCGGAGGTTAATTCAAAAACCAGAAAAAAACGACAGGTCGCGGGTTGAAAAAATGGTCAAAATTTAAAGGGCGTCAGATCTTTCCTAATACCTGATAAAATGATGATGGGGTATGGTATTAATCAAGAAATTGCAGAGATTAGAAAGAATTATCTTTGTTCCAAAGAAATTTCAGCTTCGGAGGTTACATCAAAGATCAGAAAAAAACGACAGGTCGCGGGTTGAAAAAATGGTCAAAATTTAAAGGGCGTCAGATCTTTCCTAAAACCTGTTAAAATGACATTGGGGTGGGTATTGATCGAGAAATTGCAGAGATTAGAAAGAATTATCTTTGTTTCAAAGAAATTTCAGCTCCGGAGGTGATGCCAAAAACCAGAAAAAAACGACAGGTCACGGGTAAAAAAAATGGTCAAAATTTAAAGGGCGTCAGATCTTTCTTAAAGACTGATAAAATGACGATGGTGTGGGTATTAATCGGGAAATTGCAGAGATTAGAAAGAATTATCTTTGTTCCAAAGAATTTTAATCTTCGGAGGTTCCTTCAAATACCAGAAAAAAATGACAGGTCGCGGGTTGAAAAAATGGTCAAAATTTAAAGGGCGTCAGATCTTTCCTAAAACCTGATAAAATGACATTGGGGTGGGTATTGATCGAGAAATTGCAGAGATTAGAAAGAATTATCTTTGTTTCAAAGAAATTTCAGCTCCGGAGGTGATGCCAAAAACCAGAAAAAAACGACAGGTAGCGGGTTGAAAAAATGGTCAAAATTTAAAGGGCGTCAGATCTTTCCTAAAACCTGATAAAATGACGACGGGGTGGGTATTAATCGAGAAATTGCAGAGATTAGAAAGAATTATCTTTTTTCCAAAGACATTTCAGCTACTGAGGTTACGTTAAAAACAAGAAAAAAACGACAGGTCGCGGGTTGAAAAAATGGTCAAAATTTAAAGAGCTTTAGATCTTTCTTAAAGACTGATAAAATGACGATGGTGTGGGTATTAATCGAGAAATTGCAGAGATTAGAAAGAATTATCTTTGTTCCAAAGAATTTTAATCTTCGGAGTTTACTTCAAAAACCAGAAAAAAACGACAGGTCGCGGGTTGAAAAAATGGTCAAAATTTAAAGGGCGTCAGATCTTTCCTAAAACCTGATAAAATGACGATGGGGTGGGTATCAATCGAGAAATTGCAGAGATTAGAAAGAATTATCTTTGTTCCAAAGAAATTTCAGCTCTGGAGGTTAATTCAAAAACCAGAAAAAAACGACAGGTCGCGGGTTGAAAAAATGGTCAAAATTTAAAGGGCGTCAGATCTTTCCTAAAACCTGATAAAATGACATTGGGGTGGGTATTGATCGAGAAATTGCAGAGATTAGAAAGAATTATCTTTGTTTCAAAGAAATTTCAGCTCCGGAGGTTAATTCAAAAACCAGAAAAAAACGACAGGTCGCGGGTTGAAAAAATGGTCAAAATTTAAAGGGCGTCAGATCTTTCCTAAAACCTGATAAAATGACGATGGGGTGGGTATCAATCGAGAAATTGCAGAGATTAGAAAGAATTATCTTTGTTCCAAAGAAATTTCAGCTCCGGAGGTTAATTCAAAAACCAGAAAAAAACGACAGGTCGCGGGTTGAAAAAATGGTCAAAATTTAAAGGGCGTCAGATCTTTCCTAAAACCTGATAAAATGACATTGGGGTGGGTATTGATCGAGAAATTGCAGAGATTAGAAAGAATTATCTTTGTTTCAAAGAAATTTCAGCTCCGGAGGTTAATTCAAAAACCAGAAAAAAACGACAGGTCGCGGGTTGAAAAAATGGTCAAAATTTAAAGGGCGTCAGATCTTTCCTAAAACCTGATAAAATGACATTGGGGTGGGTATTGATTGAGAAATTGCAGAGATTAGAAAGAATTATCTTTGTTTCAAAGAAATTTCAGCTCCGGAGGTTAATTCAAAAACCAGAAAAAAACGACAGGTCGCGGGTTGAAAAAATGGTCAAAATTTAAAGGGCGTCAGATCTTTCCTAATACCTGATAAAATGATGATGGGGTATGGTATTAATCGAGAAATTGCAGAGATTAGAAACAATTATCTTTGTTCCAAAGAAATTTCAGCTTCGGAGGTTACATCAAAGATCAGAAAAAAACGACAGGTCGCGGGTTGAAAAAATGGTCAAAATTTAAAGGGCGTCAGATCTTTCCTAAAACCTGTTAAAATGACATTGGGGTGGGTATTGATCGAGAAATTGCAGAGATTAGAAAGAATTATCTTTGTTTCAAAGAAATTTCAGCTCCGGAGGTGATGCCAAAAACCAGAAAAAAACGACAGGTCACGGGTAAAAAAAATGGTCAAAATTTAAAGGGCGTCAGATCTTTCTTAAAGACTGATAAAATGACGATGGTGTGGGTATTAATCGGGAAATTGCAGAGATTAGAAAGAATTATCTTTGTTCCAAAGAATTTTAATCTTCGGAGGTTCCTTCAAAAACCAGAAAAAAATGACAGGTCGCGGGTTGAAAAAATGGTCAAAATTTAAAGGGCGTCAGATCTTTCCTAAAACCTGATAAAATGACATTGGGGTGGGTATTGATCGAGAAATTGCAGAGATTAGAAAGAATTATCTTTGTTTCAAAGAAATTTCAGGTCCGGAGGTGATGCCAAAAACCAGAAAAAAACGACAGGTCGCGGGTTGAAAAAATGGTCAAAATTTAAAGAGCTTTAGATCTTTCTTAAAGACTGATAAAATGACATTGGTGTGGGTATTAATCGAGAAATTGCAGAGATTAGAAAGAATTATCTTTGTTCCAAAGAATTTTAATCTTCGGAGTTTACTTCAAAAACCAGAAAAAAACGACAGGTCGCGGGTTGAAAAAATGGTCAAAATTTAAAGGGCGTCAGATCTTTCCTAAAACCTGATAAAATGACGATGGGGTGGGTATTGATCGAGAAATTGCAGAGATTAGAAACAATTATCTTTGTTCCAAAGAAATTTCAGCTTCGGAGGTTACATCAAAGATCAGAAAAAAACGACAGGTCGCGGGTTGAAAAAATGGTCAAAATTTAAAGGGCGTCAGATCTTTCCTAAAACCTGTTAAAATGACATTGGGGTGGGTATTGATCGAGAAATTGCAGAGATTAGAAAGAATTATCTTTGTTTCAAAGAAATTTCAGCTCCGGAGGTGATGCCAAAAACCAGAAAAAAACGACAGGTCACGGGTAAAAAAAATGGTCAAAATTTAAAGGGCGTCAGATCTTTCTTAAAGACTGATAAAATGACGATGGTGTGGGTATTAATCGGGAAATTGCAGAGATTAGAAAGAATTATCTTTGTTCCAAAGAATTTTAATCTTCGGAGGTTCCTTCAAAAACCAGAAAAAAATGACAGGTCGCGGGTTGAAAAAATGGTCAAAATTTAAAGGGCGTCAGATCTTTCCTAAAACCTGTTAAAATGACATTGGGGTGGGTATTGATCGAGAAATTGCAGAGATTAGAAAGAATTATCTTTGTTCCAAAGAATTTTAATCTTCGGAGTTTACTTCAAAAACCAGAAAAAAATGACAGGTCGCGGGTTGAAAAAATGGTCAAAATTTAAAGGGCGTCAGATCTTTCCTAAAACCTGATAAAATGACGATGGGGTGGGTATCAATCGAGAAATTGCAGAGATTAGAAAGAATTATCTTTGTTCCAAAGAAAATTCAGCTCTGGAGGTTAATTCAAAAACCAGAAAAAAACGACAGGTCGCGGGTTGAAAAAATGGTCAAAATTTAAAGGGCGTCAGATCTTTCCTAAAACCTGATAAAATGACATTGGGGTGGGTATTGATCGAGAAATTGCAGAGATTAGAAAGAATTATCTTTGTTTCAAAGAAATTTCAGCTCCGGAGGTTAATTCAAAAACCAGAAAAAAACGACAGGTCGCGGGTTGAAAAAATGGTCAAAATTTAAAGGGCGTCAGATCTTTCCTAATACCTGATAAAATGATGATGGGGTATGGTATTAATCGAGAAATTGCAGAGATTAGAAACAATTATCTTTGTTCCAAAGAAATTTCAGCTTCGGAGGTTACATCAAAGATCAGAAAAAAACGACAGGTCGCGGGTTGAAAAAATGGTCAAAATTTAAAGGGCGTCAGATCTTTCCTAAAACCTGTTAAAATGACATTGGGGTGGGTATTGATCGAGAAATTGCAGAGATTAGAAAGAATTATCTTTGTTTCAAAGAAATTTCAGCTCCGGAGGTGATGCCAAAAACCAGAAAAAAACGACAGGTCACGGGTAAAAAAAATGGTCAAAATTTAAAGGGCGTCAGATCTTTCTTAAAGACTGATAAAATGACGATGGTGTGGGTATTAATCGAGAAATTGCAGAGATTAGAAAGAATTATCTTTGTTCCAAAGAATTTTAATCTTCGGAGGTTCCTTCAAAAACCAGAAAAAAATGACAGGTCGCGGGTTGAAAAAATGGTCAAAATTTAAAGGGCGTCAGATCTTTCCTAAAACCTGATAAAATGACATTGGGGTGGGTATTGATCGAGAAATTGCAGAGATTAGAAAGAATTATCTTTGTTTCAAAGAAATTTCAGCTCCGGAGGTGATGCCAAAAACCAGAAAAAAACGACAGGTCGCGGGTTGAAAAAATGGTCAAAATTTAAAGGGCGTCAGATCTTTCCTAAAACCTGATAAAATGACGACGGGGTGGGTATTAATCGAGAAATTGCAGAGATTAGAAAGAATTATCTTTTTTCCAAAGACATTTCAGCTACTGAGGTTACGTTAAAAACAAGAAAAAAACGACAGGTCGCGGGTTGAAAAAATGGTCAAAATTTAAAGAGCTTTAGATCTTTCTTAAAGACTGATAAAATGACGATGGTGTGGGTATTAATCGAGAAATTGCAGAGATTAGAAAGAATTATCTTTGTTCCAAAGAATTTTAATCTTCGGAGTTTACTTCAAAAACCAGAAAAAAACGACAGGTCGCGGGTTGAAAAAATGGTCAAAATTTAAAGGGCGTCAGATCTTTCCTAAAACCTGATAAAATGACGATGGGGTGGGTATCAATCGAGAAATTGCAGAGATTAGAAAGAATTATCTTTGTTCCAAAGAAAATTCAGCTCTGGAGGTTAATTCAAAAACCAGAAAAAAACGACAGGTCGCGGGTTGAAAAAATGGTCAAAATTTAAAGGGCGTCAGATCTTTCCTAAAACCTGATAAAATGACATTGGGGTGGGTATTGATCGAGAAATTGCAGAGAGTAGAAAGAATTATCTTTGTTTCAAAGAAATTTCAGCTCCGGAGGTTAATTCAAAAACCAGAAAAAAACGACAGGTCGCGGGTTGAAAAAATGGTCAAAATTTAAAGGGCGTCAGATCTTTCCTAAGACCTGATAAAATGACGATGGGGTGGGTATCGATCGAGAAATTGCAGAGATTAGAAAGAATTATCTTTGTTCCAAAGAAATTTCAGCTCCGGAGGTTAATTCAAAAACCAGAAAAAAACGACAGGTCGCGGGTTGAAAAAATGGTCAAAATTTAAAGGGCGTCAGATCTTTCCTAATACCTGATAAAATGATGATGGGGTATGGTATTAATCGAGAAATTGCAGAGATTAGAAACAATTATCTTTGTTCCAAAGAAATTTCAGCTTCGGAGGTTACATCAAAGATCAGAAAAAAACGACAGGTCGCGGGTTGAAAAAATGGTCAAAATTTAAAGGGCGTCAGATCTTTCCTAAAACCTGTTAAAATGACATTGGGGTGGGTATTGATCGAGAAATTGCAGAGATTAGAAAGAATTATCTTTGTTTCAAAGAAATTTCAGCTCCGGAGGTGATGCAAAAAACCAGAAAAAAACGACAGGTCACGGATAAAAAAAATGGTCAAAATTTAAAGGGCGTCAGATCTTTTTTAAAGACTGATAAAATGACGATGGTGTGGGTATTAATCGAGAAATTGCAGAGATTAGAAAGAATTATCTTTGTTCCAAAGAATTTTAATCTTCGGAGGTTCCTTCAAAAACCAGAAAAAAATGACAGGTCGTGGGTTGAAAAAATGGTCAAAATTTAAAGGGCGTCAGATCTTTCCTAAAACCTGATAAAATGACATTGGGGTGGGTATTGATCGAGAAATTGCAGAGATTAGAAAGAATTATCTTTGTTTCAAAGAAATTTCAGCTCCGGAGGTGATGCCAAAAACCAGAAAAAAACGACAGGTCGCGGGTTGAAAAAATGGTCAAAATTTAAAGTGCGTCAGATCTTTCCTAAAACATGATAAAATGACGATGGGGTGGGTATTAATCGAGAAATTGCAGAGATTAGAAAGAATTATCTTTTTTCCAATGACATTTCAGCTCCTGAGGTTACGTTAAAAATAAGAAAAAAACGACAGGTCGCGGGTTGAAAAAATGGTCAAAATTTAAAGGGCGTCAGATCTTTCCTAAAACCTGTTAAAATGACATTGGGGTGGGTATTGATCGAGAAATTGCAGAGATTAGAAAGAATTATCTTTGTTTCAAAGAAATTTCAGCTTCGGAGATTACTTCAAAAACCAGAAAAAAACGACAGGTCGCGGGTTGAAAAAATGGTCAAAATTTAAAGAGCTTTAGATCTTTCTTAAAGACTGATAAAATGACGATGGTGTGGGTATTAATCGAGAAATTGCAGAGATTAGAAAGAATTATCTTTGTTTCAAAGAATTTTAATCTTCGGAGTTTACTTCAAAAACCAGAAAAAAAACGACAGGTCGCGGGTTGAAAAAATGGTCAAAATTTAAAGGGCGTCAGATATTTCCTAAAACCTGATAAAATGACGATGGGGTGGGTATCAATCGAGAAATTGCAGAGATTAGAAAGAATTATCTTTGTTCCAAAGAAATTTCAGCTCCGGAGGTTAATTCAAAAACCAGAAAAAAACGACAGGTCGCGGGTTGAAAAAATGGTCAAAATTTAAAGGGCGTCAGATCTTTCCTAAGACCTGATAAAATGACGATGGGGTGGGTATCGATCGAGAAATTGCAGAGATTAGAAAGAATTATCTTTGTTCCAAAGAAATTTCAGCTCCGGAGGTTAATTCAAAAACCAGAAAAAAACGACAGGTCGCGGGTTGAAAAAATGGTCAAAATTTAAAGGGCGTCAGATCTTTCCTAATACCTGATAAAATGATGATGGGGTATGGTATTAATCGAGAAATTGCAGAGATTAGAAAGAATTATCTTTGTTCCAAAGAAATTTCAGCTTCGGAGGTTACATCAAAGATCAGAAAAAAACGACAGGTCGCGGGTTGAAAAAATGGTCAAAATTTAAAGGGCGTCAGATCTTTCCTAAAACCTGTTAAAATGACATTGGGGTGGGTATTGATCGAGAAATTGCAGAGATTAGAAAGAATTATCTTTGTTTCAAAGAAATTTCAGCTCCGGAGGTGATGCAAAAAACCAGAAAAAAACGACAGGTCACGGATAAAAAAAATGGTCAAAATTTAAAGGGCGTCAGATCTTTTTTAAAGACTGATAAAATGACGATGGTGTGGGTATTAATCGAGAAATTGCAGAGATTAGAAAGAATTATCTTTGTTCCAAAGAATTTTAATCTTCGGAGGTTCCTTCAAAAACCAGAAAAAAATGACAGGTCGCGGGTTGAAAAAATGGTCAAAATTTAAAGGGCGTCAGATCTTTCCTAAAACCTGATAAAATGACATTGGGGTGGGTATTGATCGAGAAATTGCAGAGATTAGAAAGAATTATCTTTGTTTCAAAGAAATTTCAGCTCCGGAGGTGATGCCAAAAACCAGAAAAAAACGACAGGTCGCGGGTTGAAAAAATGGTCAAAATTTAAAGTGCGTCAGATCTTTCCTAAAACATGATAAAATGACGATGGGGTGGGTATTAATCGAGAAATTGCAGAGATTAGAAAGAATTATCTTTTTTCCAATGACATTTCAGCTCCTGAGGTTACGTTAAAAATAAGAAAAAAACGACAGGTCGCGGGTTGAAAAAATGGTCAAAATTTAAAGGGCGTCAGATCTTTCCTAAAACCTGTTAAAATGACATTGGGGTGGGTATTGATCGAGAAATTGCAGAGATTAGAAAGAATTATCTTTGTTTCAAAGAAATTTCAGCTTCGGAGATTACTTCAAAAACCAGAAAAAAACGACAGGTCGCGGGTTGAAAAAATGGTCAAAATTTAAAGAGCTTTAGATCTTTCTTAAAGACTGATAAAATGACGATGGTGTGGGTATTAATCGAGAAATTGCAGAGATTAGAAAGAATTATCTTTGTTTCAAAGAATTTTAATCTTCGGAGTTTACTTCAAAAACCAGAAAAAAACGACAGGTCGCGGGTTGAAAAAATGGTCAAAATTTAAAGGGCGTCAGATATTTCCTAAAACCTGATAAAATGACGATGGGGTGGGTATCAATCGAGAAATTGCAGAGATTAGAAAGAATTATCTTTGTTCCAAAGAAATTTCAGCTCCGGAGGTTAATTCAAAAACCAGAAAAAAACGACAGGTCGCGGGTTGAAAAAATGGTCAAAATTTAAAGGGCGTCAGATCTTTCCTAAAACCTGTTAAAATGACATTGGGGTGGGTATCAATCGAGAAATTGCAGATATTAGAAAGAATTATCTTTGTTTCAAAGAAATTTCAGCTCCGGAGGTGATGCCAAAAACCAGAAAAAAACGACAGGTCACGGGTAAAAAAAATGGTCAAAATTTAAAGGGCGTCAGATCTTTCTTAAAGACTGATAAAATGACGATGGTGTGGGTATTAATCGAGAAATTGCAGAGATTAGAAAGAATTATCTTTGTTCCAAAGAATTTTAATCTTCGGAGGTTCCTTCAAAAGCCAGAAAAAAATGACAGGTCGCGGGTTGAAAAAATGGTCAAAATTTAAAGGGCGTCAGATCTTTCCTAAAACATGATAAAATGACGATGGGGTGGGTATTAATCGAGAAATTGCAGAGATTAGAAAGAACTATCTTCTTTCCAATGACATTTCAGCTCCTGAGGTTACGTTAAAAACAAGAAAAAAACGACAGGTCGCGGGTTGAAAAAATGGTCAAAATTTAAAGGGCGTCAGATCTTTCCTCAAACCTGATAAAATGACGATGGGGTGGGTATTGATCGAGAAATTGCAGAGATTAGAAAGAATTATCTTAGTTGCAAAGAAATTTCAGCTCCTGAGGTTACGTTAAAAAACAGAAAAAAACGACAGGTCGCGGGTTGAAAAAATGGTCAAAATTTAAAGGGCGTCAGATCTTTCCTAAAACCTGATAAAATGACATTGGGTTGGGTATTGATCTAGAAATTGCAGAGATTAGAAAGAATTATCTTTGTTTCAAAGAAATTTCAGCTCCGGAGGTGATGCCAAAAACCAGAAAAAAACGACAGGTCGCGGGTTGAAAAAATGGTCAAAATTTAAAGGGCGTCAGATCTTTCCTAAAACCTGATAAAATGACGACGGGGTGGGTATTAATCGAGAAATTGCAGAGATTAGAAAGAATTATCTTTTTTCCAAAGACATTTCAGCTACTGAGGTTACGTTAAAAACAAGAAAAAAACGACAGGTCGCGGGTTGAAAAAATGGTCAAAATTTAAAGAGCTTTAGATCTTTCTTAAAGACTGATAAAATGACGATGGTGTGGGTATTAATCGAGAAATTGCAGAGATTAGAAAGAATTATCTTTGTTCCAAAGAATTTTCAGCTTCGGAGATTACTTCAAAAACCAGAAAAAAACGACAGGTCGCGGGTTGAAAAAATGGTCAAAATTTAAAGAGCTTTAGATCTTTCTTAAAGACTGATAAAATGACGATGGTGTGGGTATTAATCGAGAAATTGCAGAGATTAGAAAGAATTATCTTTGTTTCAAAGAATTTTAATCTTCGGAGTTTACTTCAAAAACCAGAAAAAAACGACAGGTCGCGGGTTGAAAAAATGGTCAAAATTTAAAGGGCGTCAGATCTTTCCTAAAACCTGATAAAATGACATTGGGGTGGGTATCAATCGAGAAATTGCAGAGATTAGAAAGAATTATCTTTGTTCCAAAGAAATTTCAGCTCCGGAGGTTAATTCAAAAACCAGAAAAAAACGACAGGTCGCGGGTTGAAAAAATGGTCAAAATTTAAAGGGCGTCAGATCTTTCCTAATACCTGATAAAATGATGATGGGGTATGGTATTAATCGAGAAATTGCAGAGATTAGAAACAATTATCTTTGTTCCAAAGAAATTTCAGCTTCGGAGGTTACATCAAAGATCAGAAAAAAACGACAGGTCGCGGGTTGAAAAAATGGTCAAAATTTAAAGGGCGTCAGATCTTTCCTAAAACCTGTTAAAATGACATTGGGGTGGGTATCAATCGAGAAATTGCAGATATTAGAAAGAATTATCTTTGTTTCAAAGAAATTTCAGCTCCGGAGGTGATGCCAAAAACCAGAAAAAAACGACAGGTCACGGGTAAAAAAAATGGTCAAAATTTAAAGGGCGTCAGATCTTTCTTAAAGACTGATAAAATGACGATGGTGTGGGTATTAATCGAGAAATTGCAGAGATTAGAAAGAATTATCTTTGTTCCAAAGAATTTTAATCTTCGGAGGTTCCTTCAAAAGCCAGAAAAAAATGACAGGTCGCGGGTTGAAAAAATGGTCAAAATTTAAAGGGCGTCAGATCTTTCCTAAAACATGATAAAATGACGATGGGGTGGGTATTAATCGAGAAATTGCAGAGATTAGAAAGAACTATCTTCTTTCCAATGACATTTCAGCTCCTGAGGTTACGTTAAAAACAAGAAAAAAACGACAGGTCGCGGGTTGAAAAAATGGTCAAAATTTAAAGGGCGTCAGATCTTTCCTAAAACCTGATAAAATGACATTGGGTTGGGTATTGATCTAGAAATTGCAGAGATTAGAAAGAATTATCTTTGTTTCAAAGAAATTTCAGCTCCGGAGGTGATGCCAAAAACCAGAAAAAAACGACAGGTCGCGGGTTGAAAAAATGGTCAAAATTTAAAGGGCGTCAGATCTTTCCTAAAACCTGATAAAATGACGACGGGGTGGGTATTAATCGAGAAATTGCAGAGATTAGAAAGAATTATCTTTTTTCCAAAGACATTTCAGCTACTGAGGTTACGTTAAAAACAAGAAAAAAACGACAGGTCGCGGGTTGAAAAAATGGTCAAAATTTAAAGAGCTTTAGATCTTTCTTAAAGACTGATAAAATGACGATGGTGTGGGTATTAATCGAGAAATTGCAGAGATTAGAAAGAATTATCTTTGTTTCAAAGAATTTTAATCTTTGGAGTTTACTTCAAAAACCAGAAAAAAACGACAGGTCGCGGGTTGAAAAAATGGTCAAAATTTAAAGGGCGTCAGATCTTTCCTAAAACCTGATAAAATGACATTGGGGTGGGTATTGATCGAGAAATTGCAGAGATTAGAAAGAATTATCTTTGTTTCAAAGAAATTTCAGCTCCGGAGGTTAATTCAAAAACCAGAAAAAAACGACAGGTTGCGGGTTGAAAAAATGGTCAAAATTTAAAGGGCGTCAGATCTTTCCTAAAACCTGATAAAATGACATTGGGGTGGGTATCAATCGAGAAATTGCAGAGATTAGAAAGAATTATCTTTGTTCCAAAGAAATTTCAGCTCCGGAGGTTAATTCAAAAACCAGAAAAAAACGACAGGTCGCGGGTTGAAAAAATGGTCAAAATTTAAAGGGCGTCAGATCTTTCCTAATACCTGATAAAATGATGATGGGGTATGGTATTAATCGAGAAATTGCAGAGATTAGAAACAATTATCTTTGTTCCAAAGAAATTTCAGCTTCGGAGGTTACATCAAAGATCAGAAAAAAACGACAGGTCGCGGGTTGAAAAAATGGTCAAAATTTAAAGGGCGTCAGATCTTTCCTAAAACCTGTTAAAATGACATTGGGGTGGGTATCAATCGAGAAATTGCAGATATTAGAAAGAATTATCTTTGTTTCAAAGAAATTTCAGCTCCGGAGGTGATGCCAAAAACCAGAAAAAAACGACAGGTCACGGGTAAAAAAAATGGTCAAAATTTAAAGGGCGTCAGATCTTTCTTAAAGACTGATAAAATGACGATGGTGTGGGTATTAATCGAGAAATTGCAGAGATTAGAAAGAATTATCTTTGTTCCAAAGAATTTTAATCTTCGGAGGTTCCTTCAAAAGCCAGAAAAAAATGACAGGTCGCGGGTTGAAAAAATGGTCAAAATTTAAAGGGCGTCAGATCTTTCCTAAAACATGATAAAATGACGATGGGGTGGGTATTAATCGAGAAATTGCAGAGATTAGAAAGAACTATCTTTTTTCCAATGACATTTCAGCTCCTGAGGTTACGTTAAAAACAAGAAAAAAACGACAGGTCGCGGGTTGAAAAAATGGTCAAAATTTAAAGGGCGTCAGATCTTTCCTCAAACCTGATAAAATGACGATGGGGTGGGTATTGATCGAGAAATTGCAGAGATTAGAAAGAATTATCTTAGTTGCAAAGAAATTTCAGCTCCTGAGGTTACGTTAAAAAACAGAAAAAAACGACAGGTCGCGGGTTGAAATAATGGTCAAAATTTAAAGGGCGTCAGATCTTTCCTAAAACCTGATAAAATGACATTGGGTTGGGTATTGATCTAGAAATTGCAGAGATTAGAAAGAATTATCTTTGTTTCAAAGAAATTTCAGCTCCGGAGGTGATGCCAAAAACCAGAAAAAAACGACAGGTCGCGGGTTGAAAAAATGGTCAAAATTTAAAGGGCGTCAGATCTTTCCTAAAACCTGATAAAATGACATTGGGGTGGGTATTGATCGAGAAATTGCAGAGATTAGAAAGAATTATCTTTGTTTCAAAGAAATTTCAGCTCCGGAGGTTAATTCAAAAACCAGAAAAAAACGACAGGTTGCGGGTTGAAAAAATGGTCAAAATTTAAAGGGCGTCAGATCTTTCCTAAAACCTGATAAAATGACGATGGGGTGGGTATCAATCGAGAAATTGCAGAGATTAGAAAGAATTATCTTTGTTCCAAAGAAATTTCAGCTCCGGAGGTTAATTCAAAAACCAGAAAAAAACGACAGGTCGCGGGTTGAAAAAATGGTCAAAATTTAAAGGGCGTCAGATCTTTCCTAATACCTGATAAAATGATGATGGGGTATGGTATTAATCGAGAAATTGCAGAGATTAGAAACAATTATCTTTGTTCCAAAGAAATTTCAGCTTCGGAGGTTACATCAAAGATCAGAAAAAAACGACAGGTCGCGGGTTGAAAAAATGGTCAAAATTTAAAGGGCGTCAGATCTTTCCTAAAACCTGTTAAAATGACATTGGGGTGGGTATTGATCGAGAAATTGCAGAGATTAGAAAGAATTATCTTTGTTTCAAAGAAATTTCAGCTCCGGAGGTGATGCCAAAAACCAGAAAAAAACGACAGGTCACGGGTAAAAAAAATGGTCAAAATTTAAAGGGCGTCAGATCTTTTTTAAAGACTGATAAAATGACGATGGTGTGGGTATTAATCGAGAAATTGCAGAGATTAGAAAGAATTATCTTTTTTCCAAAGAATTTTAATCTTCGGAGGTTCCTTCAAAAACCAGAAAAAAATGACAGGTCGCGGGTTGAAAAAATGGTCAAAATTTAAAGGGCGTCAGATCTTTCCTAAAACCTGATAAAATGACATTGGGGTGGGTATTGATCGAGAAATTGCAGAGATTAGAAAGAATTATCTTTGTTTCAAAGAAATTTCAGCTCCGGAGGTTAATTCAAAAACCAGAAAAAAACGACAGGTCGCGGGTTGAAAAAATGGTCAAAATTTAAAGGGCGTCAGATCTTTCCTAAAACCTGATAAAATGACGATGGGGTGGGTATCAATCGAGAAATTGCAGAGATTAGAAAGAATTATCTTTGTTCCAAAGAAATTTCAGCTCCGGAGGTTAATTCAAAAACCAGAAAAAAACGACAGGTCGCGGGTTGAAAAAATGGTCAAAATTTAAAGGGCGTCAGATCTTTCCTAAAACCTGATAAAATGACATTGGGTTGGGTATTGATCTAGAAATTGCAGAGATTAGAAAGAATTATCTTTGTTTCAAAGAAATTTCAGCTCCGGAGGTGATGCCAAAAACCAGAAAAAAACGACAGGTCGCGGGTTGAAAAAATGGTCAAAATTTAAAGGGCGTCAGATCTTTCCTAAAACCTGATAAAATGACGACGGGGTGGGTATTAATCGAGAAATTGCAGAGATTAGAAAGAATTATCTTTTTTCCAAAGACATTTCAGCTACTGAGGTTACGTTAAAAACAAGAAAAAAACGACAGGTTGCGGGTTGAAAAAATGGTCAAAATTTAAAGAGCTTTAGATCTTTCTTAAAGACTGATAAAATGACGATGGTGTGGGTATTAATCGAGAAATTGCAGAGATTAGAAAGAATTATCTTTGTTCCAAAGAATTTTCAGCTTCGGAGATTACTTCAAAAACCAGAAAAAAACGACAGGTCGCGGGTTGAAAAAATGGTCAAAATTTAAAGAGCTTTAGATCTTTCTTAAAGACTGATAAAATGACGATGGTGTGGGTATTAATCGAGAAATTGCAGAGATTAGAAAGAATTATCTTTGTTTCAAAGAATTTTAATCTTCGGAGTTTACTTCAAAAACCAGAAAAAAACGACAGGTCGCGGGTTGAAAAAATGGTCAAAATTTAAAGGGCGTCAGATCTTTCCTAAAACCTGATAAAATGACATTGGGGTGGGTATTGATCGAGAAATTGCAGAGATTAGAAAGAATTATCTTTGTTTCAAAGAAATTTCAGCTCCGGAGGTTAATTCAAAAACCAGAAAAAAACGACAGGTTGCGGGTTGAAAAAATGGTCAAAATTTAAAGGGCGTCAGATCTTTCCTAAAACCTGATAAAATGACATTGGGGTGGGTATCAATCGAGAAATTGCAGAGATTAGAAAGAATTATCTTTGTTCCAAAGAAATTTCAGCTCCGGAGGTTAATTCAAAAACCAGAAAAAAACGACAGGTCGCGGGTTGAAAAAATGGTCAAAATTTAAAGGGCGTCAGATCTTTCCTAATACCTGATAAAATGATGATGGGGTATGGTATTAATCGAGAAATTGCAGAGATTAGAAACAATTATCTTTGTTCCAAAGAAATTTCAGCTTCGGAGGTTACATCAAAGATCAGAAAAAAACGACAGGTCGCGGGTTGAAAAAATGGTCAAAATTTAAAGGGCGTCAGATCTTTCCTAAAACCTGTTAAAATGACATTGGGGTGGGTATTGATCGAGAAATTGCAGAGATTAGAAAGAATTATCTTTGTTTCAAAGAAATTTCAGCTCCGGAGGTGATGCCAAAAACCAGAAAAAAACGACAGGTCACGGGTAAAAAAAATGGTCAAAATTTAAAGGGCGTCAGATCTTTTTTAAAGACTGATAAAATGACGATGGTGTGGGTATTAATCGAGAAATTGCAGAGATTAGAAAGAATTATCTTTTTTCCAAAGAATTTTAATCTTCGGAGGTTCCTTCAAAAACCAGAAAAAAACGACAGGTCGCGGGTTGAAAAAATGGTCAAAATTTAAAGGGCGTCAGATCTTTCCTAAAACCTGATAAAATGACGATGGGGTGGGTATCAATCGAGAAATTGCAGAGATTAGAAAGAATTATCTTTGTTCCAAAGAAATTTCAGCTCCGGAGGTTAATTCAAAAACCAGAAAAAAACGACAGGTCGCGGGTTGAAAAAATGGTCAAAATTTAAAGGGCGTCAGATCTTTCCTAAAACCTGATAAAATGACATTGGGGTGGGTATTGATCGAGAAATTGCAGAGATTAGAAAGAATTATCTTTGTTTCAAAGAAATTTCATCTCCGGAGGTTAATTCAAAAACCAGAAAAAAACGACAGGTCGCGGGTTGAAAAAATGGTCAAAATTTAAAGGGCGTCAGATCTTTCCTAAAACCTGATAAAATGTCGATGGGGTGGGTATCAATCGAGAAATTGCAGAGATTAGAAAGAATTATCTTTGTTCCAAAGAAATTTCAGCTCCGGAGGTTAATTCAAAAACCAGAAAAAAACGACAGGTCGCGGGTTGAAAAAATGGTCAAAATTTAAAGGGCGTCAGATCTTTCCTAATACCTGATAAAATGATGATGGGGTGGGTATTAATCGAGAAATTGCAGAGATTAGAAACAATTATCTTTGTTCCAAAGAAATTTCAGCTTCGGAGGTTACATCAAAGATCAGAAAAAAACGACAGGTTGCGGGTTGAAAAAATGGTCAAAATTTAAAGGGCGTCAGATCTTTCCTAATACCTGATAAAATGATGATGGGGTGGGTATTAATCGAGAAATTGCAGAGATTAGAAAGAATTATCTTTGTTCCAAAGAAATTTCAGCTTCGGAGGTTACATCAAAGATCAGAAAAAAACGACAGGTCGCGGGTTGAAAAAATGGTCAAAATTTAAAGGGCGTCAGATCTTTCCTAAAACCTGTTAAAATGACATTGGGGTGGGTATTGATCGAGAAATTGCAGAGATTAGAAAGAATTATCTTTGTTTCAATGAGATTTCAGCTCCGGAGGTGATGCCAAAAACCAGAAAAAAACGACAGGTCACGGGTAAAAAAAATGGTCAAAATTTAAAGGGCGTCAGATCTTTCCTAAAACCTGATAAAATGACGATGGGGTGGGTATTAATCGAGAAATTGCAGAGATTAGAAAGAATTATCTTTTTTCCGAAGACATTTCAGCTCCTGAGGTTACTTCAAAAACAAGAAAAAACGACAGGTCGCGGGTTGAAAAAATGGTCAAAATTTAAAGAGCTTCAGATCTTTCTTAAAGACTGATAAAATGACGATGGTGTGGGTATTAATCGAGAAATTGCAGAGATTAGACAGAATTATCTTTGTTCCAAAGAATTTTCAACTTCGGAGATTACTTCAAAACCCAGAAAAAAACGACAGGTCGCGGGTTGAAAAAATGGTCAAAATTTAAAGAGCTTCAGATCTTTCTTAAAGACTGATAAAATGACGATGGGGTGGGTATTAATCGAGAAATTGCAGAGATTAGAAAGAATTATCTTTGTTCCAAAGAATTTTAATCTTCGGAGTTTACTTCAAAAACCAGAAAAAAACGACAGGTCGCGGGTTGAAAAAATGGTCAAAATTTAAAGGGCGTCAGATCTTTCCTAAAACCTGATAAAATGACGATGGGGTGGGTATCAATCGAGAAATTGCAGAGATTAGAAAGAATTATCTTTGTTTCAAAGAAATTTCAGCTCCGGAGGTTCATTCAAAAACCAGAAAAAAACGACAGGTCGCGGGTTGAAAAAATGGTCAAAATTTAAAGGGCGTCAGATCTTTCCTAAAACCTGATAAAATGACAACGGGGTGGGTATTAATCGAGAAATTGCAGAGATTAGAAAGAATTATCTTTGTTTCAAAGAAATTTCAGCTCCGGAGGTTAATTCAAAAACCAGAAAAAAACGACAGGTCGCGGGTTGAAAAAATGGTCAAAATTTAAAGGGCGTCAGATCTTTCCTAAAACCTGATAAAATGACGATGGGGTGGGTATCAATCGAGAAATTGCAGAGATTAGAAAGAATTATCTTTGTTCCAAAGAAATTTCAGCTCCGGAGGTTAATTCAAAAACCAGAAAAAAACGACAGGTCGCGGGTTAAAAAAATGGTCAAAATTTAAAGGGCGTCAGATCTTTCCTAAAACCTGATAAAATGACATTGGGGTGGGTATTGATCGAGAAATTGCAGAGATTAGAAAGAATTATCTTTGTTTCAAAGAAATTTCAGCTCCTGAGGTTAATTCAAAAACCAGAAAAAAACGACAGGTCGCGGGTTGAAAAAATGGTCAAAATTTAAAGGGCGTCAGATCTTCCCCAAAACCTGATCAAATGACAATGGGGTGGGTATTAATCGAGAAATTTCAGAGATTAGAAAGAATTATCTTTGTTCGAAAGAAATTTCAGCTCCGGAGGTTAATTCAAAAACCAGAAAAAAACGACAGGTCGCGGGCTGAAAAAATGGTCAAAATTTAAAGGGCGTCAGATCTTTCTTAAAGACTGATAAAATGACGATGGTGTGGGTATTAATCGAGAAATTGCAGAGATTAGAAAGAATTATCTTTGTTCCAAAGAATTTTCAGCTTCGGAGGTTACTTCAAAAACCAGAAAAAAACGACAGGTCGCGGGTTGAAAAAATGGTCAAAATTTAAAGGGCGTCAGATCTTTCCTAATACCTGATAAAATGATGATGGGGTGGGTATTAATCGAGAAATTGCAGAGATTAGAAACAATTATCTTTGTTCCAAAGAAATTTCAGCTTCGGAGGTTACATCAAAGATCAGAAAAAAACGACAGGTCGCGGGTTGAAAAAATGGTCAAAATTTAAAGGGCGTCAGATCTTTCCTAAAACCTGTTAAAATGACATTGGGGTGGGTATTGACGGAGAAATTGCAGAGATTAGAAAGAATTATCTTTGTTTCAATGAAATTTCAGCTCCGGAGGTGATGCCAAAAACCAGAAAAAAACGACAGGTCACGGGTAAAAAAAATGGTCAAAATTTAAAGGGCGTCAGATCTTTCTTAAAGACTGATAAAATGACGATGGTGTGGGTATTAATCGAGAAATTGCAGAGATTAGAAAGAATTATCTTTGTTTCAAAGAAATTTCAGCTCCAGAGGTGATGCCAAAAACCAGAAAAAAACGACAGGTCGCGGGTTGAAAAAATGGTCAAAATTTAAAGGGCGTCAGATCTTTCCTAAAACCTGATAAAATGACGATGGGGTGGGTATCAATCGAGAAATTGCAGAGATTAGAAAGAATTATCTTTGTTCCAAAGAATTTTAATATTCGGAGGTTACTTCAAAAACCAGAAAAAAACGACAGGTCGCGGGTTGAAAAAATGGTCAAAATTTAAAGGGCGTCAGATCTTTCCTAAAACCTGATAAAATGACGATGGGGTGGGTATTAATCGAGAAATTGCAGAGATTAGAAAGAATTATCTTTTTTCCAAAGACATTTCAGCTCCTGAGGTTACGTTAAAAACAAGAAAAAAACGACAGGTCGCGGATTGAAAAAATGGTCAAAATTTAAAGGGCGTCAGATCTTTCCTAAAACCTAATAAAATGACATTGGGGTGGGTATTGATCGAGAAATTGCAGAGATTAGAAAGAATTATCTTTGTTTCAAAGAAATTTCAGCTCCGGAGGTGATGCCAAAAACCAGAAAAAAACGACAGGTCGCGGGTTGAAGAAAATTGTCAAAATTTAAAGGGCGTCAGATCTTTCCTAAAACCTGATAAAATGACGATGGGGTGGGTATTAATCGAGAAATTGCAGAGACTAGAAAGAATTATCTTTTTTCCAATGACATTTCAGCTCCTGAGGTTACGTTAAAAATAAGAAAAAAACGACAGGTCGCGGGTTGAAAAAATGGTCAAAATTTAAAGGGCGTCAGATCTTTCCTCAAACCTGATAAAATGACGATGGGGTGGGTATTAATCGAGAAATTTCAGAGATTAGAAAGAATTATCTTAGTTGCAAAGAAATTTCAGCTCCTGAGGTTACGTTAAAAACCAGAAAAAAATGACAGGTCGCGGGTTGAAAAAATGGTCAAAATTTAAAGGGCGTCAGATCTTTCCTAAAACCTGATAAAATGACATTGGGTTGGGTATTGATCGAGAAATTGCAGAGATTAGAAAGAATTATCTTTGTTTCAAAGAAATTTCAGCTCCGGAGGTGATGCCAAAAACCAGAAAAAAACGACAGGTCGCGGGTTGAAAAAATGGTCAAAATTTAAAGGGCGTCAGATCTTTCCTAAAACCTGATAAAATGACATTGGGTTGGGTATTGATCGAGAAATTGCAGAGATTAGAAAGAATTATCTTTGTTTCAAAGAAATTTCAGCTCCGGAGGTGATGCCAAAAATCAGAAAAAAACGACAGGTCGCGGGTTGAAAAAATGGTCAAAATTTAAAGGGCGTCAGATCTTTCCTAAAACCTGATAAAATGACGATGGGGTGGGTATTAATCGAGAAATTGCAGAGATTAGAAAGAATTATCTTTTTTCCAAAGACATTTCAGCTCCTGAGGTTACGTTAAAAACAAGAAAAAAACGACAGGTCGCGGGTTGAAAAAATGGTCAAAATTTAAAGAGCTTCAGATCTTTCTTAAAGACTGATAAAATGACGATGGTGTGGGTATTAATCGAGAAATTGCAGAGATTAGAAAGAATTATCTTTGTTCCAAAGAATTTTCAGCTTCGGAGGTTACTTCAAAAACCAGAAAAAAACGACAGGTCGCGGGTTGAAAAAATGGTCAAAATTTAAAGGGCGTCAGATCTTTCCTAAAACCTGATAAAATGACATTGGGGTGGGTATTGATGGAGAAATTGCAGAGATTAGAGAGAATTATCTTTGTTTCAAAGAAATTTCAGCTCCGGAGGTGATGCCAAAAACCAGAAAAAAACGACAGGTCGCGGGTTGAAAAAATGGTCAAAATTTAAAGGGCGTCAGATCTTTCCTAAAACCTGATAAAATGACGATGGGGTGGGTATCAATCGAGAAATTGCAGAGATTAGAAAGAATTATCTTTGTTCCAAAGAATTTTAATCTTCGGAGGTTCCTTCAAAAACCAGAAAAAAACGACAGGTCGCGGGTTGAAAAAATGGTCAAAATTTAAAGGGCGTCAGATCTTTCCTAAAACCTGATAATATGACGATGGGGTGGGTATCAATCGAGAAATTGCAGAAATTAGAAAGAATTATCTTTGTTCCAAAGAAATTTCAGCTCCAGAGGTTAATTCAAAAACCAGAAAAAAACGAAAGGTTGCGGGTTGAAAAAATGGTCAAAATTTAAAGGGCGTCAGATCTTTCCTAAAACCTAATAAAATGACATTGGGGTGGGTATTGATCGAGAAATTGCAGAGATTAGAAAGAATTATCTTTGTTTCAAAGAAATTTCAGCTCCGGAGGTTAATTCAAAAACCAGAAAAAAACGACAGGTCGCGGGTTGAAAAAATGGTCAAAATTTAAAGGGCGTCAGATCTTTCCTAAAACCTGATAAAATGACGATGGGGTGGGTATTGATCGAGAAATTGCAGAGATTAGAAAGAATTATCTTTTTTCCAAAGACATTTCAGCTCCTGAGGTTACGTTAAAAACAAGAAAAAAACGACAGGTCGCGGATTGAAAAAATGGTCAAAATTTAAAGGGCGTCAGATCTTTCCTAAAACCTAATAAAATGACATTGGGGTGGGTATTGATCGAGAAATTGCAGAGATTAGAAAGAATTATCTTTGTTTCAAAGAAATTTCAGCTCCGGAGGTGATGCCAAAAACCAGAAAAAAACGACAGGTCGCGGGTTGAAGAAAATTGTCAAAATTTAAAGGGCGTCAGATCTTTCCTAAAACCTGATAAAATGACGATGGGGTGGGTATTAATCGAGAAATTGCAGAGACTAGAAAGAATTATCTTTTTTCCAATGACATTTCAGCTCCTGAGGTTACGTTAAAAATAAGAAAAAAACGACAGGTCGCGGGTTGAAAAAATGGTCAAAATTTAAAGGGCGTCAGATCTTTCCTCAAACCTGATAAAATGACGATGGGGTGGGTATTAATCGAGAAATTTCAGAGATTAGAAAGAATTATCTTAGTTGCAAAGAAATTTCAGCTCCTGAGGTTACGTTAAAAACCAGAAAAAAATGACAGGTCGCGGGTTGAAAAAATGGTCAAAATTTAAAGGGCGTCAGATCTTTCCTAAAACCTGATAAAATGACATTGGGTTGGGTATTGATCGAGAAATTGCAGAGATTAGAAAGAATTATCTTTGTTTCAAAGAAATTTCAGCTCCGGAGGTGATGCCAAAAACCAGAAAAAAACGACAGGTCGCGGGTTGAAAAAATGGTCAAAATTTAAAGGGCGTCAGATCTTTCCTAAAACCTGATAAAATGACATTGGGTTGGGTATTGATCGAGAAATTGCAGAGATTAGAAAGAATTATCTTTGTTTCAAAGAAATTTCAGCTCCGGAGGTGATGCCAAAAATCAGAAAAAAACGACAGGTCGCGGGTTGAAAAAATGGTCAAAATTTAAAGGGCGTCAGATCTTTCCTAAAACCTGATAAAATGACGATGGGGTGGGTATTAATCGAGAAATTGCAGAGATTAGAAAGAATTATCTTTTTTCCAAAGACATTTCAGCTCCTGAGGTTACGTTAAAAACAAGAAAAAAACGACAGGTCGCGGGTTGAAAAAATGGTCAAAATTTAAAGAGCTTCAGATCTTTCTTAAAGACTGATAAAATGACGATGGTGTGGGTATTAATCGAGAAATTGCAGAGATTAGAAAGAATTATCTTTGTTCCAAAGAATTTTCAGCTTCGGAGGTTACTTCAAAAACCAGAAAAAAACGACAGGTCGCGGGTTGAAAAAATGGTCAAAATTTAAAGGGCGTCAGATCTTTCCTAAAACCTGATAAAATGACATTGGGGTGGGTATTGATGGAGAAATTGCAGAGATTAGAGAGAATTATCTTTGTTTCAAAGAAATTTCAGCTCCGGAGGTGATGCCAAAAACCAGAAAAAAACGACAGGTCGCGGGTTGAAAAAATGGTCAAAATTTAAAGGGCGTCAGATCTTTCCTAAAACCTGATAAAATGACGATGGGGTGGGTATCAATCGAGAAATTGCAGAGATTAGAAAGAATTATCTTTGTTCCAAAGAATTTTAATCTTCGGAGGTTCCTTCAAAAACCAGAAAAAAACGACAGGTCGCGGGTTGAAAAAATGGTCAAAATTTAAAGGGCGTCAGATCTTTCCTAAAACCTGATAATATGACGATGGGGTGGGTATCAATCGAGAAATTGCAGAAATTAGAAAGAATTATCTTTGTTCCAAAGAAATTTCAGCTCCAGAGGTTAATTCAAAAACCAGAAAAAAACGAAAGGTTGCGGGTTGAAAAAATGGTCAAAATTTAAAGGGCGTCAGATCTTTCCTAAAACCTAATAAAATGACATTGGGGTGGGTATTGATCGAGAAATTGCAGAGATTAGAAAGAATTATCTTTGTTTCAAAGAAATTTCAGCTCCGGAGGTTAATTCAAAAACCAGAAAAAAACGACAGGTCGCGGGTTGAAAAAATGGTCAAAATTTAAAGGGCGTCAGATCTTTCCTAAAACCTGATAAAATGACGATGGGGTGGGTATTGATCGAGAAATTGCATATATTAGAAAGAATTATCTTTTTTCCAAAGACATTTCAGCTCCTGAGGTTACGTTAAAAACAAGAAAAAAACGACAGGTCGCAGATTGAAAAAATGATCAAAATTTAAAGGGCGTCAGATCTTTCCTAAATCCTGATAAAATGACGATGGGGTGGGTATCAATCGAGAAATTGCAGACATTAGAAAGAATTATCTTTGTTTCAAAGAAATTTCAGCTCCGGAGGTCACGCCAAAAACCAGAAAAAAACGACAGGTCGTGAGTTGATAAAATGGTCAAAGTTTAAAGGACGTCAGATCTTCCCCTAAACTAGATAAAATTACAATGGGGTGGGTATTAATCGAGAAATTCCTGAGATTAGAAAGAATTATCTTTTCTCCAAAGACATTTCAGCTCCAGAGGTTACGTTAAAAACAAGAAAAAAACGACAGGTCGCGGGTTGAAAAAATGGTCAAAATTTAAAGAGCTTCAGATCTTTCTTAAAGACTGATAAAATGACGATGGTGTGGGTATTAATCGAGAAATTGCAGAGATTAGAAAGAATTATCTTTGTTCCAAAGAATTTTCAGCTTCGGAGGTTACTTCAAAAACCAGAAAAAAACGACAGGTCGCGGGTTGAAAAAATGGTCAAAATTTAAAGGGCGTCAGATCTTTCCTAAAACCTGATAAAATGACATTGGGGTGGGTATTGATGGAGAAATTGCAGAGATTAGAGAGAATTATCTTTGTTTCAAAGAAATTTCAGCTCCGGAGGTGATGCCAAAAACCAGAAAAAAACGACAGGTCGCGGGTTGAAAAAATGGTCAAAATTTAAAGGGCGTCAGATCTTTCCTAAAACCTGATAAAATGACGATGGGGTGGGTATCAATCGAGAAATTGCAGAGATTAGAAAGAATTATCTTTGTTCCAAAGAATTTTAATCTTCGGAGGTTCCTTCAAAAACCAGAAAAAAACGACAGGTCGCGGGTTGAAAAAATGGTCAAAATTTAAAGGGCGTCAGATCTTTCCTAAAACCTGATAATATGACGATGGGGTGGGTATCAATCGAGAAATTGCAGAAATTAGAAAGAATTATCTTTGTTCCAAAGAAATTTCAGCTCCAGAGGTTAATTCAAAAACCAGAAAAAAACGAAAGGTTGCGGGTTGAAAAAATGGTCAAAATTTAAAGGGCGTCAGATCTTTCCTAAAACCTAATAAAATGACATTGGGGTGGGTATTGATCGAGAAATTGCAGAGATTAGAAAGAATTATCTTTGTTTCAAAGAAATTTCAGCTCCGGAGGTTAATTCAAAAACCAGAAAAAAACGACAGGTCGCGGGTTGAAAAAATGGTCAAAATTTAAAGGGCGTCAGATCTTTCCTAAAACCTGATAAAATGACGATGGGGTGGGTATTGATCGAGAAATTGCATATATTAGAAAGAATTATCTTTT